>JAYKKT010000063.1:12917500-13517500 GCA_036023115.1 Brasenia schreberi | reverse complement strand
CTCCTGACAAGAACGTGTCGAACTTTTCATTCTGAAAATGGTTGCTTGAAATTCTTTTGGTCATGCTTGTTACTTGTTCGGTATATAATCAAAACTTGAGCTGTCTTGTTATTTTCTCTGAAGTTTGTTTTCTGCTTACCAGGAGAATTTGGTGCTTAAGGAACAGGTAGAAGCACTTCTCAGAGATAACCAAATCCTCAAGAAAGCCGTGGCCATCCAGCATGAGAGACAAAAGGAATATGATGAGAGGGGTCGTGAAGTGCAGCATCTAAAGCAGCTTCTTTCTCAGTATCAAGAGCAAGTGAGGACACTCGAGGTTAGTCCCGCAAAGTTCTGTCCTTAGCTCTTGCCTCAACACACACAGAGGAGACGGGGGGGGGGGTTGGTTGGTGCCGTTTCTAATTTTTTACCTGCTTGGTTTTGCAGGTAAATAACTATGCATTAAGTATGCATCTACAGCAGGCACAACAAAGCAATTCTATCCCTGGCCGGTTTCACCCAGATGTGTTTTAGTTTATGTTAGATATATGACAGGTTGGTAGAGAGGAGGTAAATATCTGGTCTCTATATTTGATCGGTGATTATGTGTGATGATAGCATAAGAGAAAAAGAATATGATGTAGAGGTTTCTGTTGAATGCTGATTATATGCATTCACTGTTACTCTTGTGTTCTCTTCAGCTATCGCAGCTTTCAAATATGTGGATCTTTTATCACTCTCTCTCTCTCTCTCTCTCTCTCTCTCTCTCTCTCTCTCTCTGCGAGTTTGTCTTTAGCGGGATACTTTTGGTATCTTTACGTTTTAGAATCGAGGTCATGGTTAAGTTTTTTGGTAAAATCAATCAAGAGTAATAGTTTTGGATGTGACAATGCAAACCTTCGAAACTCAGGTGACCTTGGTCCAGTTTTCATTTAGATTGACCTATCTAATGATCAGAGCGATCAAGTCGGAAGGGATAACACTTGATATCATTAGAAATGCCCAGAGTGCCTCGAGTTTTATAATTGTTCGTTCTGTTTTCTTCTCTAAGGTGCATCATAAATGTAGATCCACAACTAGAAGAAGCCTGCACTAAAGAGCATGCGTATGTTACCTGTGATCGAGAATCTCATGGTAAACAACTTCTCTCTGACAGACTCAATTTGGTAGTCTTGAACGTTCTGATTCTTGTCTGCCAGGATCTGAATGGCCTGTTCTATGCACAAATTAGATGCATTTGTTTCTGAAATCCTTTCAATCCTTAACTACGTGCCGTAAATGTTGGTGTCGCTTTGGATGGGAATTCCGAGTTTGAAATGGATCAAGAAGCATGCTATCTACGAAAGAGGTTCTTTCAATCTGTTGTCTGAGCTTGAGAGCAGACCCTGCAATCAGTGGAATGGGATATCTATTTTCTTCGATGTTCGTGTAAAACTATATCATATCCGCCAGGACCTCAAATTTTTCTTGTCCTTGGGTTTGAAGATATGAAATCTACCAATTCACGCTCTGTCAGCGGGGATATTCTTACTCCAGTGGTGGATCCACTTTTACTTTCCAAAACTTGGGTTTGTTAATGCATCTAATGTTTTATCAAAGACGAGATAGATAAGTTGAGGTTAGCCTTTGGCAAAGAACAATCGATGAAAGCAACTACCGTTCAATTTGATGGAATTTTGCCTGCGACGGTGACAGCTGCACAACTGCCAGAGGAAGTGTTCGCTCGCATCTTGCTCATGTCACGGCTACAGCGCCTGATGTTTGTGCTTCAGAACTTCAAAAGATCGTCCTTTAAATCATTCCCATATAGCAACTAATGCGTCTTCATATCTGCTGAGAATCTATTACCTCTTCCCCCTGATCGCAGTTGCAAAGAAAACTCGATTGTGGAATTCAATCTGAAGTATCTTTACACTTTAGCACTGTCGATCATAGACAACAAACAGAAAACCCATACGGATACAGGGGCTGAATCACCAAAAAAGAAGGGTCTCTACGTTGACTCAATAAGAACATGAATGATACAAAGATGAACACAAGATTGTCTCTACAACATAGACTCAAAATCCTAACAAAACTATACTCGAGGAATGAGGTTTAGAGTTTGTTCAGATTGACCTGCGTTTATACATCAACAAGACCCATAACTTGAAATCTCCATCATCGTTGCCTTTGACTAGAAACGGTCTCACACAATTAGAGATGTTCATGGGTTGAGACTGGGGATCATGGTCATCATTTCCGTCCCCAGTTGGGGACCCATCCTCCATCACTGTCCACATCCCCTGTGGGTTTCTCCGGAGTTCCATCCTTGCAAAATGGATTTTTTCGAGTTTGATGAACCGTGGTTAGGTTTGAATCCTACAATTATATCTCGTACGTACCATATTAAGGTGATGAGACCACACAATTGAGTCAAATAGAGTATACTATATTGAATACAGATTTGTCAATGTGTAGTATCCTGTAGGAAGTTGAGTGTCCCTTCATCACCTTGCTATCCTCTTCCTCTTTTTTATTCACAAGTAATAGCGTACTAAAGAAGTTTTCGAGTTGAAGGTGGGCTTACAAGGTAGAGACTTGCTATCCCCGTCCTGATACCCAAAAGGGATTTTCCAGTTTCTTCCAACCATTTTCATCCCCTAAATCTGCCCCAATTGGGGCGGGTCCCTGCAGGGAACCCCACCCCAATCAACATCCCTACATCCCTACACGCAATGCTCAGACTTTAGTGATTAAAGAACTACAAGATACTACTAGGTGGAATCAACATGATTCCTGAAAATCTACAAAGGGGAGGCCAAAGGCAAATGCACGCTCCCTTTATCGAACTCATGACTTTCAACTTCGTGTTCAACCTTTTTCTTTTCTTTTTTTATTTCCTGTGCACGACCAACCTTCATTCCAGTTAAGATCTGCAAAGTTTCAATAGAAAATATTCAAAAGGTATCAATTTTCTGGGTGTCCATGAGTATGCATTTCTCTTATAGGACCCAAACCTAGGTTCCGTAATACCCTACCAAATGAAATCCTATCAACTTACCTGAATAAGGATCCAACCCGTTGACCGCCTTCTTCGTTTTTATTTGGAATTGACAGCTCAAACCAGGCTATGAGAATGAACCATGTATTGTTTCGTTTGTTATTGTTATATACCTTACTTCACGTGAATAAGAAGCAGATTATACATATCTGGAAGAAGCACAAGAGACTCAAAAACACCAACTCACACGAATCACAGCTCGCAACCCGCAAGTACAAGAGCTCTTTGCCCCGAGGCTTGCCAACTTGCTGAAATATTATTAGTTCCGATAGACCATCCTCTCCCGATTCTCTACGCTACATTGCGTGCCTTCACCGCGAACCATGTGTTCTGATGGCGAGATTCAGAGGATGAATCTATGATTTTGTTATCTTTCAAGAAACTTGTTGAGTATGGTCTGCCTTGATGGAACTTCATCACCGTGCTCCTCCTCAGACTGTGGGATGGTTTTAAGTGCACAACGAATTACTGAGTTCACCAGCTTCCTTAGTCTAGCATTGTCAATGAGAATATCGGCGAGCATTTTCCACAATGCTGTCTCGTAGCTCGGTGTTGAATCATCACCATTCATTTGGAAGCTGCTTTGGGATTCATTACCCTGATCTCTAATAGAAGCAACAGCAGAACCGTCATCCTCCTGGGTCAATAGTTGTGCCTGCAAAGACGTAGAAATCCATAAAGGCAATGCACCAGACTAGCATGGATCCCAAATAAAGGAGCATCTCAATTCTAGTCCCGCTAAACCAAAAGAAAACAGTGTAGTAGCGTAATGGGCAGCCTAGGAGGGGCGCCAAGGCAATTCAGCATGTAACTCAAAGGCTGCACGCCAATGAACCATCATGGTTGAAACGGTTTTGGGTGTGCCAGTCCTGTAAGAAACCCCACGAAACTAGGACGTTGCAATCCAGGTACTCTTTTAACAAAATTTTACCCAATTAATGTGATTACTGAGCAAACTAGAGCGCTAAAAGGAGCCCGACCTGAATGTTTAACAAGACGACAATGGCATCAAAGCTCATGGAATAATGAATACGCTGGCCATATGCAGCGAGCAAAAGACCAATTATTTCCATTTTAGCAGTTACGTGGAGGAAACCATCATCTATTAAGCAACTATCAAAATCATATAACTACAGCAAAAAATCAAAAGGCGAAAAAAAGAACGATAAGAAAAGCAGGCTTATAGAAAGCATACTTCTGCGAGTAAGAGTCCGATGCGGTTGTCTGATGTTGCCAAAAGATCGAGGGCATCTGAGAGTGAAGAAGAATCAACAGTGAACTTATCTTCTTCTTCTGCAAGAAAATTGACACTACATTCTTGGAGTCGCTGACGAAGAATTTCACATTCATGCAATAGTTTCACTCTTGAAATTCTTGCAAGCTCCTGGAATTGTCCCTCTCTATGAATTATCTTCTGAAAGTTTATTTCAAGCTAATTCCAATCATTTCATATCATTGACATCATTAAAAGATCAACAAACAAATCAGGGTGCATCCTATAAAATGATGCACCTGCTGTCTACAGACCGATCAGAGGCAAGATTACAAAATGAAAGAGACATTACCAAAAACAATATCCGAACAGCTCAAAACAGTCCTGTAAGAATCGTTTGAGCAACTAAAGAAGAGAATAGAAGAATGCACGAACGTTGAAAGAAATGAGGGGGAGAAAAGTCGGGAATATTGAATGAAATGAGGGAGTGAAAAGGCATGGTTGGAGGACATGCAACAAGAACCTATTTAGTGCACATAAACAGGATCTAAGTCCTGACGCTTAGCAGTCCATAGGATTTGCAAGGCACTGCCAGTGTTACTAATACTACAAACAAAAGAGAGCAATATACAGTTTGTGAAGCAATTGAGAATCCAATAGTTCAATGTTAAAGGACAAGCCTGATAATTTAACAACACGATCCAAAGAATAAATGTTTCCCCAATGGGAACAAGTGTAATAGCAATGAAAATAAAGCGTGTTAGTGACCCAGTGCAAGAAGACTAGTGAAATTTGAACAAGGTGAATAAATGTTGGCAAAAAGAAAAGCACAAACTATTTCTAACCATGAAAGTTAACCTCACATTTGAGAAGTCTGTGTCTGTCTGTCTGTAACACTAACCATTTACAAAAGATTTCATGTAGTTTCCTCATCCCAGAAACCTATATGTATATCAAATAGATAGGGTGGGGAGTGTAGCGCCGTTCAATTTTACCTATGAAAGTTTTTTTTTTGCTTGGCGTGGATTTGGGTAAGTTGTTTGTATGTCGAGATCGTCTAGTGGAGCGAATCATACTGTGGTCATCTGCAAAGTCTCAAGCATGGCAATTCCCTGGCAAGACGGACAGTTACTGATATGCACATATTTTTCCGGTTTGTTTTTCATTGACATTTTATATATAATATAAAATTTTATGCATTTCTTGCTGGGAGATGCTGACTGTATGCTTTGCTTAACGAAGCGTTCTGTATCTTCTTCTTGAATGAAGTTCCTACCTTTGATAGAAGAAAAAAAGCTGTCTCCTTTAATCAGAGTAATGTTGCACCTCCATACTTTTTTTTGAAAATACAATTATCCACCCACTTGAGTCTAGCTTTTCACAGGCTAGAATCAACGTGGGAAAGAGGAGCTTCCACTAATTCAAGTACAAATCTCTTTAACCATTTTGGTTGGTATTAAATACCGCAGCCTCCATTCATATGGCACGCAGGTAGATTTACAACGTTTCATACGTTATCTATCCAATGTCTGATCAGTTATCCAATACCTAACATTTGAATGCTACCGATCAGCAAATACAGTTTCCAGCTCATATTACCATATGATTTTGTATAGTATTGTACATCAGTGTTGTTTGTAGCATATCGTAATAGGTATCTTTTTTTTCTATGATATGTATCATATCATACAATAAAGAATGATCTAGCTTATTGGGAGTTAACTGCTAACATGGCACACGATAGGGATCTGTGGAAACAAAGAATCCATGTAGCTGACCCCGTCTAGTATGGGAAAAGGCTTAGTTGTTGTTGTTGTTGTTATGTATCATATCATAAAATTTTTACTTTTAAAAATAAATAAATAAATAAATCAAGAAAAATACTGAACAATTGTTATGAATCAAAATAAGTAGCGCAAATAATGACATTGTATAAGAACAATAGCACATTACTTATTTAAATTATTTAACAAGGAAATAACTCCGCCCATGTAAGGGATCCCCTTGCATTGCCGGTCCCAAGCCTGGATAAAGGAGGGTTATGTTAGGCTTTCGACAGTCAGCAGATTTTTATACCATGGATTACACAAATTATGAGCATTGCTTTGGGGCGCAGAGCCCGAATGTAGTAAGAAGTAAGCAAGGGCCACTACATTTTCGCTCGAATGTAGTGAATTAATTGCAGAGAGGGTTCCCACATCATGGATGGGTGTGGGTAAAGAAGTTAGTCCCGCTATATTGCCGCTCAGAGAAGGTCTCCGTATTTTTATTATGGACGGATGAGGGGAGTAAGGAAGCTAGTCCTAGATAATAAGACTCATATTGGCTCTTGGAATATTGGAACATTATCCGGTAACCTAATGGAGGTGGTAGATACTATGATTCGGAGAAAGATTCATATTCTATGTTTACAAGAGACAAAATGGGTTGGAGAAAAAGCAAAAGAGATAGAGGATACAGGTTTTAAATTATGGTACTCAGGTAAAGAAAAGGCTCGAAACGGAGTTGGTATTATCATAAATAAAGATTTAAAGGAGAGTGTAGTATACATACAATGATATCGTGACCGAATCATGACGTTGAAATTAGTGTTAGGAGCAGAGGTTTTGAATATAGTTTGTGCTTATGCACCCCAAGTAGGACTAGAAGATAGTATAAAGACAGTTTTTTGGGAAGAGTTAGATAAGGTGTTTCAAAAGATTCCACAAAGGGAGTTGATTTGTTTAGGAGGAGATTTAAATGGACATGTCGGTAAAGAGGCATTAGGATATCAAGGGATTCATGGAAACTTTGGTTTTGGGGATATAAACGAGGAAGGTAGGGAGATTTTAAATTTTGCTATGGCATTTGATCTCTTTATAGTCAATACAATCTTCAAAAAACAAGATGAACATTTAATTACTTATAAGAGTGGCTTATCACAAACACAAATTGATTACTTTATTTGTAGAAAAAAAGATAGAGCGTGTTGTAAAGATTGTAAGGTAATTCTAGGAGAAAGCTTAACCACCCAACATCGACTTTTAGTTATGGATTTACAAATAAAAAAATGGACAAAGAATAAAAAGGTGCATCGAGCTATTCGGACTAAATGGTGAAACCTCAAAAGCGAGAAAGAAAATATATTTAAACAGAAAGTCCTTCAAGGAGATGTTTGGAATTATGTTGGTATACCCTGTGATATGTGGAACAACATGGCTATACATATTAGGAAAGTGGCGAAAGATGTGTTAGGGGTATCTAAGGGAGGTGTACCGGCACAAAAAGAAGCTTGGTGGTGGAGTGAAGTAGTGCAAAATAAAATCAAGGAAAAGAAGGCATGTTACAAATTACATTATGCTAAGAAAACTAGTGAAACTTTAGAGGCTTATAAGAAAGCAAAAAAGGAAGTGAAAAAGGCAGTGAGTGAAGCAAAAGCTAAAATTTGGGAGGACTTATATAAAAAACTCAATTCAAAAGAGGGTGAAAGAGATATTTTTAGGATAGCTAGGGCTGGAGATAAGAAAACTAAAGATCTTAATTATGTTAGATGCACAAAAGACGAGGATGAAAAAATTCTAGTGGCAAATGATGATATAAGAAATAGATGGAAAAACTATTTTTATATTCTTTTTAATGAAAATAAAGATGTTATTATTAGTTTAGGAGATTTAGCTAAGTCAGGAAAGTATATAAACCACAATTTCTACCGACGTATTCAAAAGAATGAAGTCAAAGAGGCTCTTAAACATATGAAGGGTGGTAAATCGATAGGACCAGATAATATTCCTATAGAAGTTTGGAAAATACTAGGAGAAATAGGAATCACTTGGCTCACAAGACTATTTAATGAAATATGGAAAAACCAAAAGATGCCCGAGGAATGGAAAGCAAGTACACTTATACCCATATATAAGAACAAGGGAGACATTCAAAATTGTGCGAATTATCGATGTATCAAGTTAATGAGTCATAATATGAAATTATGGGAAAGAATTATCGAACGTAGGTTAAGACAAGTATCAAGTACAACAGAGAACCAATTTGGGTTCATGCCAGGCAGATCTACTATTGAAGCGATCCACCTTTTAAGACGTCTTATGGAACATTTTAGAGCAAAAAAGAAAGACCTTCACATGATATTTATTGATCTAGAAAAAGCTTATGATAGGGTACCGAGGGAGGTTCTTTGGAGAACTTTGGTTGACATATATTAACCTTATAAGAGACATGTATGATGGTTCAAAAACATGTGTGAGGACTAATGAAGGAACGACATACTTCTTTGAAGTTAGTGGAAACAAAGAACCCATGTAGCCGACCCCGTCTAGTATGGGAAAAGGCTTAGTTGTTTTTTAGTAGTTTAAAAGTTACAAAAAATCAAAACAATTCTAAACAATTCCTATAATTCAAAAGTTGAGTAAACATTAATTATTCACCGTTCAAATTTCAATGTACACACAGTACATCTTTATATTTAAATAAGTAGCAAAATTAAAACTTTCATAATTGAAAAAAAGAATTACATATTATAATCTGGATCATCAACTAAATAATCTTGATCTTCTTCTCCACCTTTATCAAGTATTTTTTCCATCTTCTATAATCTACTCCTCTAAGATATTAAAATTATAAGGCCTATTAGATCAAATTGGTTATCATACCTATTTGAGTTTTAACTTTCTTAATTGCTTGCAAAAATGATAAGTAAATAAAAATTAAAAACTTAATAAATTGAAAGATTGAATTCAATACTTAATTACTAAGTAATCCTTAATTACCTTTATCGAAATCACATGTTACAACGGATAAAAACTAGCTCATTGAGTTTATGTTCTAACCAGTTGTGCTTTTTTGTGTGATATGTTCAAAGACACTCCAATTTCTTTCACTTAAGGTTTGACTCAGAACCCTTATTGCAAAAAAGTTTGGACAAATCACTTCCAAATCTCGTCCACCAAACATCTAACAGAAAAAGACAAATATAAATATTTATTCTACTATAATATAAGATTTAAGAAATTTAAATATTAAGATAAAAAATTTACCTGAAACCATATTAATACGGTTGAGAATGGTTACAAGCAAGCCCATCACGTGAAGATCATTACAGTAGATCTCCATCTTGTGATATATAGCATCTACTTTACTCTCGTTAGGGACCAATCTTTCAATGCAAACAATGATCCTCTATTAACCTCACCGTTCCTTTAAAAGTTGAGGAATACCTATCACTAGATTTAGGTAATAAGCTGCAACATGAATAGATTGATGCAACTGTTTGTTTTATCGATTACCAATAATCATTCACATTGGTACATAATCACTCTTTCTTCTATTAAAATTGCTCCTGATAGCTTATTTAACAATATCTATGGCTTCATAAAGATAGTTCATAGATGGCTTCTCCTCAATGTCACCCATTCTCAAAACTTTAATCAAAGGGAATGTGATCCTTAATAATCTAATCTAGGTGTTTCAAAATATATTCTTGAAGACCGTCTTTGAAATCCCATTCAATTTTCTATTTCTCCTATTTTGAAGTAACTCTCAAACTATTGTCACTCATATGAGGTAAACATTCTCTTTAAAGCTTGCTTTCGTTTAATAATACTCTGTATTGACAAGAAATTAGTTACACACCAATTATCATTTGTAATCTTCTCATCATACGTAAGAATATAAAAAAGAAAGTTTAATAAAGTCCTTCCTCGCCTATTTGTCCATCCATCTGTTATGATAGTGCATCATATCTCCTTCCATGATTCCTTTAAAGTCAAAGGATACTTTTGAACTACAAGAACAATCTTATCTAATAGTTTTTCCATAACTTATTATAAGATGACATCTTATACCCTCGACCAATGTTAGCTGCTTTAAAATGCAAGGAATTTGCTGTATTAAATGAAATACACATTATAAGGCTTACATGCTCATGTAATTGCTTTGAAGCCATAGTAGCGTGAATTCCAAGTTGAGCATCAAGTGTAGTACTAGGAAGAAAAAACGACTTTATGACAAAATAAGATCTTCTAGCCCTTCCTCTTCTACCACTTGCAACCTCTTCAATAACTCCCTTTCTCCTCGTTGATGATCGAAAACTACTACTATGACGCGGTGACCCACTCTGTGTCACTGCTCTCCTCTCCTCTCCTCTCGCGGTGCCATTCCGCGGAGGCCCACTAGCCTATAGTGGTAGCCTTACCGCGGAGTGGTCATATAACAAACGTCAAAGTAGTGCAGGTCTTGCAGTGGGCGCTGACTATCTTAGTGGGTTGTCGTCCCAGACCTACTCCTATAGTGGTGGACTGAAGGGGGTTGCCTCTATCCAAGCATAAAAAGGGATGCTATCATCATCACCACCACCACCAAGTCCAACATCTTCTTCCTCAAACATTCCTACATCTTTTTTCTCTTACCTCTTCTCAACTATACTTTCAATCATTTGTAGACATTGTCATTTAATGACTTCTGTCACTCTCCTAACTTTGCTCGTGCAAGGAGCAACCTCTTTTCTAGTCCCTGTTTGGTGATCTTTCAATCAAAAAATTTCACCACTCATCACCTTATCACAAAAATTACATTTAATGTTTATCTCAATTGAAGTACCCCATTATCATGCCAGATCATCATACCTTGATTGAGAATGTGTAGTACTTGCCATCTTAATTTACCAATTAAATCTTAATAAACTTGAAAATAAAAGCACTTCATAAACCACCAAAACACTCAAAAAGAGTATCTCTCACTTCATAGCTTGTCACAAATAAAATGAATTCATATATTGCCATTCAAAAAAGAAAAAACAAATAACAAATAAAATACAAAATACACAAAAAAAGAAGATAAAACCCTATATCACAACCACCGGATTGCCCTTGTTATCGTTGCCAAAGTGATGATGTCACATTGGAATGGAGACCATGGAGATGCTTCTCCCTAGCCGAAAGTCCTCATGGAGCAGTTGGAGGTTGGAACACTCTCAAACACAAACCATGGTAGGAGGGGGGTTAAAAGAAATAGGTCATATGGCACGATACAAGAAATACAACCTGTATCATGCTAGGTTATCAATAGCACGCTATAGCGGGCGACCCACCAGGGCCGCTATAGTGCCACTAACAGTGCTATAGTGGACCACTATAGCGGCATACAACCTGTATCGTACTAGGTTATCAATAGCGCTCTATAGCGGGTGACCCTTAGCGAGCGACCCCCCAGAGCCGCTATAGCGTCGCTACCAGTGCTATAGCGGACAACTATAGTGGCCCACTATAGTGGTCCGCTATAGCATTGGTAGCGGATAGGTCTATTTGGGTCGGGTAGATCCGACCTAACCTATTTAACTTAAATAGGTTAAAGCACTGGTAGCGGACATTCTCCGCTTTTGCCTCTCTCTCCCACCTCTCGCCTCTCAACAACGTCTTCTCCACTCGCACCTCTCTCCCACTTCTCACCTCTCCGTAGCTTCTTCTCCACTCGCGCCTCTGTCTCCCACCTCTCGGCAGTTCTCTAGCTCAATCACGCGTTTTTCTTTGAGTCAACAAGTGGCTACTTATTCTTTGTACCCATATTATATGAATTTGTTAGATTCAATTCTTTCATTTCTTTGCCTTTATTTTTTCTACTTCTTTATAATTTAATAGAAGTCATGCTATATGCCACATGAAATTTAATGTTTGTTTCCTTAGAAGTTAGAAGTAGAATTTGTTTATTTAGTTTGATTTATATTTATGAAAGTGTGGTTGTGTTTCTTGATATTTTTTAGAAATTAAAGAATCTATTATATATATAATTTTTTAATCATAAATAAAAGCATACTGCTATATCATAATCGAACACTAATAACCTGCTAATCGCTATTGACTACTTAGGTATTGTGTGTGTCACACGATACAGGTCCCCGTATTATATCATGGTTTCCCATGATATGATATGATACGATACATTCCATATCATACAATACCGGGTGATATGGATAACACTGGTTGTAACTTCCTCTGGCAAGATTGACATGGCCAACATTGTTGGAGTGGAAAAGAAAATAGCCATCCGACTTTCAAAAGAATCATATGCAAACAATGAATGAATGTGCATATTAAGATTCATTCTCTTTTTATCTTATTTTAATTTAAGGCAGCAGGATTCAGTTGCAAATTTACCCCAAAGGGAAAAACCTTTCGAAATTAAGTTCCATCCATAAAATTCCCATACCTCTAGCTCAGATTTTGCCTTTAGAGATTGTTGCAGTTCTTGTCTAAGTTCTGTTTGGGATTTTCTGAGATGTTTAACCTCTTTTACCAGCACTTTAATATCAGCTTTCATTTTCATCTCCGTCTCTTCATGAGCTTTTTGCAAATTGTCAAGCTGCTCCCTTGCCAAATCCAATTCATGTCGCAAAAGATCTTTCTCAAATATTGCAGCAATTTTAGATTCCTCAACTTGATTCTTTTCATCCTGAAATAAATTGATGTATGTGAGCCTTTAAGTTACTGGGAAAGACAATGAAGAATTGCTTAATGAAATCCAATCATTTAAAGAAGACCTGCTCAGCTCTAAATTTAGATTCCATCTCCAATGCCTTTCTTCGAAGCTCCTCCATGTCCCATTGCAGTTGGGTGATTCTCTCTCTTTCAACTAAAACTGCTTGCTGCAGATTTTCCTTACTCTTCTGTCTAGTGCTTTCAAGTTCAATATTTAGATCTTTGACCTGCAGAGGGACAATTGCAACAAGTAAGAACCATGAAGACTTGTGAGAAACAAATGAAAAGCATGAAGAATGTATTGACGAATACATGTCAGAAAAAAAGAAAGTGAAAGTTGCAGAACTTACAGACAAACTGAGGGCCTGAGCAAACATTTTAGTTTATGCTTATTTATTGATAAATTCCATGTCACCACATTCAACTGCTTATATCCAAAATTCAATAGGACTCATGCATTTTTATCCTTTTGCATTGCATGTGCAAGCGAATGCTACATTCTATAACGAAGTTAATGTTGAAATTAATCAGCAACATAAACTTCTTTATTGATGAAAGCCGAATACAAGAAGAAGATATTGAGGTGTTGGTTGGCCAATCCTTGCCGTCACCCTCTAATTCTTGTTAAAACCTAATGGAAGCCCTAATGACTATTTATATGGCTGATCTAACTTAAAAGACTATAATACCCCTAATAAGTGACTACTGGATTACGGTTCTTTAGGACCCGTATTACAAAATACCATAATATACATGACTCAGACTTACCTATGACTCTATGTATACATTTATAACTAAATAGTAACACTAATTAATCAAGATTTAACTTGATTTTCAATGTGCCCCCTCAAGTTGAATCTTGAAGGTTTGTAATTCTCAGCTGATGGAGAGTTGTCTGAAATCCTTTGACTGAAGCAGGTTTTATGAAAATATCCATCAATTGGTCTTCTGAGCATACATGAATCAGATTGAAAAATGCCTTGTATAATCTTTTCTCTGATAAAGTAACAATCTATCTCAATATGCTTCGTTCGTTCATGAAAAACAGGATTTAAGGCAATTTGGAGAGCTACTCTACTATCAGTGTAAAAGGTAACCGGAGTATCCACTTTGAAGTCAAGTTCTGTTAAGAGGGATAAAACCCATATCCCTTCACACATGCCCGAAGCAATTGCACGATATTCTGCTTCTGCACTCGATCTGGACACAATTGATTGTTTCTTGCTTTTCTAAGATACAATGTTTCCTCCCAAACATACCACGTACCCAGTGGTTGATTTTCTGTTTATCTTCGAACCTGCCCAATCAGCATTTGAATATATCTTTAGATCCAAGGATGAATTCACCGTACAATAAACCATGGGTTAGTGTAGACTTAAGTATCTAATGATATGAAAGACCGTACTCATATGATGTTTGGAAGGATTATGCATCCATCCGCTCACATAGCCAACAACAAAACTGATATCAAGACGTGTAATAGTGATTAATATTAGCTTCCCACTAATTTCTGGTACCTTCCGATATCCTCATATGGTTCTGCATTATTATTATCATCCTCCTTGGGAGACTCCATAAGAATTGAGCATACACGACAATCTTCCATTTTTGTTTTCTTCAACAAGTCCAGAATATATTTCCTTTGACTCAAGAATAATGCATTGTTGCTATGAATCACCTCTATACTGAGAAAGTAATTTAATCTTCCCAAATCTTTCAAGTCAAATAAAATATTGAGTTGTTTCTTTAGCTCACCAATACCTTCAGTATCATCTCCTGTAATAATGATATCATCAACATACACCAGTAACATAATTGTTCTCTGGCCTTGCTTAATGAATAGTATATGATCGTTGATGCATTGTTTAAATCCCAGAGTCCGAATTTCATAACTAAATTTCTCAAACCATGCCTGTGAGGATTGTTTCAATCCATAAATTGATTTCTTTAGTTTGCACACTTTTCCTTGTTCGTTCCCATTAAAGTATCCCGGTGGCAAGTCCATATAAATGTCTGCCCTGAGATCACCCTGAAGGAATGCATTCTTCACGTCCAGCTGCCATAATTCCCATCTTTTATTAACTGTGAAGCTTAACAAGATTTTGATGTTGTTCATCTTGGCTACTAGAGCAAATGTCTCTGTGTAATCTATGCCGCTACTGGAGCAAATGTCTCTGTATAATCTATGACGTAGGATTTACTATATCCTTTTGCAACTAATCTTGCCTTATATCTTTCTATATTTCCATCTACCTTATATTTGACTCAGAATACCCACTTACATCCTACAGTCTTCCTTTCTGATGGTAGATCTATAAATTCCCAGGTATGATTTCGTACTAAAGCTGAAATTTCCTCTTCCATGACCGCTTTCCATTCTAGATGGACTTTAGCCTCTTCATAGGTCATTGGTATAAATGTATTCTCTGTATTCATCAAAAAATAGCTGATATTCCTTAGGATAATGAGAGAATGATACAATTTTATCCAATGCATATTTTGCAGCTACACGCTTCCCTTTTCTAATTGTAATAGGTAAATCATCCATTTCGATATCCGAATTATGAGAGGTTATCCGAAGAGGAGGTGACTCTGATTCACTTTGGAATGAGAAAGGATAGGCAATAGATGCTTGTAATTCGCTGTGAGAGGATGAAGAAGGTTGTTGCGGATCAGTCAAACGTGCCTTCGACAATTCAATTTTCTCTCATATCAGCTAAAGAAGGTACACTTTTCTCAGTGTTCTGCTTTTCATTATGATCACTACTAAAGTATGCTATGTTGTTTCTATTCGGAAATATGTAGGTTTTCCAGCTAACTCCCAGCAAGTTTCCTTGATGTGTTGTGGTTTCCCATAGTGAGAGCAGTTGATCTTATCTTTTTCTTCAAGTGTCTGTCCAGATCTACCTCTGCCTCTGCCATAACCTCCTCTTCCTCTAGCGAAAGGAGGAACATAAGTATTTTTCCGTATAAATGATGAGGTCTCAGAATTAATTTTGGTTTCTTTTTCAAGAAGCTTCCTATCTTCTTCTCTAAGGAGGAGTGAGTATACTGTACTCAAATATGGAAGTTCTTCCCTGCTGAGGATATTATTATTTACAGATTCATATTCTGATGATATACCCCATAAAAGATCAAACACTTTATGCTCTTCAAACTCCTCGTTCTGTTCTAGTGTGTAGTCTGACATTTAGTCTTAGAGTACACATGTAGTTCTTCCCACAGACCTCTGAGCTCTGCATAATACTCACAAACTGACCTTCCTCGTCTATATTTCTGAATCTTCTCTATAAGATCATATTTCTTCGTAATATTTTTTCTTTGGGCATAAGCTTCCTGAACTGCCAGCCAGATATCCCTAGTAGTGTCCAAAAATATAAAAGTATTGCCGATAGAGGGAGTCATGGATTGTATTAACCAAACACTTACTACGGCATTTTCTCAGCACCACTGAGAATAGGAAGGATCTGAAATTGGAGGTCGAGAAAGATCACCTGTCAAATAATCCCATTACCCCCTTGCCATAATAGCCAGCTCGATAGATTTGGCCCATTGTAAATAATTCTTGCCATCAAGTTTCAAATTTCTGGTTTGAAAACCTTCACTTTTGTCTGACGAGAGTTCATTACTTTCTACCATCTTTGCTCTTTCCATATTCGGATTGATATCTCACTGAAAGAATACCTTTAAATCTGCCACAATCGGTTGACCATTGAAAAATCAAAATTTTTAAATGAAACAACTGTCTCACTTCCTCTTGGAAATTTCATCGAACAGTTGTAGTGCATCACTTGTAGCTTACAAAAGCAGACGTTCACAGTGAGAGGTAATGAATCTAACAACGATTTTGTAATGAAATCACTAAAATACCAATTTGAAAGAACAAGAAAGAGAAGAACTTGCTGTCCTGCGGGTTCTTCACTATGCCCACAACTTCTTTTTATTGATTTTCTTCGATGCTTGATGTTAAACGGCCATAAGAGGCACTGATACCATGTTAAAATTAATCAGCAACATAAACTTCTTTATTGATGAAAGCCGAATACAAAAAGAAGACACTGAGGTGTTGGTCGGCCAATCCTTGCCATCACCCTCTAATTCTTGTTAAAGCTAATGACTACTTATATGGCTGATCTAACTTGAAAGACTATAATACCCCTAGTAAGTGACTACTAGATTACGGTTCCTAATGGATCATAATCTAATCCATTAGGACCCGTATTACAAAATACCATAATATACATAACTCAGACTTACCTATGACTCTATGTATACATTTATAACTAAATAGTAACACTAATTAATCAAGATTTAACTTATCTTCAACAGTTACATCTGCATTAGATATGCTTTCTTTTCAACATGTAATGAATGCACAGAAGAACATTTCAGTCTTTGGCACATGGCCCCTAAACAAGCCTTTAAAAATTTAATCTGTGCACATACACGTGTTCATGGTGAAGAATTAATTGCATGATATAGTGTGGCCGCCATGAAATCGGATCTCCGAATTATGGAGTTATGAGGTCCAATCCACAAACCATTTTATACAGGAGAATTACCATCATGCAATCTTTGGAGAAGTTAATCATAGTTCTCACTAACTCCAGCAAAGTCCAGTCACGTATCTAGACAAAAAAAAAAGATGGCCGCCTGAATATACTTATGTATGTGCCCGAATAAGTTTGAGAATGAAGATAATCTTCAGAAAATCACAAAAGAGGAAAGCTCGCAGTCACTGACAAGCAAATACAAACTTTTGAAAGAGAAAAACTCCAGAGCAAGGTACAGAGTAAAATTATTATACAAACAAATGTCAGTGGATGCATGTAACTTGACGACAGATGGAATGCATCAATCTCCAGAAAAGGTTTGGAATATTTAACCAAAACTATCATGCAAACAGACACCTTAGTTGTTAGGTATTCTTTAACAGCTGCTTCTTGATTTAATCTAGCAATCAGATCCTCCATGTCTGTTTTCGCTGATGCTAGCCTCCTTTGCAAGGTTATTAGAACCCTATTCAATTTTTGGCGCTGATCAAGGGGAAGAACTATCTGTACATCACCTAGAAACTGGAAGTCATTGTTATTAGCAGCATCAGAGGTAGATGGAGACCCATCACCTAATAAATCAGAAGCCCCAGAATTTGAAAGTTCACTGCCCCTTACTGAGCTCACATCACTTGTAATACTTTCAGAAGAAAGTTTTCGAGAATGCCCAGTGAGCTCTTGTTTCTCTAACAATAACTCCATCCTGTCGCCAAAGTAAGGTGCATTATTTTGAGAATTTATGTACATATTCCTGTTTGCAACATTAAACTTCTTTCCAAACTGTGCATTTTGACTTGAATTTTCTGCTCTCTGATCCGAAGCAGAGCCTCCTACAGGAAACCCATTCTCAAGGTTTGAAATACTAAACTTCGAAGTTTCTCCAACAGGAGAAGTCAACTCCTGATCTGACAATGGATCTTCTACTCCGGCTTCAGAAGAAGTATGTGTACTTTTCCTCAGTGTACCCAAATCAGAAGCTTCACAAGTGTTGCCGCTTCCATAATCTGGTGTCATAGCTGGGTTCTGAGAAATAACTGATGAACTTCCTGCAAAAACTGAAACACCTATATTTATTCAGGATTGGAAAAAGAGGCAACTTTCCAGAACCTGAACTTGGACCACAAAATCAGATGGAATAAATTTGCATAAGACTGCATGTGCTTTGCATAATGAAACAAATATGAGAACACAGAAAAGGACAGCTTCAAGGCAAAGATTTGCTATGCAAATTTTACAGAAAAAGGAGCATATGAGCATCATCATGAAACCAAATTTTCAAATACTTTATTAAGTACAGCTGTACTTGAATCAGCTAAAAATATATGCTACACAGCAGTCGATATGGAGCAAAATGATAGAAAAATGACTGGCATAATGGATGATCATTCCTATGAGAGAGCAACCACGAAATGCAAAATGAAAAAGCGGTAGCATCCAATAGAAAAACTACCTACATGACCTAGCTGCAGCTTCCAGATCAAGAAAAGATGCCACTGGAACACATCTAGACAGATCAATATCAGATAGCAGCTTTCCCATCCATTCCTCCAGAGCGGATCTTCTCTGACAAACAAAAGACATTTGCTAATCAATTTAGGGTCAGCAACTCATTTCATCTAGATCCAGCATCTTCAAAGCACCATGGCAAGCCACTTTTAGCCCTTTAACCAATTGAATGTCTATCTACCTAAAAGTGTTATTATAAACATGACTTCTGGATTTCATGGAAAGCAGTAACCTGTAAGGACAATGCTGAAGATCAGACATGAAAATTGTGCTTCAGCTTATATTCACTTAATCTTAACCATATAAAAAACCAATTGCTTATTCTATAGCAAGGAACATCTTAGCTCAATCACAAGAGATGTCAAGCAAAATGATCAATTAGCTACATACAGAGCATATCACCAACCAAAAACCAAGGTTTTTCCCACTCTTTTGAGGCCTTCTTCTGCCACTTAAAATGTTTACCGTCTGATTTGTTATGATTAACACTTCAAAAGAGACAGGAAGGCCTCAAAAGTGTTGGAAGGAAATGATAAAATATGATGTCTATTTCCTAGAGTGAAATGCCAATACGACACAAGATAAAACACAACAGTGACTAGCTGATCGCACTTAGTGTGGGATAGGGCTTACTGTTGGAATTTGTTTTGATTTTGGTCGGTGACATGTTATGTATGTTAACTTCTTTCTTTTTTCTTTTTGGTACAGAACTAATTTATTTCTTATTATTGAGCTACCATGTTCCTTACTGTACAATAGGCGATCAATTTTTTGTAAGGTTAATATTAAGTTGAATGCATGCTAAAGCACAATGTTCATGCCTTATCAAGATAAAACATGACTATAGATAAAGAATGTAAGGAAGCAAAAACTTGCATCTTCAATCTGTACTCGATTAGAGTTGATGTGCAGAAAAGAATGCTTCGGTGGAGGTGGGGGAAGTGTCTTCCTAGGGAATGCCCGCTTCAGCTGCAGGACACCCCCAAAAATTAGTATCAATAAGCACAGTTTCATTCAGCAATTTCTGATCCCATTCATCTGAAAGTTTCGAAGAGACACCGGTAAGTTCAAGCCACCAAAATTCAGATATTATAACTAACTAGAAAAATGTCTTTTTTTGGGTAACCTTGATTGATTGAGTAACGCTAACACCAATCACTTTATATGCTTTGTAAGTATCCAAACAATTTCAAATACTTTCACCATACACAGCTCTGGCGTGTGTGCATGTGCGTGCGTGTGTGTGAGAGAGAGACTTCATACATAAGCAACAAAAAGGGACAGAATGATGAATGTGGAAGATGCCAATGGTTAGAGAATAAATCTACCCTACTAAGAGCTTCACATCTTGTAGTTACTGGGCCTGAGGTTCACGTGAAAAATCATTCCCTCAGCTAGGTTAAACCTAATATTTGTGTCATTACTCATTAGTTTTAT
Source organism: Brasenia schreberi (assembly GCA_036023115.1). Lineage (NCBI taxonomy): Eukaryota > Viridiplantae > Streptophyta > Magnoliopsida > Nymphaeales > Cabombaceae > Brasenia > Brasenia schreberi. Next base: position 13,497,307 of record JAYKKT010000063.1, on the reverse strand, counting down.
CAATTCTATTTATCACCTAAATGAGGTGGAGCTCAAGCTCACATATGAGCTCACAGTGAGATCCAAAACCACAAATAACATGACTAGCATTCTTCAAATGCATACTCACATAATGAATGCATCATTAATATAAAAGAAATTGATGCATCAGAAGCATGATGCTTACTTGGTAGTGGGTCATGATGGGTTCAGAACGTATTAGGCACATGTAACAAGTCATTCAGCTAATCAAGTCTGGACCAGGGATTCAGGCCTTTGCCAGACCCAAAATGTATATAGGCTTGGGCCTGTTCTTACCAGTCCTCAGGCAGACCAGGTTTATCAAATTGCCCATTTGAACTAGGCAGGACCCAGCAACCTGCCTGCTGTCCACGCTTTGGGGCAGAGGGTAGCCTGAAGTTCCAAGCAGCTGAGAAAGTCCTACAGCACAAGCTAGCACCAACTTCTTCGAGATGGTACGTTGCCTATGTGGGTCTTTATCCTTCATGAAGCATCTTAAGAAAAAAAACCCTACTTTTTGTTATGCACTCTTAACAGATTGACTTTTGCTACTCACGTACCATACTCCGATATTAGTAGTGACACCATGGAAAAGTGAGCCATAAATATCCTCATCAATATAATATTCATGCTTTTCATGGTTTTAGTTGAACGTGCCTAGCCTTTGCGGGTCAGTCAGCTCTAGCTTTGCCCTTGCAAGCTACGATAGAGATGGGAAGCTGTGCGAGGTAGGGGTTTTATGTAGTATGCACATAGTTGTGATTTGGTAACTTGGACTCTTAGATGATTAACTTTTTTCAAACATTGTAGAGATTAGTCCTTATGGCATCAAATTTCAACAAACATTTTCAACTTTCAGACTGAAATATCTCATGGAAAACCATTCTTTCTACAGTGAATGCATGTGTGCTTGAATATAAGCACAGTACACTTTACTTCCACATGATAGAAATTACAATTGAGTTGATGTCCCCTAAAAATTTTTCACTAGTGCGTGCCTGCATGGGTATATGTGCAATCGTGTCTACATGTGTTTGTAGATGGGTTTGTTCGAATGCGTGCTTGCATGCAATCTCCAGAAGTGTAAGCACGCCACCATATGAGTTACTCGTGTTACCAATGCATCACTCAAGTAACGAACTTAGCAGCAGTTAGTACAAAGAAGAATACCTACAGTGGTAAATAACTTCAAAAAGTCACTGAACCTCCTAAGCACGATCCAAACTGAAGTAACCCCCTCAGGTGATTGAATACCAACTTGAACCCTGTAAAACTGTTTCCTTGAGGTGTCAAAACAACACATAATCAACTGAAGTTTCCACGAAAAAGAAAAATAGCATCAAACAAGAAAACAGTTGCATGTTGCAACTAGGATCGATAATGACAATCCAGGCTTCTTCTATAATTGATACAACAAAACCTAACTAAAAATGACATCTCCAAAGTGATTGAGAAAACAAAGTATTTAATAGGAAGAAGCAAAATAACAACTTGCAACTAAGATCAGTCAAACCTTCATGACTTCTCTTAAGCAAATACAGAACTGTAAAGTGATCCATAAATGGTGTAGAATGCCAACAAAAAATCATGTTTGAAAAGGTTAGACAGTTTCATATCAGCATCAAATTTACCACAATGGGGTTAACCAAGTTCCCATCAAAAGCTTTTGAATCAGGTGATGTCACCCAAGAAGGAACAGTTACACAGTAACTCCATCCGGTACGATGATCATGGGGCCAAACGGTGTCACGTCCATCCTATTGTATTATGTAACAGAAAATTAGAAGAATTGGATAATTGAACAAGTAAAATAATTCAGCTTACTAAACGAAAAAGTAATAGCCGATGAGAAGCTAACATAAATACAGCTGAAGGATGGTAGAGGTTCGTGACATATCAAACAAGGGCCTCGTATTCCATAAGAAAACCCTCATGCTAAGATCAAAATATACTACAAAATTCATTTATTATGTAATCAAACTCTCCGGGAATTCGTCATGCTATGCACTCATTCAAAACCATAATTGACTCCCCACTGAATAGCACGGAAATAAACCAATTAGATCACATGCTAAGATCAAAATAAATCACACGATTTATCCACCTCAACGGAATTCATCATGCTATCAACTCCTAGAAAACTATCTTAAAGATTTGAAGGCCACATAGCAGGACAACAAAGTCACTTAAGTAATCTATGGGATTCGACCAACGAAATCAATCACTTACACTTTTACAACTCCCCAAGGTGAAGCCGTTACTTCAATCACATGATTCAGAACGAATCGTGAGCCAAAAGAAAGAAATCTTCGAAACTTACCCATCTTTTCGGTGGCGGGCTCCAATCCATACCGAGAGGCAAAGGCGACGTGCCATCGTGACGATGTTTGGGAGTACTTCTCCTGATCATATTCGCCCAAATAAAAAGGGAAATCAGATCTTCCTCTAAAGAAATCGATCCAGAAGCATCCAGAAATCACCCAAAACCCACAAATTCGATCAACTATACAAATCAGGAACCCGATCTGACCGAGGTTTCCGTGAGCACTTGGTCTCAATCGTCAGAAAGGGGGGAAGTATCAAACTGAGTGTTCCACCGATGGATTTACAAGGGATCGATCAACCAGAATTGCATCAGAATTTCAGAATTACGGAGAGAGGAAGGTGTAACCCCTCGATCTCTCAATTTCTCTCTCTGGGATTTTCGATCTTGCCTCCTTGCCGGGAGTTGAGAGGGCGACCGAAACCTAACCGTCTTCTCTCGTCCATCTTACGCCGTCTTCTCTCTCCCCAGCATTTGCGGGTGCGGATCGTGCCAGATCCCGTGTAGATCTGAACACTAACCCGAAGGATTCGTAAACCCAGATCCATATCCAACAAATAAGAGTTGAATCCAACCCAACCCAAAGTCAGCATCCCTACATTAAGTTAGATGGACTAAATGTTTGGTTCGAAACCACATTGGTGGTTTGAACCAGAACCAAACCGTGGCGAAAAATTATGAAAATTGAAACAGGTAGAACCATACTTAGAACCGTAGCCGGGCCCAAGCAATATCCAGCTCAGTTATGGTTTCTCTTTCCATGAAACTGGAATCAAACCCAAACCGGCACCAATTTAAATCCTTCTTATAAGCTCTTGTTTCTAATTTTTGAACCTTTTTATACTTTAATTTTTTCATTCGAACCATACTTAGAACCGTAGCAGGGCCCAAGCAATATCCAGCTCGGTTATGGTTTCTCTTTCCATGAAACTGGAATCAAACCCAAACCCAAACCGGCACCAGTTTAAATCCTTCTTATAAGCTCTTGTTTCTAATTTTTGAACCTTTTTATAATTTAATTTTTTTCATTCAAACCAAAACTGGAACGAGAACCAATGGTTACAAACCATAACGGGCTCAGATCTGTTCGGTTTTGATTCATCGTTCCTGTTACCCCGAAAACCAATTACGTCTATATGTAGGGCTAGTAAATAAACCGAACTGCTCATAGATCTGCTCCATTTGACTTTTTCCTAGTTCACTTATGCTTCGTTCTTGATCTTAATTGAACTAAAAATGAAAGGTTTATGCTTGCTTAGCTAACCTAATGAAGCTTACCAAAATAGATAAGCTAGCTATTCATGAATTGTTCGTCTCATCAAATACCCGCAAATTTATCTAAACGTTCTATGGATTGCTTGGTTCTTCAAGGCATGTAAAGATCATCTGCGGGCTCAATTTACTTGTTGCTCTAGCCAATATAAGGGTATAGTTTTGAAATAAAAACAAGCATAAACACATGCTCTGCAGATCTCAAAATCGTCTCGCAATTTTGGAACTCTGCTCATTATAAAATAACTAAGAGTTCGCCGACATGTTCAAGCATAAACATTCGTAGATAGCGAATATGAACTATGTACAGGAAACAAGACTAAGATAAACAACCATTTTCAGTTAATTCAACTCGATTATCAACCCTAACTACATGTGTTCATCATATTGGGTTAATTCGACTCGTGCTCATTGCACTCCATCTAGTATCATATTCAACTCCAGTAAGATAGGTTTCAAAGAAAGCCTCTAAATTCTGTATACACCTTACCTGAGGTCCATTCGGTCACCTCCCCGAATAAGAAAACAACAATAATCATGTCAATTTTCTTATAAAATCTGGGCATTGCTTTTATTATGGCATATTTTGTAGACCCCAGACTTGGTCTCCTATAGCATTCAGAAGTGGGAACCGCACTTTGATTTATCTGGATTTGAATCCTACCCAACCCGATCCAAAACCCAGGCCTTCTCCCACACCGAGATCATCTAGATTAGCTACATGAGTTCTTTGTCATCATGCACTCCAGCCTTGTGGCATTCCACGCAAGCGATCATATTCGATTGTTCCTTTCAACATTTCCATACCTTCCCCGTCTCTTCCAAAATCTTTCTTCTTTTTTGAAAGAGAAGCTGGTGTTAGGCAAGACCCCTAGAGATGCACACATTGGTATTGAACTTCTGACCTTTTTGTCAAAGAGCCTTGTTTCCTCACACCCTTCTGCTCGAGCTCAATTTCACCACCTCATCCAATATAGGAACCACAGTAATCGTGTCTCTGTCATATTATTTTGTAACAGATATTACGGTAATTGGATTAGATCCAAAATTCAAATCCCAGAAATACATTCTAATAATTCAGATATCAACAATACATTTCAGATACGAACTTGATTTAATAGAAAAGGATATTAAAGTTTAAGTTAGATCATAATTTGGATATGGTTTCAAGCACCACATTTGAGAGATCGGATTTGGAGTCGGACCAAATGTTGGATATATCTTACGAACCTAAAGGTGGTTTTTCTCATGGCACACCTGATACGACCCAGATTGGCCCTAGTACTAGAATTGCAAAGTGGGATATAGACTTTGATATTTACCTGCGTTCGAACCAGGTCCAACCCATTGACAACCAAGATCCAGGCTCCTATAAAAGTGCAATGTCGGACCCGATCAGCTTATGAATGTAGATCAAATAGAAAATGCTGAGCTTGGTTTGAACATGAACTATGTCAGTTCCTGAGTACAGGAAGATAATGCACTTTTGTGTCTGAAATTGATAACTCCGGCTAGTTAATGGTCACAATGGCCTCAATTAACTGAAATAGTATCAGTTTTGATACTTACTGATTTCAGAATCTGTCATAATAAAAATGGTTAATAAAATGAGAGGTGAAGAGGCATAACTCGCTGAGCCGTTTTCATCCTAGAGGGGCGGGAGACTGCCATATATAAGAGCAGAGGAATAATCACAGGCATGATGAAGATCTACTCCGGAAACTCCATTCCTAAGAACTAGTATTTGTTCGCTTCTCTGCTAAACCTTCCCCTTCATATGCTTTGTGAAGATTCAATGCACAACAACAATCACATACCCGAGAGTACCTGCTTTCCAAAGTCTTCTGCAGCTCGCCAAACTCAAACAGAAATTGCCAGTCTTAATGTGGAGCCATGATCACTTATTGGCCGTGGATTGGGTTTGGGGTGGTTTACGTTTGCTTCTCAACATATGTATATATAGACATGTCTTTGGAACCAGCGGTTCTGGAACTTTTGCTTTCCGGGTGGTTCCAGTTCTAATATCAGAACCACCCCGAAACCGTTATTACATTTAAAAAAAAATTCATGCCTCTACTACAATTCAAGCTCAAAGAGTGGTATTAAAAATAATTGTGATGTACTTCTCAAGAGCCAAACTCCTTAAAACACCTATCATTAGGTTGAACGTGCACTTATGATATACAACTTCAAAATATATATATACAAACAGTAATGCATGGTTTGTAACCACTGGTTTCAGTTTCAATTCCGGACCAGTTTTCTAAAATATCAAACCATAACCAAACCGGGAGATCCCTGGTTATGCTTACGGCTTCGGGGCCGGTTCTGGTTACCGAAGGTTTTGCATCCGGTTCGGTTCTGATTCGAATTGCATAGCCAGTTTCAAATCGGTCATGTCTATATATATAATGCTAAATGTATAATGTCCTTGAGTACATAATCTTGCATAAATAACTTCGCTCTTTAATCTTTGAGATCAACCATTGAGGTGATAAAATACTATAATTAATGCACATGATATATTAAATACAAAGTATAAAAGAGTACAACAATACTTTTAATTTAAATTTCCAATATTAATCTCAACAATCAAAGCTCAACAATGTATATATATTGTATTGCACCGAAACACAATATGCATTTAGCACTAGCTCTCTCTCTCTCCATATATATGTATATATGTATGTTATATATATATATATATTGGTTAAAATTAACCATCAAACCCTAACACACACATGTACCACAGGGATTCCAACTCGATACATGCAAGTGGGAGTCGAAAAGCTCTACTGGTGAGTCAAAGTTCTCCGATTGTGTCTCTCTGGTAAACGATTCCAAAAATGTGGCCTAGGATCTGCAGGTCTAATATAAGGCAGCCGGCATACATCAGTGTGTCTATGTCGTGCTTTAAGTTTGTTAGAGCAAAATTTGTAGGAATAAAAAATCAAAAAAATTTGAGAATACAAATTCAGGTTTCTCCCCAATGCAGTTACTACTTCAATATCATTCAAAACTGGGATAGTTGAATGCAAGATTATAAACAAAAAGTGAATAGATCACTAGTAAAAGATAAAATGTGAGAGGAGCACATGCCTAAATCTAATTAACGTTGAAGTTAAATGGGTGAGATGAAGCTCTAATTAAAAGGTGCGACAAATTATATGATGAACACTTTAAAATAAAATAAAAAGAGATTATGATATATTACTTTTTGAGTTAAATGTGAATATGACATACGATCCATCAAGCTCAAATGATGACATTCCAGTGAGCATGCATAAATATTATACATGGCGCTACTGAAAATGTTCCTAGGCATCAGATCTAGCACACGTTTTCCACACTTCAAAAGGCATTTAATTGGTGTATGCATTGATCCAGCTCTGTTTGGTTCTTGTTGTTCAAACAAACCAAACACAGACAAGCTAGTTACGAGCCGAATCTAACAATTAACAGCAACGATTGTTTGCCAGCACCAAGTAAAACGCTACCGGGGTCGAGCCAGAAATTAAATTAACATCCCCTTCAAAGAAGAATTACTGTCTTGCTAAATTTCGTCGCAAGTTTGAGATTTTCTGTAATGGGGAATCTTGGGTTGCAATTGCAGTGTTTCACATGTAAAAAGGGACAGAGGTAATTCGTCCACGCCGAAAAGAAGCCAACAAGCGTCTCATCCATGCTGTTGATCTCATGTTGCCAACTTGTCATGTCTCAAAAAGCACAACTCACTACATGGTGGTTATATACTAACTAACGTACTTATTTTGTACACCATCTGAATTATGTTTTATCTCTCTCTATATGTATATTGTATATATTGTACACCATCTGAATTATCTTTTAACTCCCCCTCTCTCTCACGAGAGAGAGAGAGAGAGAGAGAGAGAGAGAGAGAGAGAGAGAGTTGTGCTATTTATAACTGGCTGCTGAGGTCACATGAAATAAGTCCACCCCCCTTCTGTGTGTATGTTTTACGATAAGCTTGATTTAGAACGTCTGAATTGTTAAGAGTTCACTTGTTGCATTGCATGCATACAATTCTCTTTTTCCTTTCCATCGCAATTAGGTGTAGTTTGAAAAAAGACAGCCTGTGATCTAGAGCTTTTAAACATCGGGCAAACATTGATAGAGCTACAGCAATAAAACACATACACGTATATGTGTATATATATACATATATGTATTCACGGACGTATATATATAAGTGCATATACTATCATATTGTACCTTGCATAGTAATTATAAGATGGTGTAAAGTGATGGTCTACCTTGCATTGGGATCCGCTATTTTTACACTGAGTACTCTTAAGTATCAAACCCATACAACCGAGTCTCTCTCTCTCTAAATATATTCGGCCTCACTTAAATCTCGAAAAACGTCTACAAGTGGTTCATACATTTAAAAGATCATATGAACCACCTCACATGTACCTCACCTTGGAGTGGTTGAGGGTGTGGTTCATACTCAGCTGAGTTTCACCCTTACTTTGTTGTCTTCCACCACTTTAACCACCAACTATCACCTTTATGCTCTTTCATCCATCAAAACTTTTTCTCCTACCAACAAAGTTGTGTTAAAAATTATAAAATCATTTATATATAAAATATATAAATGATTTTATAATTTTATATAGAAGATATTGAAGTGTAGCGAGTTGAAGGACAAAAGGCAGCTAAATAGAGATGTGCATATTCTACTCAAGTGAATAGAATATATATACACACATGTATATTATATATATATTGAATTATATTCACAACGATGTTCACTCATGGTCACTCATGAGTCTAATTTTAGAGGTTTTGAAAAAGCAAAAAATATTTTATTACACTCATACTACTCAACATGCAATATGTATGCATGACTAAGCAACATCAAATCAATGACACACACTCTCTCAATAATTAATGGTTATCTTTTAAACAAATACATGGAGAGAAAGGAAAAGGACGGAAGGGGAGGGTGAAAACCTTATTTTAAAAGATATTACACTCATACTAAACAACATCAATAATTACTGTTTGTCAGCTTCCATGTCCCCGTCTTCTCAAAATATATAGAGAGCGACAGAACGGTTTATTTATATATATATATAGAGAGAGAGAGAGAGAGAGAGAGAGATGTTTATTTAGATACCACGGAGTTAAACTTATTCTGAAAATAGTTTCACTGTTGGGGGAGACCATGTGTTCTGCATGAGTGCCACATAACAACACATTGCTTATGAATTAGTAAAGGTTTTGCACTTGATGATACAAGAATCATAGGAATTGAATACTACATGTTCCCTGCGTACGAGGGTTACAACTCATAAATTAGGACCATTAAACAAGTGCACATGGTCGATTTCAGTTCTTCGAAGCATGGAGATCACGTCTAGATTATTGCATATATGCAAATTATGTTGTGTGATCAACTAAGATTGCAATAGATTTATATATAAGTACACTCATATATATCTTACCACGATGAAAAATTATATTTATGTCATCAAACAAAACTTTATTTGTCATAAAAAACAACAATACCTTTTTGCCTACACATCTGTCATTCTACTTCTTATTTCTACTCTTTTTTGAATGAGGAATGATATATACATTCCTTTTTTAAAGTCCCCAAAATACCCCTAGTTATTTTTATTAATTACCAAAATACCCATCCACAGGAAAAAATAACATTGGTGCTCTTTTCTTTTGCATGAACCGGAAAATGACTCATTTTCACTCCTTTCTCCATCTATTCATCACTTCTCGATTCATTTCAACAACATCACACGATCTATATAGGTTTTTAGTAAAGAACGGATCAAAATTTGTCGAAAAGAAGAAATCAAAAGAAAGAAGAGAAAGATGAAAAGGAGGGTAAGAATGCCCAATTTGAAGAGGGATTCATCAATTTATTGAGGTATGGTGTTATTTTGGTTTTGATTTTCTTATTTTTTAGTTTTTTTACATTTTTGGCTCAAGACACGTCTGGGGTACATCTCTCTCTTCTTGAGAGATGCAATCCAAGAATGTCTTGCATTTGGGAGACACGCAAGTGGTGCATCTTGATTATTTTAATATAGTATGATAAATTTTCTTTTTTGCTATACAGATATGACAAGGTCATATTGTTAGCACTTCATTTAGGAGATATAATATTGTATCATATATAGAACACCCTCTAGACGATAATAAGGTGAAGAAGAAATTGATCCCTCATGTTATGAGGAGAATACATCAATCTCAAACACTAAGATTGATATATATTATAGAGAGTGAGGATGAGGGATCTCCTAATATGTCGGAATTACTCCCTACCTTTGAATATCATATTGCTTATCAGACATGAGAGAAACAAGTAATTTTTAACTTTAGTAAAATTTTATATTCAATATCAATACTTACTATTCCAACTGACTATGTAAATGTATATTTGTAGACAATATGAAAAGTGGTAACATCCATACAAGCTATACCAGTTGGCAGAACTTGACCAATGAAGATGATGGAAGTGAGATCCGATAATTGAGTCGAGGTTGCAGATATGAGTGGGCTAATTGGGCAAGCGGATTTGCTATATGAAATAATAGATCATGTGTTATTGACTGCTTTTATCGAGCCTTGACAACTAGACACAAACAACTTCTACATGCTATGAGATGAGATGACTACCATACTGTATGATGTTCATGAGATACTTTGTCTTTTAATGAAGGAACAACTTGTTGCTTTGACATATGATAATAACTATAAGCAAGGAAGACATCTTGAGTAATATGTTTGCGATAAACATCTATAAAATAGTGCCAGAGATTAAGTTTGGAGCCATTAAGTTTGAGGTGCTTTGAACTAATTTTTAAAGAAGGGGAAACAACAATGAAAATAAAACTTTATTATATCAGTTATATTGTACATTATATCATGATAAGTCTATATGTAGAATGGCAACAATGATCATGCATTTATTGATAGAGGGTTGATAGTTATGCGTGGAGTGCAATAATATCAGCTTATTTGTACAGACAACTAAGAAAAACATTGTAAATTGAAGCACAACAACTTAGTGGATATACTTTTTTGCTCTAGGTAAGAACTAATACTATTGTTGCTTGCTATATGTATCTTTCATATATTCATTTTTGTGAATTTAATAAGTTATATATTTTAATTGTATATATAGATTTATGAGTATTTTCTAGTATGTAGAGTTTATATGTGACTAAAATGAATGGATGAGAAACCTTGAGTAGTTCTATCATGTGTAATAGGCAATCTCCTATTGGTCGACTTACTAATACCTAAGCAATTAGATTTGATGATAATATAATAGATATTTTGTGAAACAACAACTATCTCCTTAAATCTTTTAATTAAACACAACTTTACATATTATACAATCTTATATTTTATTTTTGCAAATTGACTAGCAACCATATAATTCTATAAAATATTTGTATTGTAATGCATATAAGTTGTTTAAATTCTACATATGCATTCACTGAGTAGATATTTGTGGAACCTTATATTCAAAATTGTATAGTTCACTAGTTTAGTAATTGTCAAGACATCCTAGTTACACCGATAATACCCTCCATTGCAAAGAGACCTACAAAGCTCTCATGTGTATAAAGTACAATATGAGCCACATAACATTACTTGGGAGACACAACATTCTCATTATTTTGAGCTACAATATTTTGCAGTACCAACACTATACCCTCATGAGTGTGATGAGTTATAAATAGAGTGGTACATTTAGAGGATGCATCAATTTATTTTGAGAGATTTTATTAATCAGTTGTGTCATACTCGTCTTACTCCAAGTAGGCAGCATGATACATCATTTTTCGTGCATGTAAATAAATCATTGTATATATATTAATAGTATTTTCAACTTTGTTTTCCTATGATTATAATACTAACTTTTTTTGGCTTATTTTCTTATACTAGCTCCTTATTGTGATACGTTATTGGACCTATTAGGGACATATCGAGACCATATTCTAAGTGAGACATTCTTCTCTACATCATCATAAGCTGACAAGTCTCTTTGTAGTTATGTTACATGGTCTTTCTTTAGTATGATGAATGGGCGACTCTTATAGGGTGGTGTACTCAAGACTTAACTACTCATCCAACATCTTAATAAATTTATCTCACTGTAGATGATTTCTTAACTTCCTCCAAATGGTCTTCATCGTAGATGGTTTTACATCATCTCCTACGTGATCAATAATATATTGAGTGTTGTCTTTTATGTCTACCTTCTTCCAAAATAAAGCAATAGTTAATAATTACGTCGATTCACTATATTTAAGAAGAAGGTTGATCTCGTGAGCACACAACAGACCATATAAACATTGCAAATTACAATGACAATTTTTTGGTTTTTAACCTATCGTCTCTACATTATTGCACTCTTACAATAAGGTTAAGAGTGTGTTATGATACTCTTCTCTAAAGGTTCACTATAGGATTTGTTGTCACATTAATATAATGCATGACCATGGTTTGTGATTTATCTTCTATAATTCTATCAACGAATGTTATTTCTAAATTATATCAAATCTCCTAGTTGGGCCATCGATGAACCCTTTCAATATTGTGTGTATACTTTCTACTATGACAATCATGAATATATAATCATTATATGTTTCAAAAATAGTAAATGATATATATGTATTAAAAACTAATTTCATATACCTATTAGTTGTATGAGTACCATAATAAATCACTCTATATGTCTCGATAAGCATAAGAGAGTAAACGACCTCCACTACCTCCTTTAATTGCCCTCATCTCATGACCTTCCTCCAACTTTCACAAAGTGCACTTCCCATATCTTTATTCCTTATCAATTTGATAATAAATGTTATATTTTTTTACTACATGTCATCTCCATAAAGTGTGTCATATCTGAAATGTAAGGGATCACCCTTGCATGGCCGATTCCAAGCCTAAATTAAAGAGGAGGGTTGTATTAAACTTCCGACAGCCAACATAAAACTTTGTCGAAATTATTTATCATGGATTCAAATTACAATAGGGCTGTGTGAAAACAAAGAATCCATGTAGTGACCCATCTAGTATGGGAAAAGGCTTAGTAGTAGTTATTGTTTCCTAATAAAAGGATAAATAATCAACCAAAGTACATATCATCGAGCATTTAAAAAAAAAAAAAAAACTCTTACATGTTTGTCTTATATGTGCTATCACACTCCCATACCTATGAAAATACATGTAATAGTTGCGCTCAAAAGGATGTGCAAATAAATGTCATTGACAATATCCATATTAAGGATTTTACGATGTCATATATGATATTAGTGAAAGTCTAAATCATGTAACAGTTGTTGTAGAATACTTCAAGAACCCCGATCTTTCTTCTTAATTTTCATTTAAGCATTATAAATATGCCTTATCATACTAACATTTACCTCATTAACTTACTTCAAATATATCAAAATATGTTTCAGTTTGTAATAACTTTTTGTAAGGTTCTTTATCATATTATAGTCAAATCGACTCAATCTTCCTACAAAAGTATGCCCTTCAAGATACAAACCTAGATGTTGATTATGTATCTTATTCACTACATTCAACTTTCAATAACCATCAATTGCATCTTTTCTTATTAATAAATAGATAAATTACTTCTTAGTACCCATCCACCTATTATTTTTCACATCAATATTTTTACTCGACATGTATTTGCTATTCTATTACACCCAAGCCATACCTTGCTTGTTACATCTTTGTTTTTTAAACGAATAATAACATTACAATATTATGCTTCATCACAATATTTCTCGCATGCTCAATAAATTCATTGCGACTCTTAAACATATCCTCTATCGCAAACACGAGTAAATAGTCAAGTTCATCACCCTCGCAGTCAATAAATTGATCTTCTATCTCATCGACCAACCAATCAATGAATACATCATCTAGTATGCTACAATAATTTTCACTCTCGTACAATAATTTCTACTCTCCTTAGTCATCATATAATAAGTATTTTGATTAGACATTTTCTTCTTTGAATCGATTCCATCGTAAGTGCTTTCTCTTGAGTTGTTTACCATTCTATAATGTATATAGGTATATAAGGTTTGAAGAATATTACATACCAAACAACTTTTATTCATTTGATTTTGGTGAGGTTCGTAAAAAACTAATTAGTATTCGTTGGATGCGATTAAAGTAGTAGTGGATCTCAACAGATGAAACATTAGTCGTTAGATAAAAAGAAGAAATCCCATCTGAATTAGGTGTGGAGAAGAGAGGAATTGCTGCAGAGATATTTTAGGTATTTTAAAAATGTAGGGTGTGTGGACAGTAAAAAGGGTATGCAAATAATAATACCCTTTTGAATTGATAATTTGGTTCAAGTTCGAGGGGGAAGGTCATGTAATTGAACTCAACCGAAACACCTTTTAAAAGATTATGCAGTACAATTAGATCATATATTTATATATAAGAGATGCACAATGTGCAATGAAAAATGTCTCCACCCCCTCATTGATAAAAGAGCCCTTGTCTTGTTAAATAAGTTAAAATAGGCCAACACTTTTTTGTGAATCTTGGTATCACTTCATATGGACTATCACCTTCGGTGGCCTCCTTTGAACAAAAACAATGAGTATGTAGGGGTTCAAACCTTGATCTAGTAGGATTCAAGGTAGAAAATAGGCCAATATTGATTGATTTCAATTATCCGAGAGGTTGCTAGAAAAATAAGAAAGGGGGCCCTATTTTGGACTTTATACACTTGTTCATGATCCACTAGAGCCACGATGATTGTAGATCTAAATCGGGTGCATGAGATCAATCCTTGCAATTTGAGATAGATTAAGACCCTACTGAAGCCTATAAAACATCAGGTGTTGCTCACTACAAATAGTTGTTCATGAGATTTTCCTGCAATGCTCTTTTTTCCACTTCGATCACCACTACTATTGGCCTCCCAGTCATTGGTGGCCTCTTAGTTACCACTCATAGTCTATCTACACATATCAACACTAGTGGAGCCACTCTTAGTCCATGAGGACCCCCTACCATTGGCCTCCACCAGCTTCATTGATGTTATTGGGTTTTGCTATTGATTTTGATTTTGGATCCGACCCCATTATCCTCATCCAACCTAGATTCAATCCATGACCTGCTTTAGTTTAAAACCTGACATGAGCCTAGGTCTGCTTGACCAAGTTCAAGCTCGTTTTACTTGACTCAATTGACCAAGATTGCTTCACTTTTTACCAATGATTTCTCACTTTTTAGTAACTAAAACATTCATATATATATTTATATACATACATATATACATGTATATATGTATATATCCGAAAAAGTCTTAATGAGACCTTCGCAATTGATGTTACTCTTATGACCAAATTCGACCTCCATGTCCTAGAGTACTTTGATTTTCATGTGTGTGTTTTGAAGTATGGTTCAAACATGTAAAATCATCATTGATCATTCCATGAAGGAAACTTATAAGAACAAGGGGATTCAATTAAAGTTGCAGTCATGGATGTGAGAATTTCTGAGCTGGAGGTTGGGTTGAGTAGTTTGTACATTGGTGTATGGTTGTCCTAGTTCAACCTATAGTTTCCTTGAGCATAGAGATGCTACATACCCTACTCGGAGCAATCGTTATTATATAGACAGTTGTTGCTATTCATCCTCCCAAGGTGAGAGAGGGACCTGAGGGTAATACTCTATCTGATAGTAGGGTTAATAGTAGAGAGAGGTCCCGACCAAACTTGTTAAAAGGAGGTGAATGCTAGGATGCATGTCTCGTGCTATGGCATGACAAGAGACTCGTGCGGCTGATCAAGTAAATTAGGTGCAAACTCTACATGAGGGTCCCACAAGTGGTTGTTATATTTGTGAGAGTATTCGAAGCATGAGAAGCTAAATACCATATAGGTCAAGGATCAAGCAGGATTACATTTAAGATGAGGCTGCATGCCTATAATTTAGGAAGACTTTATAAGAGAAGCCTCCTTTTTAGTGGCTGAACATGATGGAGCAAAGATGCCATTGCTTTCGAGACGTGCGCATGGGGATACCTATTAGTGAGCACGTAGTATGCGCATTAACAACACCAGACACTCCATTATATCTACTGAGATTACAAGGATCCTAACAGTGTGCCTTACCGCTTTAGAGAGCACATTGAAGACCGTGAACACTCGCACTTGCAGGACATTAGCAGTGTCCAAGTCAGTTTTGGTGTTCATTAGATCCGTGACACCGTAGATTTCACTCCGACTAACTTAGAGGACTATGATATATACTTAAGGTGCGATTTCTTATGATAGACGCATGCCATGATGACACTAGATCTTAAATTTGTACCTGGTTGTTACTCGCATAAGGCTATTGAGAGACAGTGGAGAGTTCCAAAGCATCTGACAGGTTTTGAATTGAAGGTTGGAGTGAATGAGCAACAAGGTAGGAGAGAAGGTAATTTTGTTGTTGTATTCTTCACTTGTTCCCAGGATATATAATTTTTGTTACGACAAGAGGCTGAAGCTGACTATACCCTGGGATTTGAAGTCATTGTCAGCCTTCACATAACTCATGCTCCACCACATCCTGATATTTTTTGTATGGCGAACTTTTCATGCAGTCGATCAATGAGAAATAATTTATCTCAATGATATTGTTTGATTTGTTGCTCATTATACCGGCAGTCATGTTTGTCTAACTTCCTTGTAAATGAAGTATGAGACCAAGTGAAGTATGTGCTCAAAAATTTACAAGACCAGCCTATGTTTAAGATATGATACTTCATATAAAAATAAGATGAAGGCCAATGTACATCACGCATGCTCATGGTTTTTGCCCTAGGAGCGCTAAATAAAAGTTGCCATAAAGTAAAGTAAGAACAAAGTCCATGTTGTGTGTGTGTGTGTGAGAGAGAGAGAGAGAGAGAACTTCCTTTGCGTTGGTCGACGTCAACGAAGGACATGGATGTCAATGGACGGACCTAGATTTTATTCTCACGCTAATTTGAATTTGTTGCAAGGCTGGTTAATCACCAAAGCTCTTTACATGTAAAACATGCATCTCGAATATGAATGAACCGTGCATCTCGTGGTTCATCTGGATTTCTCTCGTCAATTAATTTGGTTAATGATGAACATTCTCAAAGGCTGTTCGGCTAATGGTTATAACTGGGTTCACTCTCATAAAGAACGAGCTGAGCAACAAACAAGAATTATTTGCCTTGTGCAATAGCGGCAGTAATTTCCGTTTAGTAACAGTTACCATTCTCTCTCTCTCTCTCTCTCTCTTTCTTTCACATCTCTCCCTACCATCTGTTTCTCCCTTTTGATAGTTTATCTGTCGACAACTACCATGTGAAATCTCCGTCTCTCTCTCTCTGGAATTTCGCTTTTCTCTTCCCAGGATCTCGAGTTTGTCACCGCGTCCCCGCTCAAGTTTCGGATATAGAAGGATCAATTCTCTCTCTCTCTTTCCCCAGTTTGTTAACGAGTCTCGAGTCCCCGCTTATAGAAGCTACAATTCTTTCTCTCTTTCTCTCATGCGGATTAGCAATACATTCTCTCACTTCTCCCTTTTATAAATACCCCTTCTTCCCTCTGCCATAATCCGTATCATATCTTCCGCCTATTCTCTTTCCATATATGTCTTTTGCCAGCTCAATCCTCCTTTGTTTCGTGGTTAATGAGATTTTAGTCACCACGAATGGTTGTTTATGTTCCTGACTCTCTTTGTGCAGTTGGTTTGATCGGCCACGCTCGATCAATTTCCTAATCGCCGTTTGACGTTGACGTCTGCAGTTTTATGGCGACGGTTGACTGTTTTCAAGATGTTGGTCTCTACTCTAATGCCTCTCTTCGTGGGTTTCCACAGCTTTCTTGAACGAGTCCAGGCATCAAGAAGTGTCCTCTCAAAAAGAGCCCTTTCTTTGTTCTCTGTGGTTCAATAAAGCTGTGGGAAGACGTGTGGAGAGTCAAGAATTAGGATAGCCGACCGATCTTCGTTTTCCCGCAAACGCTTTCCGATCCATCTGCAGATAAGTACTCGCTTTCTCTTTCTCTCGTCAGAGCTACTGCGCGCTTAATTGGTCAGGAATAAATTTGATTGTGTTCATTAATCCACCGTTTCTTTATAAACAAAAGAGCCTTAAGAATTTAGGAATCGTCAATGAACATGGGATTTAGATTTACCTTTCAGTGGCTGCGATCTTTGTGATACACACAATAATGCCATGATTCTCCGAACAATGTTCTACGGTGAATCTGGATACATATGAACTTTGATGGTATATATGCCAACACAAGAAAATTGCTAGATCAATCTAAATTTTATGTATAATACTCAATAAATAAATGAAAATAAGGCCGTCGATTTTGTAGATGGGATTCATGTAGGTTTGGTTTGGGCATCATACAGCAAGCATCTACGAGAAGATCTAGCAACTCTTTATTACGAAGAATATCTTGGTGCTTGCTGTTTTCTTTTCTCTCTCTTCTTTATGTAAGGGGCATACCCGGAGTGCTCGTTCACGTACGGCTCTTGCTGTTTTGATGAGGAGGCCGAGGCCAGATGGGTGCCCCTGGTATTGAACTCCTGACCATCAACATGTAAGAGTCGACCTCTGACCAGGTGAACTATTGCTCGTTGTGCTGCTGTTTTTCCTATTTCCGTAGTACAGGCCTTCAGTGGCATGGATATGTTAGAAATGCAAACTAATATTTGTAGTTCTGTATGTGACGTGACACACAGACGTTCAAAAGTGTTCTTCGTAATTTATTTGCATCAAATTGAATCTTAATTGCTATTCTGACAAAATTTCAATCCTAAATATAATTTATTTGGTTACGTTCGGAGGAAGGCCGAAGCCTGAGAGACACATATTTAACCACCATGGAATCGAACTCACCACCTGTGAGTTGGCGTTAGAGAGCCCTAAACTAATTGCTTCTCTGATTAATATGCTTTAATTCACATTATTATCCAAACTAGTTTGTAGGTTTCTCTAGAGTGCATTTATACGTTGGAGCTCTTTTTCTTGTTAAAATGGAGAGGGAGAGACCGGATGCATGGCCCTGTGTCGGACTTGTCAGTCGACCCCCTTTGCCAGTTGTGCAACGCCGGCACTTTTTACTGATAAGATGTTTCTAAAAGAAATAGTATCTCAAATTATTGTCCTTTTCGTGGGTGTAAAATATTTCTCATCACTCACAGTGTACGGGACAATTGGATGTGGACATGGCTGGTTTTGGATTAGTTCCGACCGTTTAAATTAAAATCAAATTGGACCGAGAATTAGAATTGGTGAAACCAAACCTTAAATCGGAACTCAAACTGCAACCTCTATAGAACTGTCCGTTCTAGAACAGTAATCAGAACCAACAATGACTAATTTGGTTCCGATTCCAAGTTTTAGGGTAAGTAGAATTGGCCATGTCTAACTGTATGTGTTTCATTAGGGTATCAAACTCATGACCTCTAGCATAGTATACACCTAATTTATTTTTTGTTACAATGGGGAGGCAGAAGCCTCATCTAAAATGCGTGTAAATTTGCACTCTTTGTAAATACCTACTTGACTGGCCTAATTTTTGAATTATAGAAATACTCAAATAGTTATCCGTAAATCTTGTTCACTTTTATGCAGAAGAATTAACCATGGAGGATGATAAATTTGACAGTTTGGTAATCATTGCTGCATATATAAGCGCTACCAGAGTCTTGTCTACAAAGTAGCACTACAATCAACACTTGATTCAAATGGTTCGTCACTTGTTCCTTTTAAGCAATCGAGGTTATGTCTTGTGAACGGAGGAAACCAGCGGTGAGAGCCGATCCGGCATAAACCGGATTAGTCATGGGCTTTCCGGCCGATACTGGTGGTTTCGACCAAAGCAAAAAGAAATGGAGTACTGCCACAGAGATTAATTAGCTGCCATGGGAGAATAGACAACGATCAATGATGCATGCTAGTGCACATCCTCGGCAAATTAATAAGGGGTGGCTTAAAATTAATGTGAGGTAAAATGTTTTACAGGAAGAAGTGATCATACGCTGATCTGTAAATTGAGAATTCCACATAGTTGGCTTCCTGAATTTATACCTACATGAGTAAGGTGTGTATACTAAAACACAAAAAAATAGACGAGGACGTGGTGCAGGCAAATCACTGTTCATTAGGGCTGTATCACAGTTTGTATTGTGTTCGTATTGGCTGTAAACTAAAATAACCCAAAACAATCGAAACGTGATGTGTTTGTTATTCCTTCTTGGCATCCTTTATATATATATATATATATATATATATGAAAATGAACTACCCGTCCTGTGGTTGGTTAGATGGGGACCTATTTTTCCATCGGTGGAACCCGTTGGGAATCGGTTACCAGTCCCAAGGAAGAACATAAGACTAGTTTCAGGGTCATGGATAACCACATGGAGGAACAACAACAAGGTCGATGGAGAATGGGAATCCGACAGAGAGAGGTGTTAAGCTGATAAACTGGCCATTCTCAGTAGTTTCACCCATGAAATCGGCTAGATCAGTCATCTAGCGATTTCTTATAGAGGTTGTTACGAAACAAATCCGTAACAGCTAGACTGTTAGAGATTTGTTATGCAATAGCCAGATAAGGGCTCCATAACACAAAGCCTAGCTTGGATATCCAGGAGGAGGTACCAAGCGTTGTTCTATAAAAGAAAATATCCAAGAAAAAATAAGTAAAAGCCTCCCTAGGATATCCGAGAGAAAAAACCAGATGGTCCATCACTGGTATCAAGACCTCGTTACCTGAAATAAAAAGGTACACTGTTAAGTTTTAAAGAAAGGAGAAAATAAAAAAAAGGGAAGAATATAAGAGAGAGAACTCCTTGTTTTAGCCAAAAACAACAGACCGTCTGTCGACCAGGATATGCAGAACGCTAGATTGTCGAATCAGCCAGGATCTGCAAAAGGCTAGATTGACCAAAATCGACCAAGATTGACCAAAAAGGTCGGCCAGATTCTGTCAAAGGCCAGAAGGAGAGAGGAAGAAGGAGATCAACATTCGGTGGCTATCAACCGAAAACAATAGCCGGAGGAGCAAAGCTAGTGGCCAACCGTTGGCCGAAAGTAGAAGGATTGAGCCAAGGCCAACAACCAGTGGTCGTTGATAGAACATAGAGGATGAAGGGAGGTAGTGGCCTCCCTCTCTCGTGCATTGCTCTCTCTCTCTCTTCCCTTTTATACCTCCTCTCAATCGCCCAACGGTTTCTGAAAACCATGAGTGGAAATTGGCGATTTCTAGAAAATGGCCTCCGGCAGCGAGTTGAAAAGTTTGTTCTACCCCTAGCTGGTTTTGAAAATTATGCACTATTATAGGGTAAAATTACCAAAATATCCAGATATTTTTTAGTAAAAAGTCAATTTTACCATCAAACAGGCGAAAGGTATGTTTTGCCTTCTGGATGTTTATAAAAATTATGAAATATTAGGAGGTTGAGTTACTTTCTTGCCCTTGCTTGACAAAAGGTTCATAATTCTACCATTGAGGGGTAAAATTACACATTTACCCTCAATCAATGATGAATTTTATAAAAAACTAGATACCAAGTTTATTGTTTTGCCCTTAGTCCTTGCCTGACAAAAGGTTCACAATTCTACCATTGAGGGGCAAAATTACACATTTACCCTCAATCAATGATGAATTTTATAAAAAACCAGATACCAAGTTTATTGTTTTGCTCTTAGTCCTTTTTGAAAAATTACAAGTTTTGAAAATTTGTTATCTATTGTTTACCCATATAGTTTGGAGAAACTATCGGTGGAAGGAATTTTTGAAAAAAATTATAAATTTGTTCCTGGTTTGATTCTATAAATAACAAAATCAAGTTAAGAAAAACTCAATAATAGTACTTAAAATATGTGTGAAACTAATTTTAAGTACCATGAGTTATTTTTAATTCAGTAGCTAGATATTATGTATTTTGTCAATTAAAAATTTGTTATCTATTGTTTGTTGCTTGTTAAATATTTTCCTTTTACACCGTTTGGTTGTTAATTTTGTCAAACACAAAAATAAACTTAAGAATATATGTATCTGAACTAGCAAAACAAAAAAATTAAACGGTCTAAATTTTTAAACGTGGAAGAGAAGAATCCCATTGACTCTTACACTAGAAGGTGTAGAGTATGTGTATATGTGAATTTTTGTTTCGAAGTCTAAGTAAAGACTTGAAAATAAATTCGCAAACTATGAATGCGCGAGTGTGCCAACTAGTTTGCTCAAACTAATAAAGATGATTTCTGACTTCTTTGTCAATTGTAGGTAAGTAAATTCTTTTTACCATATATCTTCTTGAACTGATTATCAAGAGGCGATCTAGGTACCTTAAAAATTATTTGAGATCCGGTGAGTTTTTGAAATCAAATTTTAATTCCAAAAGTTTTCCAAAAACCGTGAACCTAATTCTTGACTCAATATACTTCAAATCTTGAAAAACAGAAACTGGTTCTTTTTTCAAAGATTTATTTTTAGATTTTTTTATAGTTTTCGAACCTCCAAAAATCTTAAAAATTACATAAAGTATAATGGGATATGAAGATTTGTAAACTATTTTTAGTTTTATTTTAGGTGTTGTAGATATGTGTAATTAAATATGGGAATATTCCTTACTCTAGTATTTAGGATAGATCTGTGACAGAGACACAAAGGCTTAAAAAAACTATTGTTACTCGCTACCTAAATCTTCAATTTCTATGAAATTAGTCTTTTTGGAAATCTATGTATCTCATCTTTCCAATAGAATCATTTTCAATCAAAATAGTTTATAGGATTATGACCCAACTTCTATTATAGGAAGTATGGATTTTATAGACTCTGTTTTAATTTCATTCAATTTTCGCCAATTTTATTTATGGCTTTGCACGATCCTAAAATTTTTGAAAATTTGATGAATAGTAGGTATATATGTATATATTTTGCGTAAAATTCCATCACATTTAGAATAGGAAGGAAGGAAATAAAAATAATTCATCGAACATATATAGCGTGTAGAAAACAAAGTTTCAATTTCTATAAAATATGTGAATGCATTTTGACCAAATTAAAAGATAATCTACATTAATTAAAATATAAAAAACTGAAGTAAATGAAAGAAATTATCATTATAGCATAAACATAGAGGGGATTAGGAGATATAAGATCTTATAATATATATTGGGATAGAAGAAACGAAAAATCAAACACATAGCATGCATCAACAAACGTAAAAGAAATTGATCAGCATAACCCATTAATTATTACATCAAAGATGGAGACATAAGCTCCTTAATTACAACCCTATTAAATTGAATGAAAGTGAAGAAAAAATGATTGAAAATAGAAGGAAAGAAGGGACCTAAAACTTGGGAAGAAACCACCCGTGGCCGGTGGCTTGAGGAAGATGGGCGGTGCATCCTCCTCCTTCTTCCTCTCTCCCTCTTTTTTTCTCTCTCTATCTTGCTACAGAGATTTCCCTCTCTTGGATGATGTCAACTAGTATCCCCCAAGGCCTCATTTTATAGATTTCAAGGGGGGCTCTAGAGCCTTCTTTGGATCGATTTTGGGCCTTCCATGGGACACCCGATTTGGATCTAAATCCAACTGAATTTTCTATATTTGTGGCTGCACATGGGCCATGTGAGGCATTAGGAGTGATCCCCCATGAGCCCATGTGGGCTGGTATGAGCTTAGGTGCAACCCATGTGGGCTAACCCATGTGACTTGCTCGACCTTGTTAGGTGCGGTCCATGGTTTGATGGCCCGAGCCTTGGTTCACTTGGCATGTGTCTTAGTCCCTTGCCTTGGCTAGAGGGCAACTCACCTTAACATGATGTAGGGTTTGATCAGTCCACCCTTTGCTTGCTTTAATTCGAGCTTTGATTGACTTGATTTAAAACCAAATACCTTTTTGATGTCTCACCCAATTGTATGCCTTAGCCATGGCCTTGTTTGACACTTCTCTGAACTTGGGCCATTTGACTTGCACTTAAGGCTTGAATGAGATCTAGCCTGGATTTAAATTGAACGAACTTTACACGTTTGGCTTTAAATGTACCTCTTCTTGGACCAAGATCTAGTTTAAATTGGAGCTTTGAATTGGATTTTTGCCTTTTCTTCCTTCGAGCTGGTTTGGCATCTTGACTTGTCTGGATTGGGTCAAGCCTTGGTTGGCTAGACTTGGTCTAGCCTTGAGTCACCTTCGTGCTCGATTTGATATGCATACTATTGATCTCATCCTTATCTTTTCTCGAAAATTTTGTCTTCTGCCGATTCAGGCTTTTCTATCTTTGGGTAGGTCAACATTCTCTTTTGAATTTCAACATTTTATTTTTGGCAATCCTAGGTTTTCTAGAATATTTTCCTAAAACATTTATTTTGAAAATGATGTTTGAAACTTTATGAAATTTGGGAGACATGTTCAAATAATGGATTTTCAAACTGTGTCTTGATTTATTTGAAAAATATTTTAGGGTGTTTACAGTATGTATTAAGGAAAATTGTGTGTCCTTCACCCTCTAATATTATAGAGCAATAAAAGAAAATGTATAAAATATTCCTAAGTGATTACATGATAGCAAGAACTATCATGTTAACATACATAGAAGATAATATGATTTGGGTCTTTGAAAAATACGAAAACGCAAAAGAGTTGTTTGATTCAATAACAACCAAGTATGACACTATAACTAAATTAAATGTTCAATTGTTACTACAAAAGTATAACTCCTATAAGATAAAAGAAGGAGACAATGTAGTGAAACATATGAATCATATGTTGGTAATGGCAAAAATTTAGCTGTAGCCAAATCAATCATCTTAAAACCAATGTAGATATCCACAATACTAAACAGTCTTCTCCCATCATAAAATATGGTCACTACTGCCCTTGGACTAGAACGTAAAATAAGTCTTTCAGAACTATCCCTTAAACTATTAATTGAACAAGAAGAGAGATTGCTGCTAAATGCAATAAGAAGATTGTTCTTAGGTCAAGCTTTTAAAAAATCATAGGAAACTTGTTCTTAGGTCAAGTGTTTCAGTAGTGAAAAAATGGGATACTAAAAGAGAGATTGCTGCAATAAGAAAAATTATGGAAACAACCAACAACGTGGACAATCAAGGAAGAAATATATAATCTACGTGATATCAGAATGATTGTATATGGACTGCCTAGTGACTTGTTAGTGGATTGACTGTGGAGCAATGAGACATATCTCGAAAAACAAAAAAGTGCAATAAATCTAAAGGAATATAAACTAGGAGAACATAAGGTGTATATGGGAAATAACACCTTTTCTGGTGTTCTTGAAATAGGATCATTTAGAATTTATGTACAAGGCACACTGATTGTTTTGATTATATATTAATTGTGTCAACTATAAGACGCAATCTGATTTTGGTCCCTGCCTTGGTAAAGAAGGGTTTTGAAAACAAGTTTATTCCTATCAAAGTGATAGTCATGAAACACGAGAGAGTGTTTTTCTTCAAAAAAATTGATGTAGAATAAGGATTGTTCAAATTGAATATTAATGAAAATAAAGATTCTTTTGCTTATATTGATTGTACATTTAATGTTGATATGAATGTGTGATATAAATGCCTATGGCATATAAGTCTGAAAAAGCTGAGGAAGTTATCCAATTTTGACTTATTGCTAGGATTTGAAGAAAACACTTTTAATAAGTGTGAAGCATGTATACAAGGGAAAATGACAAGAAAATCATTTCCTAAAGAAGTAACAAGGATAACAACCTTATTGGAAATCATTCACATGTTTTATGTGGACCTTTTAAATTAAGATCATATCGAGAAAATATTTATTTAATAACCTTCATCGAGGATTGCTCGATATATACATACATATATCTTTTACCACATAAATCTGAGGTACTTAAAATATTCAAAGAATATAAGCAATAAGTTGATAACCAAGTAGGGCAAGCAATAAAAGGCTTCAGATCATACAAAGGTGGTAAGTACACTTCTATATATTTTTAGAATTTTGTAAAGACTTAGGTATTGCTAAGCAAAATACAATGCTCATGACACCTCAACAAAATGGTATAGTTGAAAGATATAATAAGACTTTACTAAATATGATAAGGTCAATGTTAATAGATTCATCTCTACCAAGGATATTTTGAAAATAAGCGATAAATACAATTGTGTATATACTTAATAGAGTACTATGTAAAGTTGTATTCTTTATACCATATGAGATGTAGTTTGGAAGAAAACTCAAGCTAGGTCATCTCAGGAGGTAGGGATCTATCACTCATGTGAAGATCCTTGATCAGTCTAGAGATAAACTAGATATTAGGTCCTTGAGATGTATATTCATCTGATATCCTAAAGGCTCTAAAGGATAACAGTTTTATCATAAGGATCATAGACTGATAGAGAGCAGATATATTGAATTCTTAGAAGATACTAAGAATGACATCTTTGAAAATGATGATAAATATATTAACAATCTAGTAGCTCTAGATTTATCATCATTTGAACCCATCAATGACCTTTCTGAACAAACTAAAACTTTAAGTAGACATAAAAGACCTATAGTCACACCATCTTACCTAAGGGATTATCATACTTATCATATAGATGAAGTGTATAACTCAGTGGATATAGATGAACTAACTGATAACTTTACATATCATCAAGCTATTAGCTCATCATAATCATCATACTAATAAAAAGCCATAGATGAGAAAATTGAATCCATTGAGAAAAGCCAAGTTTGAGAATTGGCTGATTTGCTAAAATAATGAAAAATAGGATGCAAATGGGTTTTGAAAAAGAAATATAAAGTTGATGGGACTATATATAAGTTTAAAGAAAGGTTGGTTGTAATTTTTTTTTTGCAAAAAAAGGAGATAGATTATGTTAAGACATATTCTCCTGTATCAAAATTTACATCCATAAGAATAATCTTGGCAATATCAACATATTTTGATTTGGATTTACATCAGTTAGATGTAAAAACAACTTTTCTAAATGGATATTTGGATGAAATCATATATATGCACCAGCCCGAAGGATACGGAATTGAAGGCCAAGAAGATAAAGTATATAGGTTAAAAAGATTTCTACATAGCCTTAAACAATCACCTCGTCAATGATATTTGACCTTTTAAAATGTCATTATTGAACTTGAGTTTGTGGCTAGTAAATTTGACCACTATGTCTATGTTTGGAACAGTGGGAGTCACTTTGTAATCTTATCATTATATGCAAATAACATGACATATTATTGAGTGAGAATAACAATGAGATGATTGTGAAAACAAAGTCATGGTTAAAATTAAGGCTTGAAATGAAGGATATGGGGGAAGCATCTTATATCCTGGGTATAAAGATTTCTTGAAATAGGGAATCTAAGCTTCTATGACTAAGTTAGGAGAAATATATTGATTATATCCTCAAAAAGTTTAAAATGATTGAATGATAGTCTGCATAACATCCATTACGAAAGGGATAAAACTTAGCAAGGCTGATTGTCCCGGTGAAAGAGATGATAAGCCTAACTTTCCTTATGTACAAGCTATGGGTAAATTGATGTATCCTATATTATATACAAGACCTTATATCAGCTTTGTTATTGGTCTTTTGAGTAGATATCAAAGTAATCCTTAATGACAATACTAAATAGTTGTGTGAAGGATTCTAAGATATCTTAAAAGAACAAAAGACTTGAAATTGTGTTTTCAAGTAGATTAACTAAAAGTGGTAGGATACTCAAATGTTGACTTTGCTGAGGGCAAAGAAGACAACAAATCAACCGCAAGGCAAATATTTCTATTTGGAGGTTGAGTTATTGCTTGGGATTGCAAGAAACAGGGTTGTGTAGCATTGCATACACATGAATCTAAGTATGTAGCTTGCTGTATAGATGCAACAAGTGTCATTTGGATAAGCCGTTTCATACTTGATTTGAAATTGGACATAGCCAACGAGTCAGTTGTCATTTACTGTGATAATTATGCAACAATTACTCTAATTAAGAGTGGAGCTGATAACTCCAAAAACAAGTATATAATGGTTAAATACCACTATGTTCATGATATTGTTATGAGAAAGGAAATATCCATCTCATACATATCAACTGAAGATATGTTGGAAAACCCCTTGAGTAAATGCATAATAGAGGATCTTTTCTCAAAACATATTACAAACATGGGTTTGAGATATGTTTGATTGTTGTGTAGGTAAGAAACCACACAATAGGTAATGATTGCAACAACAATCATAAAATGACATGATTAGGGAAACCCTACAAAAGTGAGAGGAAAACCAATATGTCAATTATGTCATATTACTTATCTTGAATGACAAAGTGGGAGATGTTAAGTCGAGAAACTAGTCATTCTCAACAGTTTCACTCATGAAAATGACTAGATCGACCATCTGGCCTTTTCTCTTGGAGTTTGTTACAGAACAAATCCATAACAGCTGGACTGGACTGTTATAGGTTTATTTTGTAACAACTGGATAAGGGCTCCATAATAGAAAGCCCAATCTGGATATTTGGGAGGAGGAGTCAGGTGCTACTCTAGAAATATAGAGCAATGCACAAAATAAAATATATAAGAAAAAACAAGTAAAAGCCTTCCTAAGAAATCTGACTGTGGGAAACCAGAAAAACTCACAAACCTCTTGTTCTTTGCTTACCTTGAGAAAATTCGTTGCGATTAGAAAGCCAAAGGATCAGACGATCATCGGAAAAACCAGA
This sequence comes from Brasenia schreberi, assembly GCA_036023115.1. Lineage (NCBI taxonomy): Eukaryota > Viridiplantae > Streptophyta > Magnoliopsida > Nymphaeales > Cabombaceae > Brasenia > Brasenia schreberi. Next base: position 13,468,956 of record JAYKKT010000063.1, on the reverse strand, counting down.
TTGTCCATAAAGGGGGACATCAAACTGACTTTAGGGTCACTTTAGTGAAGAAAAGATATTGAATTAGAAGAAAGTTGGGGTAATTTTGTTCTATTGAATAACGTTAGGGGCACTGTTAAGCCCAAAGTCTAACTTTACGGGTGAAATTGCTCTTCCATTAAAACCTTAGGGGTAATTTGATACCTTTTAATATCCTTTTTTATCCTATTGACCACAATTGCTGAAATAACATTTGTATATGACATTAGAAAGGCTAATAGGTCTCATTTGGGACATGGAAGTAGCATTAGTTACTGTTAGAACGAGACAAACAGGGGCATAGTTAAAGGTTTTTAGCCTGTTAATCCTTGAGAAAAATCTTTAATGTTATGATTTTATGAGAAGCTAGGTGTGGGAAAACTTTGCAAAGAACCCTTGTGAACCATCTGCATGTACTGAACACTGCTCACTTTAACTATGCCTCTTGAACAGGTTTAGTCAACTAGCTTTTCATAGCAGATGACACTATTTGAGGAAAATGGAGAGAATCAGATGGGTCTTCAACTTGTGATGAAGAGAGTTCCTCTTGCCGAACAAGAAACCATGGATTCTCATAACCACATTTGAGCAATTTCTTTCCCAAACTGTATGTACTTCAGGAAGCAAAGTAGAAAGCAGTACCTTTTGAGTTTCAATGCAAACAGTAGATTGAAAGACCATTCATAGGTTGATTCCAAGACGAGCCGATTATCGATTAGAAGTACGCCATCTCCACTGGAACTACAACCTTCAGTTCGGCTTCAAGAAGGTCGTCCATGTAATCAAGAGCAAAGGGCGATGATCTAATCAACCTGGATGACGGATGCGGGCGTGTAGATACATCACTCGCCATTGTAATGAACCGAGGCCCCGACCCAAACGCTCTTCGATGATATTAACCAACAACTTTATCGGACCATGTTAAACAAGGGCCAAATCAAGTTCAAAAGCATGAATGAATTCATGGAATCGAGAGATATTATCAATTCCCCTTTTATGAAGATGATGTTATAGCATTAAAATCAACAACGACGACATTCCGATTTCCAAGAGTGTCCCGTCATTGTAGTAAAGTTTGATGTTGTTTTTCTCGAATTATATCCACACCATGCAACCGGAACTCCAATTACCTACCACGCGAGTCTCTTGATTGGGCCTTGTATCTCAAAACGGATGAAGAGTCGGGATCGACAATATCCACCTACAAGTGAGATTTTCAGCCCACTAGTCCATCGGTAAATCCTCTTGAATTAACTTGAAGTTCATGCCAAATGCCAATTTCCTGATTGTGTTGACAAACCATGCTTCATGATGCTTTGTTTCAGATAAAAGGAAAACTTCTGGGGAATGGGCACGTACGAGACCTTCAAGATTGTGAACTGTTGGGGATTCCCATACCCCGACAGTTCTAACTTGACTGCTGTCGGTGTGCCATTTGTTGACATTGTGTGGTTAACATCTTAATTTTCAACATGAACATAACTTATATAACTTAATCAAACTTTTCTATTTTTAAGATAACATTTTCGTTTTTTGAAAAACTCTTTGAGTTATAGAGAAACTCTATCAATTCTCAAGGAACTTTTTTTAGTTCTCAAGATTGACATTTCGAGAATACCATACCACATTTAAGAAATAGGTAGTATAAAAGGGTATTCCTACCTAAGATTTCAACACACAATAACTCTTTAAATTCTCATCATACGTAGGATCATAAGTGATTGCTGGGGGGATTGGAAAGAAAGACACGCTTCTGCATCATGGATCAAAAATATGAAGAATCAAGGTATCTTATAAGGTTCAACTAGTACAATCTGAGTAGGTTCTTGTTATTAATTTTACTTAATTTTCTCAATTAAACTTTCTATGAGATTTTTTGTTAATAAGATTAATTCGTTTACATATGAGATACTTTTTTTATCATGATTGTAAACAAAATAATGAAAATCATTTGAAAATAGAGAATTTTTGGATTTCACAGACTTTGATATTAAAATAAACCCTATTATTTATTTTAATTCAATCTTTAATATTAAACTTCAATTTTAATTTGATTTTATGAAGCATATTTTAAGGTAATTAAGGTTTTTAAAGCAATATTATTATTTTATCCATGTGTTTTCTTAGTATATTGCTTAATTATACAAAACTATATTTAAGGATAAATTGGACATACATGTAATAGTGCAATAATTTTGTTTTTTCATGCTATAATAGACATGTGTTCTTATTTTTTACATGTCATAAAGTGATTTTAGTATGCTTTAAATGTTTTTATATATTTTTTCCAATTTATTGTACATCATGTAATGAACCTTTAATTCAAATGATTTGATTTTCTCACCAACGTGATACCAAATAAGAAGAACCAAGTGTTTGAATACATAAAGTGTACATCAAATTTTGTTGAAATTTGAAATCTAGTGAGTATGATGTTTCATATTAATATTTAGATAAATTAGATTAATAACTACACACTAATGTGGACTGTTATGCTTATATCTAAATGATTAAAATAGTTTTACTTGTATACATAATATGTGATATTTTAGTATTCAACGATACTATGTGACATAAATGTGTGTGCAAATAGAATTAGGTTCATGTTTTTCCTTTAGCTACTAATACATTGTTTCATCTACCATTGTAGATCTATAATGATTGTATTGTCTAAGTTTAGACATGTATATTTTCTATGGTTATATGTTTATATACGGTCTTCTTACGTGAGCATTTTTATAACTTTTGAAAAGAAACTAATTAGGGTACCTTTGTTGAATGGCACAAACTTTCTTGAGTAGAAGAAAGTTGTGTCATTTCAATTGGGCTTAATGGACTTAGAACTTTGCTTTCGGATGAATGTTCCTGAAGCACCCACTAATGAAAGTAATGTGGATGCAAAGGTTGAGTATGCTAAATGAGAAAGGTCCAATAGGCTATCTCTTTTGTATATACTACAATATACGCTTAGAGACATTAGGGTTCCTGTAACTCCTAACCCTGATGTGATTGTTTATATGGATATGATTAAGAAACAATTTGTTAGATCTGATAAAGCTAAAGGAGGTATCTTGATTAAAAAATGTACTTTCATGTGGTACTTAGGAAAAGAAAATATAAGAGAATACATAATGATATACATGATGTAGGAAAACTGAATGATATCAAGATCACCATTTCAAACACTTTCTTGATCCATTTTATCCTACAAACATTATTGATTGAGTATGACCTCTTTAAGGTTTCTTACAACACACATAAAGTTGAAGGGTCAATCAATGAACTTATGACCAAGTATGTTAAAGAAGAGGAAAGACAAGCTCGTAACAAGATGAACATCATAGATCACTCTACCAATTTGGTAGCTCACGAATGAAGAGATCAAATAATTACAGTGTTCGGATTTCTTACTGGGCTTTCCTCTTCTGAAGCCCTTATCCGGTCGCCACGATGCTTGACCAAGTATCATCCATTGGGCTACCCGATTCGATGTGCTTTAATTCGTCAGTTCGTGTTATCCTCCAAAAATCCATCACCTAGACAGTCATCTATCGTCATGTTTTACTCGGTGTGATTATGCCAAAGATTGTCGAAGCTGGTTGAGAGAGAGATTGCCCATACGGATGCAGTCGAATGATTTCACCTTTCTTGATTCAATAAAATATGTATATAGAAAACGAATAATAAAAAGTAAAAAATAGTGTACAGTAAAGGCATGTGATGTTTCGTAAGACTGCTTTGTAGTTTCGCACAACATATTCAAGACCTAGGAATCAATAATATTAATAAAATAATAATTATAGATTATTTCACCCTTAACTTAGACTTATCTAGATATGATAAAACTTGACTCATATGCTTCACCTTAGCATGATTTCATTGCATACCATAACACACCCTCTTATCTCATAGCCAAGATATTGACAATATCTCATTAACCTATTTTGTTATGTTAATGATTCTTTGTTACATATGTCATTTTCTCTAAGTATGTGTATATACACCTGGATTTGTGTCACTTTTAAGAGATATAACTCTTCGATAAATGTTGTAGAAATTTCTATTATTTTAGAAATTATCCAACAATATTGAATGCAGATCATTCTTCATTTCTTCAAACTTCCGGTGCTCATACTGCCATGAAAGAATAGCTTTGTCACCAGATTCTTCATACAAATCTTGAAAAACCTTCTTTGATATTTTCGTCATCAAAAGCAATAAGATCATCCTATGATGGATTATTATCATCGAGTAATGGAAGATCTAACATCTCGGTTGTCATGTCGCCGGAGAAAGCACGGAAGTTTGATGGTTACCGTTGCATACAGTCGATAACTATCACCAAGAAGCTCGCCTAGTGAGAGAAGGTAATTTGGTTATGGTATATCCTTCACTTGCCCCTAGTTTTTTTTTGTTACAACAGGCCCAAGCCAGCGTTTTATGCCCCAGGAGTCGAACTAGTGGTCAGCCATCACATGAGTCCAGAGCCCTGCCGGGTGGTGCATGATGGGTATGTTTAAAGAAAGACTGCTAAGCTAATCGTTATGGTTGGGTTTCACTCCCATAAAAGCCAAGCTGAGTAATCGATAAGAGTCATTTGTCTAGATATGGTTGGTTCGACAGTTCAAACCGGCTCTAAAACGGGTTATGGTTTATATGTTTTTAAGAACCTCAAGTTTTAAACTACTTGTTAATAAATAAATAAATAAATAAATATATATATATATATATATATATATATATATATATATATATATATATATATATATATATATATATATATATATATATATATATGAATTACCACATGTTGAGCCGTGTCTCAACTGTATAGCACCTTTTACCGTGGATCCCAAGTGGGAGTTTGACTCTCACAAGAGGTCCATTTAAAAAATAATTTCTTAATTGGTTTCGGGCACGGTTCCAAAACTAGAACCGGAACCGCTCCGTCTGCTCTAGGTTTCAGGTAACCCAAAACCAGACGTGTCTATATTCGTCTTTCGCTGCACGGGTCCAGACTTACTATTTAATTCCATTTCGGATCCGACTCCAAATCTAGATTTTGTTATTGCCGGTTAACGGTTGCGCGTAAAGCTCTTGTCATGCAACAGCGACAGTAGTTTCCGTTTAGTAACAGTTACCATACCTCTCTGCCTCTCTCTCCCACGACTCTTCTGTCTTCACAAATCTCTCCTCACCATCTGTCAATTTTTTTTATGCTTTATCTGTCCATGTGAAATCTCTCTCTCTCTCCAATGGTTTAATGCGGATGAGCAATACCTTCTCTTACTTCTTCTCCCTTTTGTAAATATCCATCTTACCCTCCGCCACAACTCAATCATATCTTCTTCCTGTTCTCCTTCCATCTGTATTTTCCTACGTTGCACGGTACGCCAATTTGGGCATCATACTTGTATCCAATACGTATCGGGTATGGGTACGCATATGGGTACGTATGATACGAATCCATACGCTGAATTACGTACTGGTACGTATGTCTGTATACCAATACGTGTACCTAGATTTGGGTACGACATACCAGTACCGAGTACTTCCCGCCCGCCCACCGCTCTCCAGCTACAAAACCCAAGTAGGTCTGCCGAGTTCTCACTCTCTCTCTTACACACAGATTTGGGGTTGGAATCCAGCGAGTTAAAATGGGTGGGACGATCATATCGGACACCGTGACAAAGGTGTTCATCCCGGCGGCAGCTGTGGTGGCTAAGTGGGGGGAGGACGGTGGCTGAGGCGAGGCAATGGTTAGGGCAGTTTGACGGTGGAGAGGATGGCAGCTTAGAGCGGCGATTCAGGTGAGCTTCACAATAGAGAGAGAGAGAGAGGGAGGGAGAGAGAGAGAAAGAGAGATGGTTTCCCGATAGACGGAGAGAAAGAGAGAGAAATGGTTTCTCTGCGTGGAGCAGAGAGAGAATCTCTTTGTCTCATGAATGCAAAGAGAGTGTGAGAGAAAGAGAGAGAAGCTGAGAGAGAGATCTCTACCAAAGCAGGGTTGACACCCGATTCCCTGGGCTGAAAGCAAAACTGGTATTTACATAAAACTGGTAAACTGAGAAGAGGGACTTAAAGGGTTTTTCTCACGAACCAGTTTTTACATACACTCAATGTGATCACTCTGTTTTTTGTCGAATGTGAGTGTCTTTCTTGTTCTTTTCAAAGTATTTGATATGAATTGGTTTCTGTATCGCTTCGTGATGTGGATGCAGGACAAGCTTTTGGATCAGACGAGCGTTTCTCATCTATTTCTGATCACCAAGTACCTTGGTTTGCTAGCTACCGGCATGACGGGTAATTTATTCGAGAGAATTCTTTTTTTCATTTTTAGACCGTTATTGTAGACACATCTTATTAGAACCAAAGGAGTGTTTGGGTGTTAGAACTGTACTTAGTTATGTACACGGTCGGGATCCATTTGTTGTTGAAAGTGTGAGTTCAGTAAATCATTTCTTGATCAACGGAACATATAGATTTCACTTTGAGGAGTTCATTTTGCTTGTGGATTGTATGGTTTGAATTTTCACATGGCAATGACATTGATCAGTAATTGATGAATTTATGCATATGCCTGTGGTTATGGTTGAAAATGCAAGCATGAATATGGATGCTACTCGAGTTAAGTTATCCACGATATGATGGTGCTATATCTCTGCTCTAAATGAATGCATGTCTGCAAGTTCCCTCCATGATCTTAAATCTCTGTTGCATCTATAGGCCAGCAGAATTAAGAGCTAATAAGGATGATATTAAGATTACTGGCAGTTGATTTGGCCTTCAGTTTGGCGGTTAGTCTTTTACAATTTTCAAAACACAAATCTAGCTTTACTGGTGGCTTGTAAACCATTTTGTGTTGGCTCCTTAATAGTTCATGTTTTTGCCTTTTGTCTTGGACAAATAGTCAGTGAATGAGCAATGTTCATCAATATGTAGATGCTTTGAAAATCGTTTGAGATCCGATAAGTTTTTTAAAACCAAATTTCATTTTCAAAAGTTTAACAAAAATAGTGATTTCAACTTCTAAACTCAAAAACATCCCAAGTTCTTGAAAAACAAAAACTGGTTTTGTTTTCAGCGACTCGTTTCTAAGTTTTTTAGAACATTTTGAATCTCCAAAAATTGTGAAACTTTTATGGAAAATAGATTTTGATGTATAGATTAAAAAAATATTTTTATTTTTATTTTATATGATGTAGATTTATATAATTAAATCCGAAAATAGACTCCACTCAAACATTCAAGACAAACCTATGCTAGAAAGTGAGAGGTTTAGAAAAACTATTATATTTTTATGCTTAAACCTTTGATTTCTATGAAATTAGTCTTATTGGAAAGATATGGGTTTCAGCTTTCCAATGAGATCATTTTCAATCAAATTAGTTCATTGTGTACAAAGATATTAGGTAATAACCTAACCTCTATTGCAGGAACCTCTAGTTTTTCAGAATCTGTTTCAATTTTTATAAAACTTCAATGATTTTATTGTTAATGTTTCACAAGCCTAAATTTCTCAAAACTTTTATCAAAAGTATATGTGTGGGTTAGACATTCAAAATCTAAAAATATTCAGAGCAAGGGGTAATAAAAGAAAATTAATTTGCTGAACATGTGCAGAGTACAGAAAAACACGTTTTGAGATTTTCAGATTTATGCTTGTGTTTTCATCCGAATTAAAATTTAATCTACAGCTATAAAAAATAAATAAGAATCCTATAGGGGGATTAAGAGGACTATAATCTTATATTATGTTATGGAATAGAAAGGATCAAAATTAAAATATATAATGAATAACATATGAATGAAAGAGATGGGACAACATATGAACCTTAATTAATACATCATAATGGAGACATGAGCTCCTTAATTACAACCCCACAAAGCTTAATGAAAAAGGAGATAATTATAAAAAAAATGAAGGAAGAATGGACCTGTGATAGAAGGATTGGAGGATGGCCAGCGGTTGATGGTGGCACACCTTCTTCTTCCTCTCTTCCTCTTCCTCTCTTTCTCTTTCTCTCTTTCTCTCTCTCTTGTTGGGTCGTGGGAGGCTTAATGGCTGGATGGTTTGTGGATGGGATGATTGAACTTGGATTGATGATTTGCAGCTCCCTTGAGGCCCCTTTTATAGGCCAAGGGCTTCCTCTTTGCTGCAAATTTTATTGAAGATGGTTGCATTTGGCAAGTGAATGCTGGTCATTTTTGTCAAAAACTGCTCCCTTGGATAAGGTAAGTGAAGTGTTGGCCCTTCTTGCCAAAAACCTGCTCCCTTGGATAAGATAAGTGAAGTATTGGCCCTTCTTACCAAAAATTCACTCCATTTGATATGGTAAGTGCAACTCTGCTCATTTGATAAAGCTAGATAAGGTAAGTTGCCTAATCCTTTGATATTGAACTCTGAAACTGGTAAGTTTTCTCTTAGTGACTTACCAAATTACACATCACTACTTGCCAAATCGAGCATTACAGCTTGCTAAATAGAGCATTACTTTCCTTTTGCGTGGATGACACTGACTTTCCTTCCTATACACCGACTTTTCTTCTTGAACATCAACTTTCCTTTCTTTAATGTCGACTTTCCTTCCTAAATGCCGACCTTCCTTTCTCGGCGCTCACATTCCTTCTTGAATATCGACTTTCCTTTCTTAAACATCAACTTTTCTTTTTTGAACGTCGACTTTCCTTTTTAATACCTAAAACTAAAAATGATAGGTTAGCTTGCCAACAATACCGAAATTGGCAGGTGCTCGATCATTGCCTTTTTGGTTCATGTCATCTCCTCTTTCTAGGAAATTTGTCTCCTTTCAGTTTGAGTTTTATATATGGCAGGTTTCAAACACTTTATATAAAAAAATATTTTATATTTGAAAACATCAAATTTAATGAAATCTTCAAATATTATTTTGGAAAAGCACTTGGTTTCATTCCCCGCTTTTGTTTACAAGGATGACCTACTTTTGCTCCGTGAGTTAGTCTATAACCACCTTGACCATTTAACCCTTTTTATGGGTGTAGGGTATCGAACCACTTTAACCACTTCAACAAGTATAGGGTATTGAATCACTTTAACCACTTTAACGGGTGTGGGGTATCGAACCACTTTAACCCTAGGTATCAGGTCTCGAAATGAGACTATTCTCGATCAGACAAATTTCTGAGGTATGATTTGAATTTAATTTATTTTTTAATATTAGGACTTTTAGAATTTCATAAATTTATCAATTTGTAAACATTTTTGGGTTTGATTCTCAATGTTTTCTTTTTCATTTGTTTCTTTAAAGAAAAATTGTTTGAAATCATTTTTCCTTAGAAGGCAATCATTTAAAAAGGCAAAATCCTGCCAATTTTGTCACGAAGGTAAAATAGTTATTTTTATAAAATTTTGTCCAAATTTGATTTTTTTGAAAGGGATGCAATATATTATCATTTTGGGGTTTCTAGAAAATTTTGATGTCAAAATGAGTTCATTTGATATATTTTTATTTAATAACCCAAAGCTGCCAAAAAAAGCAAAATTTCTAAAAGATGAAAAAGAATTATTTTGAAAAAATTTTGGGTGTTTACAGATGCCTCTCTTTGGCATTAATCCAAATTTATTTGGATAATGGCAAAAAAAAAACACCCATTTGATTTTCTTCTGAAATTTATCTTGAGAGTATGAATTTTTCCTTCATTCCATAAAATTTATTTCCTTGGATTTGTTTTTTTTGTGTAGGAGGAGATCTTAGCCAAAGGGTATTTAACAAGAGAACACCTGGTCCTAGGACGATCTTACATGGACAACCACTTTATGAATGCATATGTAATATGAGATAAATGAAATGGATGTTTAGAGACCCATACCTGTAATTCACGAGCTTAAGAAGAGGCCTATGAAGGCTGGTTGCCACAAGCAACATGGTCCTTGTATTGTTTCTTTTAATGTTTAGGGTTTTCAAAAAAAAATTCAAAAGAGGAGCTATTTTTGGTTTCTATGAAAAAGGACTTCCAATTTTTAAATTTCCCTTCACTTGGGTTTTAATACTCACTAATCAGTAGAGGTTTGTAGAAAATTTTGAATAACATTTCAAATTTCAATTTCTCACACAACAAGATCTAATTCTCAAACAAAATGAAATCCAAATAAATAGGTCATATTCCTACTCTAGGATTTTAATGGTAAACTTTTCTCCATTGGGATGAGGCATGGAGATTTCGGGAAAGAGTTACCCGCGATCCCTTCTGAAGCATCCTAGGGTATAAGATAAAGAAATTTTTGGTGGAAAATTGATCTTTTGAGCTTTGACTTTTTTTTTCTTTTCTTTCAAAGGGTACCTCTATATTGGAGGTTTTTATTTTCTATTTTCTTTTGATTTTATTTTTGGAAGACCTCTATATTGGAGGTTTTATTTTCTTCCTTTTCTTTTGATTTTTGTCAATTTTCCTTTTTAGAGAGAAATGAAGTGGGGGAATACAACTCATCCCTTTATATACTCAATTTAGTCAAGAACATCGTATTTCCTAATAGCACATATTATTTGAAAATATTTTGCTATTTTGAACTAGGCCTCATTTTGTAAGCCAAAGATGTTTGAAATGTCACCAAATGATTTTGAAAACTCTACTTTTCATAAAGCATCAATTCCCTAATTCAGGGTCACATAATCAATTTTTGGTCTTTCTTTCAAGAAATTTAAAGGAGGTCCATTTTTAAAATCTTTTCAAAAGAATTTAAAGTAGACCCTATACATAATAAAAAAAATTAAGTATTGGGCATTTATAGGGTCTCCTAAATTTCTTCCCTCAACATCAACTTATCAATATGTATTTTATGGTGCCCTTCTTACGACATAGGGACCATCCTACCTGAGCCGCCACTTTCCAAATGGATGTGAGCCTCTTATGGGTGAATGATGACATATAAAATGTATTCCATATGATATAGTGGAGATACATGCTTTATGAAATGATGAATGTGTTGAATCTCCATGGAAGGTGTTCAGGGAATGCCCCTAGTTTGGAGGAGATGACATGAGCATTCACACACTATGGCCGACCCCTATTGTGGCATGTGATGAATGATTTTCAATGTGATGCATGAATAATCTATACATGCACGATCTTGGTTTTTGGTATTTCATGATATGATCCTAGCCTTTGATGCATTTTAGGTTAGGTTCATTCCCTAAATTGACCTCTAGGAAATCCCTCCTATGGAATTTGAAGGGTTTTTCAAGTCAAGGATTTTATGGAATTCAGGAAGCTCGGATGCTTAATCATCCTCATGGATGTAGGGATCTTTTTCTTTGCTTTGATCATTCTCAAGTGCTTTGATTTCTAGGGAAGTATTATGCATAAGAAAAAAGAAGGGTTGTGAACACAAGGATTATGAGACAATTCGGGTTTGAGAATTTATATGGATTTTGTCAAAACCAATGCTTGAGTTTGTACCCGATTTTGAAAACCAAAATTTTTAAGATTTTTGACTTTTTCAATGTTTTTGAATTTTTCCAAATAGATGCTATAAGGAAGAACATAAAAGACTTTTCTTTTTTGAATTTTCATATTTTTCAAATATTTTTAGGTTTTTGAGAGTTTTCTAATTTTTTTTGGTTTTTTAAAATATATACATTTTTGAATTTTTTTTTAATAAAAGGGGTCTTCCTCAGACCTATAAAGAAAACACAATGAATTAGACTCCAAACAAGAGGTCTAAGCCATAGGTTTCGATTTTAGTTGGTTCTAGGACACCTTTGACCCAATAGGTCTTAGGTGGTGGCTCAGGGGGTAGGGTTGTGCTGTATCCTAAGCCATATCGACCTAGGTTAGGAAGAGGTAGGATGGGTTCTAATCTACCTTTGTTTTTAGCTCCTAGACCTTGGTATGGTGCGTACCTCATGTTCAATAACATATTCCAAGTCATTTCAAGTTTTAAAAGGTTTTGATAAAGAGGATGGCCTTGGAATAATGTATGATACTAGACATGGTCATACACTTGAGTTTTATCAAGTATGTCTAGGAGTTGTAGGGCTTTAGGGGTGGAAGGGTTTGACTCTCCCAGGGTGCACACGACCTTAGGATTGGAAGACTTGGGTTCCTCTATGATACATGTGACCCATGAGGGTTCGGGATGGGTCGATTCTGGTTCTCCTAATAGGTGAATGATGTTGGTGATGGGGGGGATGGATCCTAGGTGCTACCCAATGTGCTCCTAGGGGTTGATGGTTTGAGTTTATAAGGATGCTAAGGGAGAGTATATTTGATTCCTTGCACAAAGGAGAGAAAAGGATTCCAAGGGAAGCCATAGTCGGTCCCCTGGTGGTTTTGTGGATGTTGGGGGAAATTATGGCTGTAGGCTTGGATTCATAATGCAAACCTAGGCTCAAAGAGAATTGTTTATACATGGTAGGGTTAAATGTACCTAGGATGTCGATGCATGCCGTAGGGATAACCATGTCTACCACATTTTTGAATTTTTTTTTTATTTTGAAATTCTTTTTGTTGGTGTGAAACATTCAATGCACCTTGAAAACCCACATCCTTTGACACATTCGGTGGGGTTGTGGGTGCATGAGTGTAATATGAATGACCTACCGATCCTACACAATAAAAAGGAGAATCGAGTAGAGAGTTTTGAAAGAAATGAGTTTCAGATGTACCTTTTTCAAGCTTGTCTATCTTTTCATGGTGAGAGCAAGCTTCCTTGTAGGTGCCCTGAGGGTGTTGTAGCTCATGCATGACTTCGAGTTCCTATTCCGTTTCGAGGTCTTGGATTTCATCCTCCAAGCCTATATATGTACAACACCCATTCTCCCTTGTGTATGAAACGGTGCTCATGAGAATGGAACCCATTGGAGCAACTGATTTTGAAAAATTTGGATTGATTTGGGTGAAGTGCATCTCATACCCCACTCCACTTGTGCGCTTAGGGTTATAAACTTTTTTTTTCTTTTTAATTTTCAGAATTTCAACTTTTTAATTTTCAAATATTTTTTATTTTTAAAATAAAGAACTTTTTTGGTTTTTCTATAAACGAAAGGGTGTTTGGGTGATTAGCAAGGTTAGATAATTTGATCTCAACACTTACTTCATCTGCGGCCTCATATCCTTCATCAGATTTTGGCCTCATTTTGGTTTTCTGGGTATGGTTTTTCTCTATATATACCGAAGATGACTTTTCGTGGGAACGATGTGCCTTGGACTCTAGGGCCTCAATTTCCCTTTCAAGGTGTATTGCTCTCCTCCTCAAAAAGGCAATTTCTTCTTTTCTGGTTTTAGAAGATTTTTTTGTGATTTTGAAAAATTGATTTTGAAAGCATGATGAGTCCTTCCTTGACATATTTTCAAAAGAATCATCCAAACTTAACATTATTGAATCGCTAGAATTTGAACTCAAAATAAAGTATTTGAAAAAAGAGTGAAATTTAAAATCATGATTTGAAATTGGTTTGTATTTGGAAAAATAAGACCAAATCAAATAATTTTCAAATATTCACGTCTCACCGGGTGTGCCAAATCTGTAGACGTGAATTTTTATTCTGAAGCCTATATAGAGACTTGAAATTAAATTTCCGAACTACATCGTGTGTGCGAGCGTGCCAGTTAGCTTATTCAAACTAACAAAGTTGATTTCTGACTTCGTGTAGATGATTGTGGATAAGTGAATTCTTTTCGTCGTAGACCTTCTTGAACTGATACTCAATGGTCAGCCTAGACGCTTTGAAAATCGTTTGAGATCCGGTAAGTTTTTCAAAACCAAATTTCATTTCAAAAGTTTGACAAAAATCGTGATTTCAACTTCTAAACTCAAAAACATCCCAAGTTCTTGAAAAACATAAACTGATTCTGTTTTCAGAGACTCATATATAATTTTTTTAGAATAGTTCTGAATCTCCAAAAATTCTAAAATTTTTATAGAAAATAGATTTTGTTGTAAAGATTTAGAAAATAGTTTTATTTTTATTTTATATCTGTAGATTTATGTAGTTAAATCCAAAAATAGACCCCACTCAGACATTCGAGACAAACTTGTGCCAAAAAGTCAGAGGTTTAGAAAAACTATTATATTTTTATGCTCAGACCTCCCATTTCTATGAAATTAGTCTTATTAGAAAGATATGGGTTTTAGATTTTCAATGAGATTATTTTCAATCAAATTAGTTCACTGCGTACAAATATATTGAGTAATAACCCAACCTCTATTGGAAGAACCTCTGGTTTTTCATAATCTGTTCTGATTTTTATAAAACTACTCTGATTTTATTGGTAATGTTTCATAAGCCTAAAATTCTCAAAACTTTTATCAAAAGTGTCTATATGTGTAGGTTAGACATACAAAATTGTGAAATATTCGGAGCAGGGGGTAATGAAAGAAAAATCATTTACCGAACGTGTGTAGAGTGTAGAAAAACAGGTTTTGAGATTTTCATATTCATGCTTATGTTTTCATCCGAATCAAAATTTAATCTACAGCTATACAAAATAAATAAAAATCCTAATTACCACGTGAGCATAGGGAGATTAAGATATTTATAATCTTATATTATGTTAGGGAGTAGAAATGATCAAAATTAAAATATATAACGAATAACATATGAATGAAAGAAAGACGGGGCAACGTATGAACCTTGATTAATACATCATAATGGAGACATGAGCTCCTTAATTACAACCCTATAAAGCTTAATGAAAAAGGAGATAATTATAAAAAAATGAAGAAAGAATGGACCTGTGATGGAAGGATTGGAGGATGGCCAGTAGTTGATGGCGGCGCACCTTCTTCTTCCTCTCTTTCTCTTCCTCTCTTTCTCTCTCTCTCTCTGTTTCTCTGTTTCTCTCCCTCTCTTTCTCTCCCTCTTGTTGGGTCATGGGAGGCTGGATGGCTGGCTGGTTTGTGGATGTGATGATTGAACTCAAATTGATGATTTTTAGCACCCTTAAGGCCCCTTTTATAGGCCAAGGGTTGCCTCTTTGCTACAAATTTTCATAAGGCAAGTTACCTTATTGAAGATGGTTGCATTTGGTAAGTAAATGCTGGTCATTCTTAACAAAAACTGCTTCCTTGGATTAGGTAAGTTAAGTGTTGGCCCTTCTTGTCAAAAATCTACTCAATTTGATATGGTAAATACAATTGCTCATTTGATGAAGCTAGATAAGGTAAGTTGCATAATCCTTTGATGCTAAACTTCGAAACTGGTAAGTTTCCTCTTAGTGGCTTACCAAATTAAACATCACTACTTGCCAAATCGAGCATCACTTTCCTTTTGCGTGGGTGACATTGATTTTCCTTCTTAGACACTGACCTTCCGTTCTAGGTACCGACTTTCCTTCTTGAACGCCAACTTTCGTTTCTTTAATGTCGACTTTCCTTTCTTGACTCCGACCTTCCTTTCTGGGCACCGACTTTCTTTCTTGAACATCGACTTTCCTTTCTTGAACATCAACTTTCCTTTCTTGACGTTGACCTTCCTTTCTGGACGTTGGCTTTCTTTCTTGAACATCAACTTTTTTTTTTTGAACGTCGACTTTCCTTTTTAATACCTGAAACTAAAAATGACAGGTTACTTTGCCCAACAATGCCGAAATTGATAGGTGCTCGGTCGTTGCCTTTTTGGTTTATGCCATCTCCTCTTTCCGAGGAATTTGCCTCCTTCGGTCCGAGTTTTATATATGACAGGTTTCAAACACTTTATATATAAAAAAATTATATTTAAAAATATCAAATTTAATTAAATCTTTAAATATTATTTTGGAAAAGCACTTGGTTTCATTCTCAGTTTTTGTTTGCAAGGTGACCTACTTTTGCTCCATGAGTTAATTTATAACCACCTTGACCATTTAACCCTTTTCATGGGTGTAGGGTATCGAACCACTTTAACCACTTCAACGAGTATAGGGTATTGAACCACTTTAACCACTTTAGTGGGTGTAGAGTATTAAACCACTTTAACCCTATGTATCAGGACTCGGAATGAGACTATTCTTGACCGGACAAATTTCTGAGGTCTGATTTGAATTTAATTTATTTTTGAATATCAGAGGTTTTAGAATTTCATAAATTTATCAATTTGCAAACATTTTTGGGTTTGATTCCCAATACATTTGTTTTCTTAAAGAAAAATTGTTTGAAATCATTTTTCCTTAGAAGGCAGTCATTTAAAAGGCGAAATAGTTATTTTTATAAAATTTTGTCCAAATTTGATTTTTTTTGAAAGGGATGCAATATATCATCATTTTGGGGTTGCTAGAAAATCTTGATGCCAAAATGAGTTCATTTGATGTATTTTTTTTTAAAAACCCAAAGCTTCTAAAAAAACCAAATTTTCTAAAAGATGAAAAGATTTTATTTTGAAAAATTTTTGGGTGTTTACATGTTCCTTGAAGAAAAACCAAATCTTACGATGACAAATTTTATAGTTGTCATCATTCACCTTATCACCTTTCTCACATCAGCTATAATTTTGTTGGATGCTGCCATACTTAATTTGATCCATGTAAAGAAAAATGAGACATTAGTGAATGCGTAATAAATAATCATTGATACATGCTACCAGACAATGTGTAACAAATGTTAACATGCTAATGAAACACATTAATTACCATTTTGAACTTAACCACTATTGAGGTTATGCATCCTGACCCACTTTATCATAAACATATATAACGGGTCAGCCTATGAAATTTCATCAAAAGCTCGGATGGCATCATGCATGCTGCTGATAGATGTGGCTATGACCCAAATCCTTGCAGGTTCCCATTGAGACAATTGAATTCTATCAATCTCGATATGCACATGCATCTAATTTATTCATGTCCATAATGATGATTGGTTTGGTATCATATGTGTAGAGCCCATCATACATATAAATGTTCAATGATCAAAAGCTTAAAGGAGCATGCATATGATAAAAAGAAATGTACGTTTTCAATAAGACCAAACTCGAAGGAATTATATCAATCTAAAGTGTCAAATAAAGAATGACATCATTTAATCACTAAAGTCAATCTACCCAAGTGTCATAATGATAGACCATCACTTTTCAATGAGTTATGTGTTATGAAGGGTATCAGTTCATAAGAATAAGCATGTAAAATAAAACTTATCCATGCAACAACGTTTCATGTGATAGCGCCTTTGTGCAAATGAGACCCCAACGGACCTTTGATTACTTAATCTCGATATATATATATATATATATATATATATTATTCAGTTGATTTCATGATTAGACATTATCAAACTCAAAAGCAATTTCCAAACAATATGATAAGTATAAAGTCTACATAAATTGATCCCATCTGAGTGTCATCTAACCACAAATGTTTTATGTGGAAAGCATCCTAATAGGCTCCGATGGCAATGTAGGATTCAGAAAAATAATACGACAGAAGTGAATCATACAGTACTATCATTGATCCGAATGATTCACTGCTTGATCTCTAAGCTTTCATCGGTTGAAGGTGACGATCACGAAGAACGAACTGTGCCTCTATTTTCCACTGCATGTCACTCCCCAATCCAAGTGGTGTTTGCTCATACATTCACTCTTGGTATGTTGTCTTCTCTTAGTACAAGAATGGCAACATTATATTTCAAGAAGGAAATAATTGTTCCCCTTGCATTCCTTTTATCTCGTATAATGACAGGGGAACCTAACTCTTCTTGGCCTTATGGGCATTCATAATTCCATTAATGCCAATACAAGAAAAAAGCATGTATAAATTAAAGTTACATCTACATCAGATTTGAGATTACTATCTCGGTGATTTACCAACATGAACAATATGTTCACTTTATATATTTATATATATATTTTGGGGGCTATGGGCGAATTCATGAATTATGTAACTGATGCAGCACAAAATACAAAAATAACAGACAACACAGGTTTAAGGTTTTGATCTGATCTGTCTTTGCGGTCGCGGATGCGATTGTGTATGGAGTGTTTTGGAACTGTTAGGCCAAGTTATGGTTGAGTCTTAACTGTATCTGAGTTTCCCTCAAATATTGTAACAACAGTTGTACCTGAAGATTTTGTTTCTTCTTGTACTATCTCTTTATAGCGGGTTACAAATATTCCTATCTATCAAGAGAGAATAAAGAAAGTGAAGTCTCTATCTTATATATATGTCTCTTTTTTGTTGTATTTTCAGAAAAAGAGGAAAAAAAAATTGTTTCTTTTGTTGTATTTCAGAAAAGAGGAAAAAAATTTTTTGTTTTTTTTAAATTGACTACAGGTTTCTGTAGTTTGGGCTGGAAGTAAATTTCAACGGGTTAATTATCTTTTGTAGTAACTTTATTAATTTATTTTTTCTTTTTTCCCAAATTGTGAATAGTTAGATCTTAATCCAGGAAACCATTCCAAAGCACACTAGAAAATACCACATGATCCACCTGGGCATGATTGATATGTAAGACAAAGTCTGCCTAAGTAAAGCTCTTGCGTCTGCTAGAAGTGTTGGAAAGTGGGGTCAAAGATGAACTTCAGGAACTATGGTGATAACCCCATTGGGGATGGCATGGGTGGGAAGCCACCAGCAAATGTTACTCTGATGAGGCAGCCTTCAATATACTCCTTGACTTTTGATGAGCTCCAGAACACCATGGGTGGGATTGGGAAGGATTTTGGGTCCATGAACATGGATGAGCTCTTGAAAAACATATGGACAGCTGAAGAGACTCAGGCCTTGGCATTTTCAGCTGGTGGAGGGAGGAGGAGGTCATAGCTTAGCTGGTGGAGGAGAAGGAAGGAGGTCATAAGCCAATTGGTAATTTACAAAGACAAGGTTCTATAACATTGCCAAGGACTCTTAGTCAGAAAACAGTTGATGAGGTTTGGAGGGATTTGATCAAAGAGAGTGGTGGAACCGAAGATGGGATTGGCAATGGGGTTTCATCTATGCCTCAAAGGCAACCAACATTAGGAGAAATGACTTTGGAGGAGTTTTGGTGAGAGCTGGGGTTGTGAGAGAAGACATGCCTCAACAAATTGGAAGACCAAATAATAATGGTTGGTTTGGTGACTTTACTAGATCAAACAATAATAACACTGGTCTACTTCTTGGGTTTCAACAACCAAACAGATATAATGGGAATTTGGGTAACAGGATTGTGGAGGGCAATAACTTGGTTCTAAACAACCTCCTCCTTTGTCATTAAACTCAAACCATTCTCAGCAACAAGCTCAACACCACCAGCAGCCGCCGCCGCTTTTCCCAAAACCAGTAAATGTAACTTTTGCTGCTGCTCCTGTCAGTAAATACAACTTGCTGCTGCTCTGTCGCATTTGGTGAACAATGCTCAACTTGCTAGCCCTGGCACAAGGGGAGGGATGATTGGTGTTCCTGAGCATTCAATGAATGGTACATTAGTTCAAAGCACAGTGCACTACAAGGTGTTGGAATGTTTGGTTTTAGCCGGGGCCAATGTCACAGCTCTGGTGCTTCTCCGGCAAGTAAAATATCACCCGATGTAATTGCAAAGAGTAATGAAAACACGTCTTCATTGTCACCAGTTCCTTATGTGATCAACAGGGAAGGAAGTGCAGTGCTACAGAGAAAGTTGTTGAGAGGAGACACAGGAGAATGATAAAAAATAGAGAATCAACTGCAAAGGTCGCGGGCTCGCAAGCAGGTTAACCTTCAAGCCAATTAGTCATTATGCATTCTTGTCTATAGGAAATAAAACTAATTCATCTGTTCTATTTCTCTAATCAGAACAGTTAAGTTTGATAAAGTTTATTTATTATCATTCTTCAATACAAATTGTGCATAACAAGATTATAATCTTAAGAAAAAGTATTCATGAATGGCATCAAGTTAAAATTGATAGCAAAGAAAATTAAAATACAGTAGATAATTTTTTTCCACATTATATGATGTGCTTTTTTTACCTTTCTGATCTCAATGATTTCTTGTACTGTTCCATAATGCACGTAACTGTTAAATTTTGTTTCTTTTGAATGGCAGGCCTACACTTTCGAACTAGAGGCTGAAGTTGCAAAACTTAGGAATTAAATAAAGAATTACAAAGAAATTACAAATTGTATGTGTGCCTTGTCTCTTTGGTTTTCCTCTTCTGCAGAACCTCCTCGACGAGGCCATGCCAAGCAATGTAAAACCCAACGGCACCGCTCCACTACAATAAAAAATCTACATATATTTGAGAGGAGGGGGCAACATGGTTCTGCATGGCTATATGTAAGACATGGCGTGGAACTATTTATATCTAATGTATGCTAAATATATTATCAAAACAGTGAAATTTGATAGTAATTTTCATTTCCAATAGGTGAGACCTAACATAGGCGAAATACCTATGTTGTGATGTACTCCACTTGTTTGCTATTCAGCCTTTCAGTGAAGACAACTTCTATACATTGTCCTCCACAGGGAGACCATTATACAAGGGACCTCATGTTTGTGTGCCATCAAAGAGTGAAAGCATTCTATAATGCCTCCGACCTCCCCACTTGATCAAAGGTGGTGGGTTGTGATCAATAAATAGTAAATCCAAGTTGATGCAGGAACTAAGATTCAAGAAGTATAGGCTAAGTTGTAGCATACACATGATGGAGGGCATTGTGAATGTACGTTTTGTACGTAAGAATCATTGTCCAAGAATGAACTATTGGATTATTTTCAATAATCTCAAGAGGACATGGGCTCATCATACCGACATTAAATTATTGTCTGGCTAAAACATGAAGTTCATTATGTGCACCGGTGGGTGGATGCTTGCTAGTCAAATGTTGTATAGTCAAATGTAGGCATTCTCAGCCTTTTAAACTCTTGCTTGTGAAAGATCGACTTCTTCCAAAGTGTAGCTTCTCTACTAGGTGGCAAGTATCTAGAGCTTGATAAGGTTGTGCACACCAAAGACCACAATGCTTTTGTGTAAATTTGCATTATGGTGTTGGAGAACCAAACATTGGCTTCAAAAGTGGAAGTGTGTGTCTAGCAAGGAAAGATAGTATCCATTCTTCTCCAATCGGCAGACACATAATAGGGATGGGGCATAGGTAGCAATCCTCCATCAAATGGAGGAGCAATAACACTTTTTGCATGAAGATTCCCTCTCTAAATACTCGGGGCTCAGGACAAACCTTGACATGTTTCGAGTTAAAAAAGCTCTTGAGGTACGAAGAATTGAAGTAACAGTAGCTTCCCTATAGGAATGCAAACTTACTAAAGATGTTGCACTGTACATGTTAAGGTAATTAAACCAGTACTAGATGATTGGCACCTTCGATTTCAATCTGTCATGTGCATTCTATGCTTATGGAAGAGGAAAACTATCAACACTCGATAAGCATGTTGGACCACTGTCAAATGGTACACCTTTGTCATGGCAGAAAGGAAATGTTAGATATATTATATGTAAAACTTATAAATATATAACATACATTATTATCTATGTGTGTATGTGTGCACGTGCATTTTCAGGTCAGGTACTTGTCTTGGCACTGCGGCAGTTTTTGTTGTCACTTTGGAACGACCAAGACCCGACCTGGCTGCCTAAACCCAGATCCTTACCTGGATTTTTGTAGCAGGTTCGGGTCTGAAGTTCGCACCCCTAAATTATAGATCCACAGTAGCTAGCTAACTGTTCAGGTCCGTTTCAATGTGCAGGTGCATTGCTGGTTGTGACAAGAATGTTCATTCATTTTTGAGTTCGTGCACGACGTGATAATGGAATGAGCTCGTCTCAGCGGCGTATGGATCTGCTTTCTTTAAATATTCACTATGAAATGAATTTCATGGCTCTCTCTCTCTCTCACACACACACACACACACGAACTTCAGTACCACGCATAAAAAGCTAAATACCAACAGATGATATTTAGCTAAAATCAGCATACTTTCATTAAAATATTAAAGTTTGGACGAAGAATGTTAATTTCTCATGCAAGAAACCTTCAAATTGTAATACAGATTATCTCAATACATATGAAAAGCTGCAAATTAGCACTTTGTGAGAAGTTTCTAACATGTTGCTTATATAGGAATCCGTTCTTTTTATTGGTAACCGGAGGTTAGGCACACCCTATGGCAAACTTATGTACATGGTCCCTGGTATGGAGCTCTTGACCTTCAACTTCAAGGGTATTTTGAGTAAATAAGAATCCTTTTACACTAAAAAGGATAAATAGAAATAAGAAAGCCTTTTACTTGAGGTACTACTCCGTCTCTTTGTGTAATTTTTTTATTAAGCAAACTAGGTCATCTGTGCGAGAATGAAACACGAAATTGAGGTTCGGGTATGGCTCCGGGTATAAGTATATGACGCATCCCCTGAGCTGCCTCATTGCTGTCCCTACTTCACGAGGGCTCTTAACTTGTAACTGTCATTTCCCTTCTTACCACCTTTGGTCACAGCATATACTGGATTGAGAGGCAAATCGGTCCGGGCTGGCAAAACCAGCCAAATCAATTAATTGATGTAATAGAGAAAATGAAGAGAGAGAGAGAGAGAGAGAGAGAGGATTCATAAACCAATAAAATACCGAGCTTAAATATGGTTTCAGACCCTTTCAGTATATCATCACTTTAAACCATGGTCACTTGCCTCCCCAATTCAACCCGCTATAGTGTTGTTCTCTACAGATCTGATATGCAGGGACAACTGAGGATTTCATTGAGTTGCTAAACATCCAGAATCTGTGCATTTGGTGGAAGTCCGCTTCAATCTACCATGGATTAAATTGAGCTCATGACAGCCTGGTTTAGTTCCAGGGGATGTCGATGGATTACAAAAGATGATAAATTTATTCTTATGAATAACTCTAATACATTATGTTCACCAATAGCAATGTGCTATTTGAAAAGTTTCCATCTATACCTCAACCACTACAGTCTGTAGGGGAGAAGAATGTGCTATCTGCAACAAGAGAGTGAGCAACCCAGATGCTGAATCATAAGAGAACTCGACGTCCTCATCATTCACCAAACATCTCCTGGGTTTTGCAGATGAGTAAGCCCCAAACCAACCAGAGCCTTTCACCTCCATTCTCACAATTGCAATTGCCTCCCAACTCTGATTCTCCAGGCCAGCCATGGATAGCAATGGGCTCATCTCGCCCATCACATCTGTGTTTCCCTTATTCATGGTGCAAACATCATATGACTCAATTGCACCCCCTGAATTGATCATGTCGATAAGGCCCAGAGGAGCAAACCCATATCCAGGTGCCAAAACCTGCAAAAAATAAAGTTAAGTTTTCACGCACACACACGCACAGAGATGAGAGGGAGATAGAGAGTACCTTGATGGGAGTAATGGTGAAGGTCTCATGCTCAAGAACACTGAGAGTAACAGGCAATGATGCAGCATTGGGAAGTCGAACCAATTCACCTGTTAGAGAAAAGACAAATGCAAAGACAATTTGTCATACAGTCTTCAGTGCTCTAAATCTGCCAATTCAGGACATGCTTGCACATTTGAAGATCAAGTAATTTGAACCTTGCAAGGTTTACCATTGCTTCCACACCCACTGTATTCAGATGGCCATGATGTTAAATATGCAAGACCTTTTCTTGAGGAAAAAGATCAACCCTTAAAATGTGTATAAGACGAAGCATAAGAATCTTTCTTTGTTTTGGAAGCCAAGTATGCACACCCTGGGCATCAAACTCATGACCTGCAACTTGTGAGTCGGGCCCCCTAACCAGGTCAGCTGTGGCTCTTCCTTCCCTCTTGGTGCAATGAAAGGAAAGACCTAGTTATAGAGATATGATGTTTTCTATCTTGATCTAGTTTTTCAGTGAATCCAAATGTGCTCTGTTTATGCAGCAGCCTAGCACTAAAAGACAAGACAAACAGATCAAACAGATATGAAGAGACTATGCTCGACATATATATTTGTTTGACTGTGAATGCCAAGCTCGTGGCTTATAAACTTCAAAAACTTGGAAAAATTTCTCATTTTTTTGAGATTGTCATTAAAAGCAAGTTCCTCAAGCACAAAGAATAGAAGACAAACAGGATGGCGTCAGCCATAGTACCTTTGTTATTGTAGACAGCAGCATCACCATTCCAATCAGCATCTACCGCAGCCTCAGATATCAAATGTACATCACGTGCTCTCAGGCTTCCAGTTAGCGCCTTCTTATTGTTTTCATGGAAGACATTCTTCTTCTCTGTGCTGCACCAAGCAGCACCTTGGCAATTGAACACTCCCAAGACCCCAGTGAACTTATTCATGTTCCAGATCTTGAGCAAGCTGATGCCATCACGAGCAGGATCAGCAAACAAGCAGTCAGAGGTGGGACGTCCAGGGAGCTGTGCTCGGAGCACGGAGCCATCTGGCAAGACTAGCTTCCTCAGCAGCTCAAAGTTGTGATTCCCAGGAGCATCACTGTTGTATACAGGCAAGTATGCTCAAAGTTATAAAACTTTAACAGTCTAACAAGAAATTCTATATTTACTTTATGAACACTTGAATGAGAAAGTGTCACAAGATTCAGAATTTGGTAAATCCCCATCGCATGTGAGTTTAGAATGAAAGATATTTATCAGAACCTCATATACCGGAATATGCCAAAGAAAATCCCAGCTTTGCAGAAAAGATGTGTCTCATTATTAGCCAGAGGTTCTACGGTAAACACTCTATGATAGAGCCACCATTAAAATCCCGAACAATATATTTTAGTGAAAACTTACTGAGTGATGCAAAATTGCCGTTCACCCAAAAAGTAACTAAAAGTTTTTGAACTTTGACTATAATTATAGCCTACATATTCAACCATGGGATATGCTGTAGACCGCTAACCTACTACTTTTGCTGTCAAAACAGGTAATGCATATTTCCTGCCCAACTTTCTGCTTGTTTATCTTCTCTCTTGTGCAATAGGTAACCCCACAAACTTAAAGTTGACCCAGAGTAACACCTATTTTTCACAAATGCAAAGGATTATAAAACAGGAATTGAACAGCTAAAGTTCTCAAGAAAGGGAACAATAGTATAGCGCTCACTCACCTCACATAGATCGGACCGCCGCTAATGGCCCTCGCAGCTGCATGGTACTCTGCTGCAGGATGCATTGAGTGGAACATATCCCAATCCGGCTGCATGAACTCCCCCAAGAACACGCTGTTGTATGCCACCGATGCTATATGGATCGTGTGCGAAACAGGATCCCGCGGGTAGAAATCATCCGAAGCTCTCACTACAGCCGTCTGCTTTGCGCTGATCCAACAATCCCACACCATAATCACGATAAGACCATAGAGATAAGACAAAAACAAAAGGAAAGAAACACTTATATCTATTTTATCCTTTTGTCATTCACTAAGTTCAACGATAAGACAAGAATAAGACGATAGGATAAAACGTAAGATAAGACTACAGAAAGGCGTATCGTAGCCATTATTCACGAAAACAGAGCAAGTGCCGCTAATGTACCAGTAGAGCGCGTCGGTGTTGTGACTCATGCAGGCGATGATGCCATTATCGGGGAAGTACCGCGCAATGCTGGCGTCGAGGGCGTGATGATACTCGCTAGTGAGCTCGACACGGCCACCAAGCCCCGTGCCTAGGGTCTCCAGAATGCACTGCACGTCGACTTTGACGCCGTCAACACCAGCGCCGGCGAGATACCCGTGCAGCTCGTCGTAGAACCGATAGACGTTTCCAGGATGGACGAGGCCGAGCCCTTGTGTCGTCAACATGTCCGTTTTCATTCCCGGCTCGTTAGTCACCACGCCCGGCGACGGCTCCGGGTACTTCATAGCAGAGCCGTAGTGCTCCATTCCAGCAGCCTCCGGCCGTACCCCTCCCCAGTACCCGGTGATCGCGTGCCAAACGTACACGAATTTGACACCGTGCTTCGTCTTCGCAATGTTGACGACGTGCTCGATCCCTTCTATTGATTCGCTGCCGGCCGTCTTTCTCTGGAATTTGTGGTTCTCTTTGATTCCGGTCAGGCGGGAAACTTGGTTTTCCTTTTTGATTGCAGTTTCAGTTTCAGGGTCGGTAGCGACGGATTGCCACCCATCGTCGATGATGATGAATTTAGGCGGACAGCCACCAGCGGTGAGCGTCGCAAGGCCGGCCTCGACGCCATTGGCGCTAATGTCGGTGTAGAAGGCGTCCCACGTGCACCAGCCGAAGTAGTCCACGATGCCCGGCAACCGTTTCTCGGAACGCTGTCGGAAGGTTTTCATGTGGAGTTTAACGGCGGCAATTGCGTCTGAGATCACCGCGAAAGGATCGGATCCAGCAGAAACGAAAAGGGAGTGCGAGAAGGAAGAGGCGCGCGTCGCAGGATCACCGGACTCGATGCAGATTTCCAGTTGATCGCTGGAATTTCCTTGCAGCGACGCCCGAAAGGGGCCTTCCAAGAGAGGGAGGAAGACAGCGTACAGGGTCTCGCCGGCGTCGGAGACATCCCGCGACTCGACGAGAAGGAACTGAGTCTCGATCGGGACATCACGCCCGCGATAGCCCATCCTTTGAGTCATCCACCATAGCTTGAACCGGAAACTCGCCATGAACCTCACATCTCTGTAAATCACCAACAACCGAATTCACCATTCAGTCTTTCCTTAAACCACCCAAATAGTAAAAGAGAAGGAAAAGAAAAAAACGCAATTTATCGTTTCACCTCAGAGTACCGAGAGCGAGGAGATGGCGACTATCGCTCTCCGGGAACGTTGCTCCTATGAAGACGCCATCGACAGGGCCAGAATCCGAAGCCGAAGAGGAGATCACGTTCTCAGGGACGCCGGACAGTAAAACCCGATCTCTCATAAGCAGTGTCCTATTGGAGATACGAACAGCCGAAGTAATCGTCATCTTTTTCTGATTGCTTTCACCACCTTCCTTCTTCTTGTCTTCCTTTGTTCCTCCCTCTACTAATACGAATGCAAATCGCGTTTGCCGGAACGCCGAAAGACGCGGTAGAACCCGTTGCCTGTAACATGAATACAGAAAACACATAACACCGTTAGATCTTGACCAATAAGGACTCTTGATACGAACGAAAGGTAATGGTCATTGAGGAGAAAAGAAAGGAAGTACCAGAGAGTGAAACGGAAGAGAAAGGAGAAACAAAAGGGGAGGAAGACCGGAGGGAGAGAGGAATAGGACGAGCGGGATTCGACAAGAAAGGAAGGAAGAGATAACAAAGTCTATAACCCAATGCAGCCATCGTCTCTCTCTCTCTCTGATTCGTCGCCCTTTTCTTCTTGGAGCTTCCCTCTCTCTGCACTCGCCTTTTGATTCGTTTGCGAGTGCCAGTTTTCTGCAGCCGTCCAGCGGGGGATGATATTGCCACGTCATACCGTGGTGGATTTTCAATATGAGTGTACGAAATAGTCATTAATCGGTTTGGTTTAGTTTGGCTCAGCTGCTAAAAGGAGGTTTTGTGTTTTACGATATGATTCATGGTTTTAAAAAAGTTCAAACTTGCCATTAGATATTAAATATTCCGTTTGGGCGATGCTGCAAGCAAATAAGAGTGCGTAGCGTGCGTTCAAGAATGTATATATATATATATAATATGTCCAATTGGCCAGTTTTTTTCTCTTGATTTTGATTATGCCCAATTGCTTCTTATAACTAATGAAAGAACAAAGAGATATTTGACGTTAGACTGCCATTTTTTGGGTTGTAAAGGTCCAAGACTAGCACATGCATGCACCTTGGGCAATCGAACTGTCTACCAACAGCAAGGGCCTTAAAGCGCCGTGCCAATTGAGCCAACACAGTCGAGGCCTTAAAGAAGAAAAGACCTTGTTGATAATGCTCAAAACATAGTTATGGCATCTTCTTTTTCGAATATAATCGATTTCTGGCGTGAACACAAGAGTCTTATAATTGCATCAACAAGGGCTTTGCGAAGAAAAAAAGGCCTTCCCATAGATAGAAATTGTGAACTACATGATTTTGCGTAAAAAGGAAAAAATCGGAAGATAGATTTAGAACTCGTACCTGATGAAGAGATCCAGTCGAGGTCAGAGCAATATATCTCTTTCTGGACAACGCAGACTCGATTTCCCCTTTGTTATCTTCCAACTGTTTGAAAGGCGCAGCAATCCCCTGAGCCTTATTTATTATAGCTTCCTCTCAGCAAACAAATGTGGGAAATAAATTAAAGAGGATAACCTTCAAGTAATCCCTAATGAGATCGAATCATCTATAAGATAAGATCGCTTCTAAATCTCCTACTCTTGATATATGATCAACATGAAACCTATTCCATATCTAAGTTAGACACTATAGTATCATGCAGTTTCGAGCTGGGCAATTTAATTTTAATCATTACTGCTTAATTATGTTAAATGTATGTGCTTATAAATCCTCTTTAGTTGAACCAATGAGGTTTCATACCTGAGACCGACTATGTCTTTGAACATTCTGATTCGGTGGCATGTCGATCCGACTTGTTGCTAATTCATGGTTTTATTGGGGATCTTCTTTTCTTTATGAGAAAAATTTAGGTGCTTGCACCTATATCCTTGTTTAAGTTAAATAAGATGAGATTACTTCAAGTTGAACTAGGTAATAAATTCTTAATATTGAAAATTTGTGTTTAGGAGCCCTCTTTGGTAGAATCCGTGACGTTTTTCATACCTATTACTGAGTATGTCATTCAGAATCTAACTTGGTAGCCTGTCTTGGTTGACACAGTGGTTCGATGCTGGCGAAGCCAAGGGCCGCCTTGAAAGACTGATGGTCCGGGAGGGTCGCTTGTGTTTGGTTTCTCAGATCTTATGAACTCAACATCCACATGGTGTGTTCAGCTCGAGTCTGCTTTATAAAGCATTAAAAAAATTATATTCGGTTTACTAGGGACAAGGCTCGAGAGACCCAGTAGCAAGCTACTATAGATACTCTCTCTCAAAAGAAATTAATTAAATATCTTGTGGTCATTAACTATACATCAGATACTAAACTAATAGAAAATATAGCACTCGATCTTGGCCAAAAAGCTAAGAAAGTTGGCACCCAGTGCTAACCAATCCTTTTTCAAATCACAGACGCGATAGGATTTTTCGCACTTTTCATATAAGGCCCCAAAAAGGGTTTATTGATCAATGGTCAGCCGGCTGCAACATCTTAGAGAGGAGTCTACGTGATACCATAATGGAGCAGTCTGATTGATTGTCGTATCCATTTAGTGTTTGGATCTATCCTCTAGGTTTAAGGCAAGAAGACGATCAGAAAAGGAGTTCTAGACTCCTACCTTGCTCTCCCTTCTCTCTCGCTTTCCTCTTTCAAGGCCTTACAACACTCTAATGACCGAACCCCTAACTGGTCTTATATAGTCCCCTTTTATAAATAAGGGAGCCAGTTACAAGCTTCCCACACAATAGTGCAGAATACAAATCTCACTCTTGTTATTGGACTCACACTACACTGAAGACACCTAACTAGACCTAAGGAGATTCGATCCTACACTACAACCGGACGCAACCTACACATGGACGAGGGATCCCGTACTATTTGGAGTCTATCTGAGGCCCAATTTCATGAATTGAGTCTGAGACTCTTCTTCATCTATGAACCTCTCCAGTTTTAGGGCCGCCTCCATCTTGCACACCCCTAGGTTGGCTCACTTGACCCGATAACAATTCTTCTCAGTTGGTGTTTGGGTTTATCCTCGAGGCTGAATTGTAGCAGTGCACAAAATCTTCATATTCCCACAAATCCATAATGGAGACCCAAGAATCATCTTTGGATCCTTTACCTACTCAATAAACTAAATACCATGTCAATCATCTTGGGACGGTTCCTCTAGCCTAATATGCAACGATCTCTTCCACCTGCTCTAAGTCTTCATGCACTAATGGTGGAGGGCATTGTTCTTAGAGTAATCATAAACCGACTTGAATTGGCTCACGTAGAAGACAAAGTGAACCTTAAGTCTCTGTGGCAGTTGTAGCCAGTAAGATACTCTTCCAATATGTTTGACCACTTCAAACAGACCATCAAAGCGATGTTTCAAATTCTTGGTGAATCCCCTTGTCTAATTGTTTTCATATGTATTTGGATATGTGCAGCCACACCCGGTCTCCAATATTAAAATGGCGTTTACAATGGTAACAGTTGGAGAACATGACCATGTATGCATGGGCTCTCTCAAAGGAGGTTTTTGCTTCTTCCAACATGGTATGTCGTTCCTTTAACTCCTTAACAAGAGCACGGCAGCTACAATTGGCTCTTGATTGGGCAATATCGAGTGCCAAGAAAGGTTGCCAGCCCATGATAACTTTGAATGAGCTCCTACCGATAACCAAACTCTGGGGAATGTTCTACAAAAGTTGACCATGTAGTGCCATTATTACTCCTCAAGAAGAATGTTATAATGCTCAGTTTGGTTATTGGTCTATGGGGGCGGTTCGTCGTGGAGAAGTGAAGCTTGGAGCTTCTATGATGGAAGGGCTCTCTCGAAAAGTGGGATGTGAATTGTGGTGCATCACGGTCGGAGACGATGTTTTCGGGGACAACAAAGTTCTTCACGACATGCATTAAGAATAAGTGTGCAACATCTTTAGTCTACCAATCTCTCAGGCTTGCCATGAACACAACATACTTGAAAAAACGATCAACCACCAAAGATGGATTCTTTCTCATCGATACTAGGAAATTCACCTATGAAGTCCATAGAAACAGAGGCTCAGTCTTTTGGATATGGGTAGCGACTATAAGAGACCGGTGGGCTATGCTCTCTCAATTTTGTCTTGTTAGCATGTCGGTTACGCCCCACACATAATCAACAGCATTACGGTAGAATCATGACCAATAGAAGGAGCAATATAATAAGGCAAGAATATGATATGTCTCGGGTGTCTAACATAGGGGATGTCATATTACTCATGAAGCATGACACACTGCAAGTCGTGGCACATAAAGTTGGTCGACGCACTTCCATAGGAGCCTATCCTGCTCTTCCAACTGATCTGTTAAACCGGTTGCCACTTGGTTCTTGATATGCACATATGTGGGGTCTTCGGGTGCTAGCTCCCTCACATGATCCAGGATGTCTCCTTCCAAGAGAGATAAAGCAACCACTATTTCCACCACTCCTTTGCAGCTAAGAGCATCAACTACAAGATTTTATCTATCTGATCGATAAACAAATACAAAATCATTTATCTAATAATTCCAGCCAATGTGTTTGTCATGCTGTGAAAATTTTTTGGGTCTTCAAGAAGGTATTTGCAACACTATCAGTCATCACATCAAGGAAATAAACCCTCCACGCCTAGAGGCAATGTACCATAATAAGTAACTCTTTTTCATATGTCGAGTGCTTAGATTTTGTGTCTTTTAATTTGTGGCTCCCATAAGTTACTAGATGGCCTTTTTGGATCAAAACTTTAGAAATGATAGCACCACTAGCATCCATGTGGAATCGGGTAGTCTCAATACAGCCTCTAGAGTAACCACCTTCTTCAATTCTTCAAGGACTTGGTTATGCCAATTCCACCAAACCCAAGAGGTCGTCATCTTCAGCAACTTGGATAAAGGAGCATCTATCGTAGAGAAGTTTTTGATGAACCACTAGTAATAATAATTGCTGAGTTCCAAGAAACTTCTCAACTGAGTCAATCCATGAGACGACTCACATTCCTCTATAGCATGAACCTTACATTTTGTCCATCTTCACAAGTCCATTGCCAATAATGTGGCCAAGAAAGAGATTTCTTGTCTAAAAAAATTCATAGTTGTCCTTCTTGACATAAAAGGCATGTTCTCTAAATCATGCAACGACCAACCTTGAGTGCTCTACATGCTCTTCCAAGGTTCGATTGTACATAACTATATCATCTAGATATACAATAACACAAATATCCAATATTGTATAGGACTTCATTTTTTAATTGACTAAAAGTAGTTCAAGTATTGTTGAGCCCAAATAACATCACCAAAAACTCAAACGACATGTATCATATAATCATTATAGTCGTTGCTTCATCCCCAAAAGCAATCTGACTTACCAATAACTGGATTGAAGTTTCATCTTCCTCAACCACCTACAATAAGGGGAAGCGGATATCGGTCATGCACAAAAATCTTGTTCAAAACACGATCATCCACACACCTGCAAACAAACCCTTCTTGCTTCTCTTAAAAAAGAACGAGGGATCTATATGGGATCTTCGAATGTTGTATCATCTTGACGTCAAGCAACTCTCTAAGTTGATGCCGCAACTCAATAAGTTTGGTTGATCCCATCGTGTAGGCCGACTTGCATGAAGGTTGAGCACCTAGTGTGAGCATGATTTGTCTCACATCTTGACAAATTCTTAGGCAATTTGGGAGGCATCATATTTGAAAATTTCATCAAGACCACTTGTTTACACCCAATATAAGTGAGGTGTCAATGGGAAGCTCTACTTCAAGATTAACTGCGAGCAAAGTGAGTAAGTTCTTTAATTTGTCCTCAACATATATCGTTGAGAGAAAGGCCATTGTTGCAGCTGCTACTACTGGTGAAGAGGCTAGGACCAAGGGTGTTTTAGCTACAAGCATCAGTGATAGGATGGTTGAACACTATAGCATGTTACTGTGCAAGTTCTGGTGACCAGTGTTAGCATCTCGTGCTAACCAATCCTTCAAACTATTAACAAACAAAAACTATGCAATGATAAGATTTTTCAATAACAAGGAGAATCATAAACTTGCATACCTCTTGAAAATGCAATCAACAAATACAAGAGATATCAAACACCACAAAATAGATGTCTTTTTATTACTCAATGACTAGTTATACAAAGCAATAAGGAAGGAGACTACATGATAACAGCAAGCCACCACCCGACGACCTAATCCTTAGACTACCTAGCTCACACTCCTTCTCTCTCAAAGTTCCAATGTTCCAACTCTAATTGTATGCCTGATCAGTTCCTTATATAGGCTATGGAACTGGAATATGGGTTCTAGTGTGAAATGGATCCAATCTCGTCTTATAGTGGATCCTAACCTAGCCTAGATTCAAGACACTCTAATGGATCTAAGATGATTTGCCTCATCATAAACAAGGGCTCAACTCATATACATCCATTTAAGACCCTCAAGTCACTTACAACCTAAACAAGA
Organism: Brasenia schreberi; assembly: GCA_036023115.1. Taxonomy (NCBI): domain Eukaryota; kingdom Viridiplantae; phylum Streptophyta; class Magnoliopsida; order Nymphaeales; family Cabombaceae; genus Brasenia; species Brasenia schreberi. The sequence goes on along the minus strand of JAYKKT010000063.1, from coordinate 13,435,906 downwards.
AACGCAAAATACATAAGTTGATTCTAATGTGCATCAAATAAAATTCTCCTCAAAGCTACGGTCATCTTCATTCACATGTCATTGGGATGTCAGTCTTAATATTATAACAACTCTCTCCCGCTGGTGTCTAGGCTCCCCTCGAGGCCATATGACAGTGTTGCACCAATTGATCGTATTCCTATAAATATGTAATGGAAACCCATGCATCCTCCTCGGGTCCTCTACCAACACAATTAATCAAATACCAAGTTATCTGCATGGGTCTAGTGCCTTGCACCTCATAAGACAAGCTCAACCACTCGATCAACATTTTTCAGAAGCCATAGGTAGAGGTCATCCCGCCCTCCTGTCAAGATCATCATACATTGGTTTGAGTTTAATCACATGGAACATAGGATGAATCTTGAGTTGCTTGGATAGAATCAACCGATAGATAACCCATCAAATCTATTTGGCTACATTGAATGGTCCATAAATCATGGTTTAATGGCTTTATGCATGTCCCTAGACATCTTCCTCCAAATATGCTCAAGTATACGCAATCATACTAGATCCCAAAAACTGAACTGACATGTCTATAGTGATTTACATAAGTCATCATACACACGAGCTCTCTCAAGGGTAGCCTTAACCTCTTCTAACAACGTGTGTCACTCTTTTAGCTCTCTAATTGTGATAGAGCAACTATGATTAGCTTGAAACTAGGCTATATCCAAAGGTAAAAGAGGTTATCATTCTATGACTACCTCGAAAGGGCTCTTGCCCATAGTTGAACTCATATGAACATTATACAAAAAATTGAGTCATCTCCAAGAGATCAACCTAGTTTTTTTACCTAGTAGAAACATAGCGCCTGAGGTACTCCTCTAAGAGCACATTGATATGCTTAATTTGCTCATTAGTTTGTTAGTTATGAAAAAATTATGTTTAGATCCCATCCTATGGAAGAGCTTTCTCCAAAAGGTAGAAGTGAAATGATAATCTCAATTCGATATGATGTTCTTTGACACTACAAAATGATTCACTGTATTCACTAAGAATAGGTGAGTAGTATCCTTAGATGTACACTCTGTGGGGGCCGATATGAAGGCAACATACTTAGGGAATCAATTAACTATAACGAATATAGGCTCATTCTCTCTCACATTGGGCAAACCACAAATAAAATCCATGAAAATAGAAAACCTTGGTTGGTTGAGTATGGGTAGGGGCTTCAAGAGCCCAACTGGTTGAGCCCTCTCCGTTTTGTCCTACTAGCATATAGGGAATGCCTGCATATAATTTGTCACATCATGATGACACCTGAACCAATAAAAGAACATTGCAAAAGAGCAAGAGTGTAGTTTACCCCTGGGTGAGCAATATAAGGAGAATTGTACAACTAATAGAGCAAGGTCCTCCTCAAATCACCAGCTATAGGGATATAAAATTGGCCAACTCTCATCCAAAGTAGCCCATCTCGCACCTTAAATCGGTTTGTCAAGCTAGCTTATACTTTATTTTTATTTTGTAGGTGGAATCATCAAGGTTGCACCACCTCACTCGATTAAGAATGTCTTCTTTCAAGTATGAAAAGGTTGCAATTGTCCCCACTACTCTCTTGCGGCTAAGGACATCCGGAACCAGGTTCTATCTTGTGTAATATATACAATACGAGGTCATACTCCTTTAATAGCTCCAACCATCATGTCTGGTATGCCATGAGTTTCGTTTGGGTCCTCAAGAACGTGTTGGTGACATTATCCATCAGCACGGTAAAGGACACACCTAACAAGTAAACTCTCCGTACTTATAGGCAATGCACCATACTTAGAAGGTCCTTCTCATGTGTTAAGTACCTCGTATCAGTGTCCTTAAGCTTCCGACATCCGTAAGCAACTGAGTGCCCATCTTGTATCAATATACCTGCAATAGCAATATCATTAACATTTGTATAGACCTCAAAAGAGAGATTGAAGTCAACCAATATCAAGACTGACTCCTATGCGACTGCCCTCTTCAAATGCACAATCATGGAGGTCCATCCAGACCCAAGAAGTCATCTTTCGAGTAGCTTTATCAAAGAGGTTGCCATTATTGAGGATTTCTTAATAGACCGCCAATAATAATTGGTGAGCCCTAAGAAACTCCTCAACTCAATGAAGTCAGGGTGCCTCCTACTTATTAACGGCTTGAACCTTCCTCTAATCCATCTTCATGAGTTCATGTCCAATAATATGTCCCAAGAAGGAGGTCTCCCGTTTGGTGAATCCGCACTTCTCCTTCTTGACGTAGAGAGTACTCTCTAAGTCTCATGAAGACTATCCCAAAATATTGAGTATTTTCACCTAGTGTACTGTTATACAAGAGAATATCGTCTAAATAAACAACACAAGTATTCAATAAGCCATGTAATACCTCATTCATGAGCCTACCTAAGAAAGAGGGGGCATTGATGAGTCCAAATGACATCACCAAAAACTCGAAAGACCCATATTAAGTAATCACAATAGTCTTGTCCTCATCACTAGAAGCAATCTATATCTACCAATGACAGGATCTAGTATGTCTTACTGAGCCATCTAGCACCACTTAGGTGGTTAAATAAATTAGCAATTAAGGCAAAGAGATATCGATACCTCACAACAATCTTATTAAGTGCCTGATAATCCACGCACAATTGAAGGGATCCATCTTACCTTTTTTGGAATAGAACAAGAGAACCGTATGGACTCTCCGAAGGGGGGATCATACTTACCTCAATCAACTCACCAAGTTGGTGTCTCAGTTCAGTCAACTCAAAAGAGCCCATTTGATAGGTTGATCGAAAAAGAGGTCATGCACCCAGTGTGAGCATGATCACGTGATTAATCTCATGTTTAATGGTAGTTTCTTAAGTAACTATAGAGGCATTATATCATGAAACTCCATGAAGATAACCTATACAACACCAAAATAGGTGTTGTGTATACTGAAGACTCCTCCAATTTTACAGCAAGAAGAATCAACAACCCCTTCTTGAGGTCATACTTAACTTGAATAGTTGATAAGAAGATGATGGAGGTAGTGGGTAGGCATTAGCACACACGTAGGGAGTACCTAGCACGTGGGTGTAGGGGCATCAAAGGAGTACAGACAGGGTTTGGAATGCGGGTGTAGGAGTATCAGAGGGTGTGGTATATGCAACAAGGGGCAGAGGACGTGTAGTGTCATCGCTCCTCTATCAGATCTATGAAAACGGTTCCTAAAAGTGTCCAATGATGGCCACAACCACACCCGATTGCTTCAACCCTTCTCTCCACTTTTATTTGAACAACCTCTCTTCCTCCCAATAGATTGTGGTCTGACACTCTATGTAGTTAGAATCATCACTACCTATGACATCTTCGTTCGCCTTTCTCTCACATGTACACCTATGCCCCAATTGAAAGCAAGAGGAAGAAAAAGAAGAATTTGATCTTTCTCTTCTAAATATAGAATATGTATTCAATCAATGTCCTTTCTTATAACATTTCAATGACAGCTTAAATGATAAAATCCTACCAAATGAAAGCATGTTCAAATGAGTCATTCCAAACTCAAACCAAATGACACCCAAAATAATCCAAAACTAGACTAACATCAAACTGAATGTAAACAAACTATAATCTCTAAACATCCTAATATTGGTCATACATGACCATGTCGTTTATTACATAACCAAAACAAATAACAAATAACTTAAACAAACTATAATCTCTAAACATCCTAGTGTTGGTCATACATATGTATGTGGAATACTAGTATTGTAATAGCTCTCCTCCGGCCAAGGGGGATCGTGCCCTCAAGGTCCCATTAAGTGAAGTCCACTACGATAAACTACTCCCCATCTTAGTCTAGCTCCACCTCTGACTCCATAGCTTTGGCCTCCAAAATGTCTAGTAGGTGTTCATACACAAGGACACTCATTTGTACACCATGAATTAACATCAATTGTATTAACCTTCATGCTACATTCATGCTTGAAGAGGCTTCATTAATATACATGTTTAAAGTAGGATTCTTTAAAAGCCCATATAAATGACAAAAATAATTGAAATGAAATACATTCAAAAGTGGTCACAAACAATAAACTCACCACTCTTTTAAAACAGTAAAGAGAAAATTGTTGCAAGAAGAGATAAAGAAAAGCAAGTTGATATGTAGACAAGAACTATATCAATAACAATTAAAGTAGTCAAGAGAGAATCATTACCGATGCATCCCTCAAACAATTGTCCATTATCTAAAAATAACAACTAACCACAAGATTAGATAAAAAGTATGATAATATGTGTAAAAAGAAAACCTAGATAAATCAACTAGTAAGGAAGCAGAAATCAACTAATAAAACAATAATCTATACCCCAAGCAATAAGACATAAAAAGAGCAACACCCATAACAATATCAACCTAAATCAATAAGTAAAGAAGCACAAATCTCCACTAAGTTGCTCCACAAAACTAAGAAAGGTTGAGGTTTGCAACAAACCTCGGAAAAGAAATTTGGTTGAATAAGGGGAAAACATTAGCATTTGTACCCAAGCAATAGCAAATAAAAAAGTTGACACTCATCATAATATCGAGCTAAATCACATAAGAAAGAAAGAAGAATATGCATTGAAATATGCAAAACTTAGATAGGTTAAGGTTTATATCGAACCTCCCAAAGATTTTGGTTGGGGAAAAAGAAAAGGAACAGATGCTACACATGTTGTGAAGGCTAGGGTTTATGATAAAACATGCTTTCATTCATCCAAGGAGAGAATGAGGAATCGCAATGACTACGTTCATCCAAGAGAAAGCGAAAGAGCAGCTTTGGTTTGTCTACACGAAGAGAGATGACAACCAAGAAAGGTGGGAGGGATAGAGATGATGAGTTGAGGGAGAGAGAGAGAGGCGAAGGAGGAAAATACGAGATGGTGAAGAGAGGGGAAGGAAAGAAATATGAGATGGTAGACAATGATAGTAAGAGAGCGGTTTTATTCGTGCAACAATGAGAGCAAGAGAGAGTGGCTTCATTCTCATGGACATAGATAACAACTGAGAGAGGTGAGAGGAAGAAAGATAGTGGGTTGAGATAGAGTGATAAGGGAGGAAGGGAAATGTAAGGGGGTTCTATTTGATTCGATAAACAATCCAAATTTTACGCAATGGATGATTGTAATCTATAAGTAGATTGATGCATGAAACAGAATTATGCAACCAGCACTCCCTCCCTCTCTCTCTATATATACACACATAGAGAGAGAGGTAGTGCTAATGCATAATATCTTTTAGTATATAATCTTGCTTAAACATCTTTAATGTTCAATCTTTGATATTAATGATAAAGGTTTAAATCAAATATAACATTTGTACTTTACATTTAATGCATCATGTGTATTAAATGCAAAGTAATATAAATTTCAATTAAAAATCTACCATGGAGATTTTTAAGTAAGATTATACACCTAAAGATATCAGACATTTTGCACTATATACGTGTGTATGTATATATAAAGAGAGAGGTAGTCATAAATGTATAATGTCTTTCATATCATAATTTCGTAAAAATATTTTTACTATTCGATTGACATGATCAATGATAGAGATTTGAATTTAAAAAGTTAAAAGTATCTTTATACTTTTGTACTTTGTATTTAATGTACATGACTTTTTGTTTTACTACCTCAATCATTCATCTCAATGAAGATGTTTATGCAATATTATGCACCAAAAGATATTACACGTTTATCACTACCTATCCCCTTCTCCTTCTCTCTATATATGTGTGGAGACTAGTTGATGAAAACTCTAGAATGCAAAGAAGATGAAAACTAATCATTCCCAATATCTTCTTGATCTATAGATCTTCATTTGACATCCCTTATTTGTCACTTTTAAAGCTTGCATTAGGCACAAATCCTCACCCTCTCTCTAGCTTGACTCTTCCCTTAATGCATCAAAAGAAGCTCTCTCTCACCTGCTTGCAAGAAATTGCTTTGACTATGCTCTCAATCTTGATCACCACAACATGCATATGTAGCCTAAAATCAATTCAAACAAACATCTCTCTACCACTATAATTGTGCATCTTTCATTGGTTATACATCTCTCTACCACTACAATTTTGCATCCTCTACCAAGTATGAATCTCAAAGATTTATCTCTCATGCATATGTTACCTATGGTGTTGACATTATAATATGATTTGTTTCATGGATGTGGTTTGGTAGTAAGGACACTTGCATAGAAGCTTGATTTCTATCTCAACCTATTAAAGAGCAAAGGAATTAATATTGTGACTCAATTTGGCAATCACATGATATCATGGTCACCATAAATCTATCTGCCTTGAAATGATCTTGTAAGTTGGAAATAATGTTATCATTACACGTGTTGCACGCAATTCTCAAAATCTTAGGCTAAAGACTTCTAATACTAAATTGAACTTAAGGTGATGGGATATTGGGACCAATAATGATGTATGATAGTTTGCTTTTTTGTGTTTGATATGATAAACAATACATTTCATTTGCTACCATAAAGTTCTTATGGTATAATGGGGATCAAAGTTAATAATTGTTAAACTCCTAAGAGAAAAAGAGAGCCTTATAGTTTTATCAAGTTGCTTGAAGAAGTACCGTTAGTAAGATGGTATTAAGTGAAGAAGTATTTTGCGGCCAAGGGGATGCTTTTCGGAGGCTTATTTTTGGTATTACTACATTATTATGTAAACATTAATATGTTATATATAAACTTTATGCAGAGATGTTCAACCTTGAATGATGTTTCTCTTTGTGGGATTAAATGCATGAGTTCTTACATACAAGTTTGGTGTTCTTGATGTATCTCTTAATATGGGACTGAGTGCAAGAGCTTTTATTATGTAAATTTGTAATTTTGGTCTTGTTGATAACTCTTGATGCAAGACTAAGTGCAAGAGCTCTTGTTATATAAATCTACTATTGATTATCGAGTGCCATATATAAATCTATAATAAGTCTATTGATTCTTGTTATTGTTTGCTATTGATTATGACTATCCAATGAGATCCAATGAGTTTGTTTTGTAAGCTATTCTATTTATCATTATAATGCAAACAAGTGTGTGGATTCACCTGACAGCCAATGACATCTATGACATTGGCTAAACTTCTTTGTTGATTCTAATTGCCTTTCACTTGCTTCATGTTTTGTTTGCTCCCAATGGTTAAGGTGTTATTTGATGTCTACTTTGTTGTTTAGTATGTCTTTTTATAGTCAACTTATGATTTTGTTCAAATTAAAGTTTTTTAAAGTAGAATTAACTCATTTTGATAAAACCTTATAATCTATCCTTTCGGTGTATGTAACATAGTATCACACTCAAATGTAGAACAAAAAAAGAACGAATTCAAATGTGGAACATGTTTGAAATTAATGCCTTTGTTCTTTTTCATTTCACATTTGAATTTGATGTTATGTTACATACATTCAAAGGATAGATTATAAAACATGTTTCATCAAAATGAGCTACTTCATCTTAGAAGCATATGCTAAGAAGCAAAATAGACGTCAACTAACACCTTAAGAGTTAGGAGCAGACAAAATGTAAAGCAAGTGAAAGGCAATTAGAATCAACAAAGAAGTTGAGACAATGCCATATATATCATTACCTTCATTTTGCCAGGTGAAATCATACATTTGCTACTAATATTGCATATAATGCTAAACAAAATAGTATATGCAACTCATTGAATAGTTACTAACAATAGCAAACAACAACAAACATTGGCAAGCTTGTAGTAGGTTTATATATGACACCTGAACAATCACACTCATTAGTAGATTTACATAGTAAGAGCTCTTGCATTCAGTCTCACATCAAGAGACACATCAACAACACGAAAACAATATATTTACATAATAAGAGTTCTTGCATTTAGTCTCATGTCAATAGATACATCAAGAACAACAAATTTATATTTGTATATAATAAGAGCTCATGAATCTAGTCCCACATAAAGAGAAACAATAATGTTAAAAGATGAGCATATGCATAAAGTTTATGTATAATATACATAATCATGTAATAACACCAAAAATGAGTCTTTCTACAAAACTTAGTCCCACATAAAGAGAAACAATTCCATTCAAAGATGAATATCTCTACATAAAGTTTATATGATAATATATCAATGTCTACATAATGATGTAGTAATACCAAAAATGAGCCTCAACAAAACATTCTCTTGGTTACAAAAAACTTCTTTCCAACCCATTTCACTAGCAGTACTTTCTCTTCAAGCAACGATGAAACTATAAGGTATGTTTTCCCTCTCATGAGTTTAACAATCGTTGTGTACATTAACTTCGATCTCCATTGTACTAAAAGAACTTCAAAATAGCAAAAGAAATATATCATTCCTGATACCAATACAAAAAAGCAAATTATCATATGCCGTATTTATCCAGAACAATTCATCACCTTAAGTTCAGTTCACTATTTCAAGCATATAGAAGATTTTGAGAACTGCTTCCAAGGCATAAGCATAATAATAACAGTATTTCCAATTTACAACCACATTTCAAGGCAAATAAATTCATGGTGGCCATGACATTCTATGATTGCAAAATACAAATCGAGCCAAAGATCAATTCCTTGCCTCTTGATTAGGTTGATAGAAACCTAGCTTTCATGCAAGTGTGATTACCATGAATATATAAAATTATAATGTCAAATCCAATAAGTAATGTGTGCATGTGTTTCTCAGAGAGATCATTGAGGTGAAGGATGCATCATCGTGGTAGTAGAGAGATGAATATTTGTGGACGGTAAAGAGATGCTTGTTTGAATCGATTTTAGGCGAGAGATGTGTATTGTGGTAGTCAAGAGAGAGTGATCAATTTGGATGGTTGGTATTAAAGCAGTTTCTTGAGGGTAGGTGAGAGAGAGAAAGCTCCTTCTCATGCTTCGAGAGAGGTCAAACTAAAATAGAGGGAGGAAGCTGGGGTTTGCGCTTAATGTAGGCTTTAAAAGAGGCAAGGATCTCCAAATTAAGAAGATGTGTAGCCAAGATCAGCTTGCGTTTCTATAGTATATATTGTCATTCTCCTTCCCTCTTTCTATACGTTTAATATATATAGATGATTGAAAGTAACATCTAAATTTATCTAAACCAATTTCAATCATTAACAAAAAACAAAAAATACTTATCTATTTCAATCATTAACAAAAAATACATTACAGGCAATTACGTATCTTATACAAAGGATATATACTTTTTTCTTTTTTTCTTTTTAATTTCAGCCACTCGTGATCTTTGAATGAATGAATGGTCTCTCTCTATATGTGTATGTATCGAGAAGCAATCATGGACTAATCTCCAAGCAACTCGTACAAGTAATTGGTCGCTGCACACTGACGACAGTATGCACTCTGGAGTGGTTATTCTTTTTGTTGTTATTCTTCTAAATTCTTTATATGATATTCTGTTCAGAAAAGTAAAAGGAGAGGAGTGCACATATATATGAATCTAAGAGAGAGAACAGTTGATGCTATATGTAAAACTTTCTTTTCACGCCCATGATGAATCTGATTTTCAAGTTATTCTAAGTGAGATTTTTCTTCTCAAAAGTACTTTTATTAATCGAAATGAGTCATTTTTTATGATTGAATGAGCCGTTTTTTATCAGTTTAAAACGCAGGATACACAAGACTTCGAAGCTTTAACTGAATTTCGCTGAGAAGTAATCTAAGTATTTTTTTCACGACACTTCAACAAGAACGCTAATAGAGAAAGGGGTAGAAAAAAAAGCTTTCTTAAGAAGAAAAGAAGAAGAGGAATTCCATCTCGAAAGCCGAAAGTCGAAAGCTCTTCGTTTGGGGTTTTGATCTCTCTCTCTGCCAACAAACCGATGGCTTCCTCCGACCCCTTCATCTTCTTGTTCTAGTTAGGGTTTTAGGGTTTTCTTCCTGTTCTCCAACTGTTGCGCCCCAGACCTCTCTCTGTGTTTCTATATCCAAGCTTCGGATCCGAGGTGGAAACCCAAAACTAGCGACTTACGGAGACCCATTGCCCGTCCCCCACATTTTAGGCGTCGATCTGCCAATGGAGGCGTCCAGAGATACATCGTCGACCGCATCTCCATCTTCCGCGGACGAAGACGGCACCCCCTCCGTCGCGTCCGGCATGGCCCGAGAAGCAGCCCTCCTCTTACAATCCCGCCGATACATCGAATGTGTCGATTTGTTGAAGCAAATCTTGCAGAAGAAGGAAAACGACCCCAAGGTGAGCGCTTACTCTATAGTTCGTTGTTGTTTCTGTTTCTTTTCGTTTTATGCGGAAGATTTCTTCGTTTTTGGAATCGGAAGATTTGGAGTCTTGCTTTTGTTATTTTTTTTGCCGTTTGCATTGTTGACAAAGGATGAATATGTTTGACGAAGCTTTTTTCTTTTCCGGGAAAGGTTTTTATCGGCGTCGAATGATAGAGGTTGCGTGTTCATCGTCTTGTGATTTCATGTGCCATTTTGAGTCGGATGTATATCGGTGGGACGATGACAGTGAGAAAACGATATTCATAAAATATTCATAAATGTTGATATTGAATCCTGCGAAGGAGTATAATTAATGTATATTGACTTGATTTTTATGTGGTTCTTGTTTTAAACAAGTACGTTTTTTTCTTAATTGATTGTAGTTTGGTGGGTTTCTTGTTTTTTCAGGTTCTTCACAATATTGCCATTGCAGAGTACTATCGAGATGGCTGTTCCGATCCCAAGAAGCTTCTTGAAGTGCTTAATAAAGTCAAAGTAAGTGCACTGAGCTTATGAAGTTCATGAATCGGTTAAAGAAATTCTGTTTATGGTTGGTTAATGAGGGTCCATGTTCTGTCAAGAAAAAAGAAAGAAGATTCCATGTTCTGTTGCTTAATGTGGATGCGGATGACTTCCTGCGTACTCATGGTTTTCAGTATCTTGTTTTGGTTGGGGTATGCCCTGAAGACGGGTAGAGATTGACTTTTGGTTACAAAATTTGGTTCAGCTTTCTCACGCCCATTGAGTGAAATTAAGTTTTCATGGACTCGCAGTTTTCTGTAAAGAAAGCCAATATCATCAAAGATTAGCAGCACGCTTCAGTTTTCTTTTTCTCTGATCACGCTAGAGAAAGGTAACTTTTATTATCATCGGGTGGAAACGAGGTGATTAGCTTTTGATGCAATCTACAGAAGTATTGTATCTTGAACAAATTTCCAGTCTTCGTAGCAGGGTTTAGGTCCAAGTTTTAGGATTTGGAAGTCGCAATAAGCAATTTGATTCCACTTTGATGGTGTTCTCTCCTCTATGATGACTCTGTGGATGGTGGAGTGAAGGGCAGAATCAAGGATGAGGCTCCTTGGTTTAGTATGGAATGCTTGAATTAACCTGTTTAGCAAGAAAGTACCTTTGCACTTCTTTGCAGTTAGTGCTGTCAACTCTGTTGCAGTATTCAGTTCCATAGCTTCATTATCAAAATTTGGTTGAGGAGTTTCCAATTGGGTTAGAAACCAGATTCATTTTCACAATGTTAATGTTTGGCCATGTTAAATAGATTTCTGCCAGAGTGGTAACCGTGACCTGCATTTGGTAATCTAACATTTGCAGCACCTGTCTGCTATGTCACACGGATGCAGATGCGGACATGGGTGTGAGTGCAGGTGTGGGATACGGCAAATTTCAAAATTTTTGGGTACAACGATACGGTCAAATTAGAACAAGTGAGACATCAATTAACATAAGTATATGACAATAGTAAGTACACAACTTTATATTAAAGCAAAACATGTAAACAACTACTAATTTTATTATAATACAAAAATCAATCAAAAGGAAATCTTATTGTTTGATAAATAAAATGAACTTGTACTTGATAAATCCTAGATGATATATCTTCACTATCAACAACATTATCAACTGAAGGGACAATCAATTTCATATTAAGGATATACAAATCTTGGCTGTCATCTAAATGATTTTCCTCCGGATTTGCATCCCAATATTTTGATGCTCTTTTACTGCAATATATTCAAATAAATAAGAATAAAAGATGAAATATAATAACCATGATTAATAGACTTTTTTTTGAAAGATTAGTAATTAGTTACTTGTACTCAACATTAGATCATGAAACTAATCTTAGATTTGAATGGACATAAACCAAGTCTTCAGCATGACTACTTGAGAGATTATTCCTTTTAATATTGTGAATTTGAGAATATGTACTCCAATTCCTTTAAGCACAAGATAAAGTAGCAGGTCGAGATAATAATTTTGATGCAAACTTTTGAAGAAGAGGCATCTCAAATCTATAACATGCCCACCAATCTAATGGATCTTGATAATCCCTTGCTTCTAGTGAATAAGTCTGGCATAAAAAAACTTTTGAAGAAGAGGCATCTCAAATCTATAACATGCCCACCAATGTAGTGGATCTTGATAATCCATTGCTTCTAGTGAATAAGTTTGGCATAAGAAAACTTTTCATATTCAGAATTTACTTGCCAAAGTAGGTATGAGTCACGATAAATCATTCTCAAAGATATTTGCCTATTCTTTACTATTTCAGGAACTTGATTAGGAAGGAGCAGTGTTGTCCGTATCGCAGGCCGTATCGCACGATACGATACGTATCGGGCGATACGGGCGATACGCGGTCCGAGAGAAACCCGCGATTTTTCGCGGGTTTCCTCTCTCCTTTTGGATTCCTCAAGCTCCCTAAGAGTCGGTTTTCGCCTCCTTGGTGTTCAAAGCTCTAAAATCGTGCCCTACGGTATCCGTCCAAGCCTCCAAACTCGGATTTAGGTATATTTTTAATGTTTTTTCCATTTTTTTCCTTTATATTTATTGTTTTTTTGTGTTATTTCATTTTTTTTTGAATGACAAAATATGAAGTTATTAAGTGTGTGTATACGATTTTTATTGCATTCATGAAGTGGGAGACACTCGATTTGAGTGTTATTTGAAGATTGGGGGATTTATGAAGTGCTTTTATTTTCAGGTTTTTGTTTGAATTAAAGTATTCCATTGAGATGGCAGGAAGGGGTGGTAGAGACTCTCATTCAAAGTCTGATGATCCGGCATGGCAGTGGGGTATACTAGTTGAGGTTTCAAGGTTAAAAATCGGATGTTTATTTTGTGAAAAGGTGGTTAGTGGTGGAATTTTAAGGTTGAAACACCACCTAGCAGGAACCAGGAAAGAAGCAGAGTTAGAAGTGTGCCAGAAGGTATTAAATGGCAATGCTTGCAGATGATTGAGAGCATAAAGGAAAGGAGACAACAAAAGGATGATTTCCAGATGTGTGAAGAAGCTGATAATGCTACTGCCACTGGAGTTGGATTCACTGATAGTTTGCCTTCAGATGCTAAAACAAATATTGGTAGTAGCAGTTCGCGAGCACCTAGCAGAGGAAAGAGGGTTGCAGCTGAAGACTTTGGAGGTGGTAGAAGAGGAAATTCAGGAAGGAGTAGAGGAAGAGCTTCTTCTTCTAGCATACATTCGTTCTTTCCTCCTTCCACTACACCTGGTGCTCAGTCACGAATTCGTGCTGCTATGGCTTCAGAACAACTGCACGATCAAGCAGACCTTGCAGTGGGCAGATGGTTTTATGATGCATGCATTCCATTTAATGCAACAAACAGTTTTCATTTTCAAGCAATGGCAAATGCAATTGCTAACATTGGTCTAGGATACAGGATGCCCTCTTATCAGAAGTTGAGAGGGAAGATATTAGATCAGACCGTGATTAAAGTGCAGCAATACTGTTCGACTTTGAGACAATCATGGAAGGAAACAGGATGCACTATCATGGCAGATGGATGGACCGATAGGCGAGGAAGGACATTGCTAAACTTTCTTGTATATTGTCCTAAAGGACTCATGTTTTTGAGATCTCTAGATATGTCAGAGGAGAGACACACTGCAGAGATCCTACGAGAGGAATTTGATAAGGTTATACAGGAGGTTGGGCTAGAAAATATAGTCCAATTGATTACAGATAATGCAGTTAACTACAAAGCAGTTGGAAATGAGTTAGCTGATATTTATGGGACTTTCTACTGGACACCATGTGCAGCCCATTGTTTAGATCTCATCCACGAGGACATTGGTGAGATGGATGAAATAAAGGCAGCAACTGAGTGTTGCCAAGATATTACAAAATTCATTTACAACTATGCATTTGTTTTGTGTATGATGAGGAGATACATAGAAGGTGCAGAGCTTCTTCGCACAGCTGCAACTCGGTTCGCAACAAACTTCTTATCTGTACAGAGTATTGTGAGACAGAAGCAAGCTTTAAAGAGAATGTTCTCCTCAGATGAGTGGCAACAATTTGCAGAGTTGCCACAAAACAGAAGTAACAGAAAGTTAAATGAGATTGCAGAAACGGTTTTTAGAAGTTCATTTTGGAATGCATGTATCAGATTATTGAAAATTACTTGTCCTTTAGTGAAAGTTTTGAGATTGGCTGATAGCGAGGAGAAACCATGTATGGGCTACCTTTATGAAGCCATGGACAGGGCAAAAGAAGCGATTAGAAATAACTTTAATGGAAAAAAAAGAGATTATGTGCCCGTGTGGAAAATAATTGATAGTAGATGGAATAAACAATTGCATCAGCCTATTCATGCAGCAGCCTACTATCTAAACCCATCATTGATGTACTCAGCAACCTTCAAAAGGGACGGTGAGGTTAATCGAGGAATCATTGAATGCATCGACAGATTAGTCCCTGATGAGAGCATAGTAGATGCGATACATCGAGAGATGGAGATATATGATAATGCTCTTCACTTGATGGGTTTGCCTGTTGCAATTCGCAACCGCTCTACGATGCGTCCAGGTACATTGTTTATTTTCATATTTAAGTTGCATCTTACATTACTGTGGATTATTATGTCTATAATGTTTATATTTTTTTTACAGATGTTTGGTGGAACAGGTTTAGAAGTGATTGTCCAAACCTTAGAGATTTTGCAGTTAGAGTCTTAAGCCAAACCTGTAGTGCAACTGGTTGTGAAAGAAATTGGAGTGTTTTTGAACACATCCATACAAAAAAGCGCAACAGGTTGGAACACAAAAGGCTTAATGATTTGGTTTATATTCGTTGTAACTTGCGCCTTCGTGAAAGGTAATGTTGTATTACTTTCAAATTTTCAATTCAATATAGTTTAACTTTAGTCTTCAATTATTAATATTACTTACTAATTGTTTATCTTTATTTGTGTCGTAGGCAATTAAAAAAAGTAAATAGAGAAGAAAGTCAGTTTGATCCAATAAATTTGGATAATTTTGATATATTAGAAGATTGGGTTATAGAAGACACTGAAGAAAATGCCCTCCTAACAGAAAAAGACGTTGCCTGGATTAATTTGGAAGGAGCGCAACAACATTATGGAGATGAAGAATTTGATTTTGAAGAAGAAGGTGTGGGCGTGGCTGATGATGATGAGGATCTGCAACAAGGAGAAGATGAAGATTATTTAGTTGATGATCCTTATTACAATTTGTAAAATGTAACATTATATGTAACTGTAGTGTACATTAAAGTGTAAACTATGTCTGTATTTTATTTTTTGGATTCAAAATATGTAAATTTGGATGCAATTGTTCAATGCTGAATGCTCAATCTGTACTAAACTTACATTATATGAATTTAAAGCAATTATCAGATTTTTCCTGATTTTTTTCGATTTTTTACTATTTTTTATTAATTTTTAATTAATTTTTGCATTATTTTAATATTAATGTACGATACGATACGATACGATACGCTCGTATCGTGGAGCCCAGCGATACACGATACGATACGCGTCAGACAACACTGGGAAGGAGTATATTAGGAGTACGCCCACCACTCTCATGCAAGAATTTCTTTCCCTAATATCTTGGATTTAAAGAATGTGCTAAACAATGCAAGGGAGTGTTGTTTTTGTCCGATCTTGAAACTAATATATAATGAATATGATCATAAAACAATGATGTCTCATATTATTCTTTTCCCTCATGTTTCTTGACTCAACTTTTTCAATCATGGTATCCCACATTTCATAAACTTTATAGAGCGTCAGTTCATCTTTATCAGCTTCTCTTAACATCTCTAAAATATGCTCTGTGAGTTTAAGAAAATATGATACCTTGTCCCACCATAAATCATTAATAATAATAGTCTTCATTGCATGGTATAAATCTCAACTTGGATCAGTAACCATCCGAACCAATGATCTCTTGATTGTGTTGAATCTTTTTACCATCACAATCAAAGAAGCAAAACGTGTTTTTGTAACCTTCAACAACTTTAAATGAAAATGTCTATTGAATAAGACTATAATTAAATGGTGATTCATTACAAAATTCCTTATCTTTATACAATCTATTGTTATATCTTCAATCCATAAACATAATTCATATGCATGAAGATTATCTTAATCTTTTGATGACTTACATATACGAGAAAGAGTCAAATTTAAACTGTGAGCTACACAGGGTGTCCAAAAAATGTGTGGATAATCACCTTCCAAACTTATTCATGCACTTTTATAATTAACTGCATTATCAGTGATTATTTGTACAATATTATTTAGTCCAACACTCTTAATAACTTCTACGAATAAATCTTTCAAGTAGCCTGCAGTTTTAATTTCTCCAGATGCATAGACAAACTTCAAAAATATAGGACCACTAATTGAATAAGCAATAAAATTAATGAGTGGATGCCTTTGAATATCACTCCATCCATCAAAAACAATAGAAACACCATTAGTTTCCCACGAAAACTTCTTATGTTTTAAAAGCCTTTCAATATTGACTTTTTCTTTAAGAATCATTTTCACAATTTTTCAGAACTTGGAGGGATATAACCATGTAAATTATAATTAGCCAATGAAGTGATAAGATCTTTCCAATATGGATTTCTTGCTACTTTAAAAGACAGTGAATTTGAGAAGAAAAATATTCCAACCTTTCTATCAATTTCCTTCCTTCCAACTATATTAAATGATTTTTGAATTGCTCCTCTAAAACCTTTAAACTCACTTTGCATTAACTTTCTTTTCTTTTTTACATCTTCTGTGTATCCACCAAATAATGAAATATTTGTTTTTTTTTCACTCATTTTGTTCTTTTCATATTCATCTTGCTTTTTCATTAATTGTCTTTGTAAATCCTCATCCACATTCGAACATGCTCTTATACCATGTTTTGATAATTTCAAAAGATGTGCTTTCACTCTATATGACCTGACAAAACTCATGTGCAAAATTTATATATAAAATGTGTATTACCTCCACCACCTTCATATGATTCTTCTCTTTGCACGTGCATCCATAATGATGCATCATCACGAGGTGTTGAAATTAAAAGTTTTGTTGTTGATCATAAACTTAAAGGAATACTTCCACCCGAACTTCCAGTTCCAATTAATACTCTTTTTCCTTTTCCTATTATCAGACATTTTTAGGATCAACTAAATTCATAATTTCACAATATGATTGAAAAATAAAAACAACATTAATAGTCACATAAGACTATCGTGTTACAAAAACAACATTGATATAATCACAAAAACAAAGAATGAGAATGATAGAAGGATTTTGTTCCAATTCTGTCCTGTCAATGATAGAAAGATTTTGCTCAACTATGTCCTTCACTTCATCCCCTTAAATATCATAAATGGTGTATGCTGGGCATACATACGAATAAAAGTAACTTTGCTAAGTAGCATGAGTATTTAGTAAAGTTACATGCAATGTCAAGTGGGCAATGTGTATTCAGAATACTGATGCCACATTTTGCCATCCACTTAGTGTTAATCTCAGGGAAACCTAAATGCCGACTGGGTACAAATAGTCTACTGTAAGTACCTGTTGGAACCTTCAAACACGAGTTAAACCTATAAGAACACCACTTAACTCATTCTAATCCAAGACCCCAAAATCTATAAGCTGTAACAGTAGTTCTGCATGTAATCATGCACATTATTTTCACCAAGTCATCCCTTTTGCAGCTCAGAGAGAGCAGTAGGTTGCATCATAAACCAGAGAGTGAACTGAAACCCTTACTCGTTTAATAGAGAGAGAGCAACAGGTTGCAACAGAGAGAGCGACATACTGCAGCAGAGACGAGAAAGAACTAAAACCCTTACTCGTTCAACAGGGAGAGAGAGAGAGAGCAGCAAGTTGCAATAGAGAAAGAGTGGCAGGCCGCAGAATCATGCGTCTTCTGAAACCCTATACTTGTTTTGGATCAAAACTCCAAACTAGCATCGAAAATTTGATCCGATCCGAAACAAAGTTATGAAATTTAGACACATATGGACTCCAACATGTTACCACACCCATAATCATGCTTCGACATGTTGTCGGTGTTGCACCAGTGTTGGGGATGACACTCCACCTCTTAGAGGTGTTTGTGTGACATAGCCTGTGTGCACGCTTCATGGGCACTTTCTTTCTCAATATTCACTCACTTGTGGATGCTTAAAATTTCAAATGTCTTGAAATGCCTTTGAGTATTCCTTATGAGTTTGATTGCATGCTTTAGTATTTTGCCACTTGTGCTAAACCATGTGTTTCGGTAGCTTTGCTGTTGGAGAAAATATAGGCATTGTAATAATTAGGTAATCAGGCATGACCATGATTCAAGTTGGTGACATTTGTAGATCTTGCATACACACTTCATAGGAATTTCTTCTCTCAAGTTTCACATATGGATGTTTTAAAATTTCGAGGCTATAAACACCCTTCAATATCCTTTGAGTTTAATTGTAGGATTCACTTCGATACATATTGTGCTAAGCCCTACAATTTTGATAGCTTTGTTGATTTTGACTTAAAATATAGGGATGGTGATGATTTAATTTAAAATTTGCCTTCATGGGTGTAAACAAAATTTTTCGGTCTTATTTGGACGTAAAACTTTGCTTCCAAAAAACATGCACAAGTGTGCCAGCAAGTTTACTCAAACTTGCAAAAGAGATTCATTTGACTATTCAGCAATTGTTAGAAAGTATGTTCTTGTCGACGTAGGTCTTCTTGAACTGGAGCTAAGGGTCATCCTAGAGGCTTAAGAAGAGTGATTTTGAAATTCAGAGTTTTCTCAAAACAATTTTGATTTGAAACAACCTTTTTTAAAATGAGAATAGTTTCACAAATAAGGTTTAACTCTATGAAAACAGAATTTGTTTGGTTTTACATCATAAAAGTTTGTATTTTATAGAAGCTTTATTTGGGTTCAAAAATCATGAAAATTTTACTTGAGTGAGAACTAGGTATGAAGTTTTATTGAGAATTTTTATTTATATTTTTGAGTCTTTCGATGATCAAATAAAATTTGGAAAAAGTTTCTAACCGAATGCTATTCTAAAATTTTGGATAGTACTTGTGAATGAGATTCAGGGTCTCCGTAAAACACTCGTATCTCCGTATGTAGCCTTTCGAATTATATTACACTTATTAGTTTAGAAACCTATGGATGTTAAGCTTTTGGATGACACCATTTTTTAGGCATTTGGATGCTTATAGATTGAGTTAGGATGGTTTTAATGAACGTCTGTTGCGAGATTTTTGTCATACACAGGTTAGTTTTGGGTTGAGTCTGGTTCTTACTGATTTTTTTTATCAACCTCATCCGTGTCTAAAATTTGTGAGAATTTTATCGGATATTGGCTGATATGCATATTACCCACGAACAAAAAATTGACACTATTTCGCTTAGAGATGGTGGCTGAAAAATTCCTCTATGCAGTTTACTGAAATCTCTAAAAATTTTCTTATAAAAAATAATTATGTATCCGGTTAGGATTTTAGTGGTTTAATTATGATTCAAAGAATTTTGTTGAGGACTTATGCTCGTTCAGGGAGAAACTCATCTACATGTAGATCCCCGGGCATCACTCTCTCTTAAGGAGGATTACTCTCTTAGAAAATATATGTGATCATATCTCAATGCCCTCTCGTAAAAACAAACTTAAGGGTGATTAATTTACCATTAGAGTGATTTATATACTCATGTCATCATATATAAACGTAGCAACTATTTTTCTTATGGCTTCTTGAATTGAATTGGAAGCAATCAATACACTGAAGAAAGGGGTGAAATGATGATATAATACATAAGCATAGAACATATGAGAACGTATATGATATATAGTATATAGATATAAGAAATGAAATCTTGCGAAAGTGACAGATTTTTCTTACTTATAATGACCCTCCTTTGCAATGATATTCTACAAAATGGTTGTTATTCTTGAGCTTACAGATGATTGAATACAATAACTCAAAGCTTACAAGAAGAACAAAAAGAAAAGGAGTAGGTAGAAGAGGATGACTTGAGGCTTTCTCTCTATGTATCTCCCTTTCTCTCTCTTCCTTGGATGAACTCCTCCTTCTTTCTTGATCACTTCCATCCTTCTTTTATAGATATTTTCTTGAATTAGATCTTTCCTGGTTATTGAGTCCGATCCAAACTCAAATTTAATACATCTAGAGGTATTCTCACGTGAGAAGGGTAATTGGACTCATGTGTCATATGTTGAGGACAACTGTCCACGGTTTTGGTACGATTGGAGCAGGTTTGAGTACGTGAGAGACATTTCGCATCAAAGGCATGGAGGCGGCATGCGTGGGGGTTCCCACATGGCAGGAGGTCTCGTTAGGCATGTGTTGGTGATGCGTGGCAGTTTGCAGGCAGTCCACATTCATCGATGGTGGCACAAGAGGTGCATGGTGGCCGATGATGGTGAAGGTGGTTTGTGATCGCACGCGTGGAGTTGGTGGCACTTTTACCCTTAGTTGACCTTTTTGGGCCATTTTAATCAATGTTGTAAAAACCATATTAGTGCCCGTATTGCACAGGGCATCGATACGGTTGTATCGTACTATATCGTATGGAATGGTACGATATACTTTTTTTTTTAAATTCATTTTTTTTAAAAAGTTTAAAATTAAAATTAATGAACAAAACATTTATAACACAATGAAGAAGCATTCATACTATTACAAAAACATCTCCATAATAAGGCTACAAGCATCCATAAATATAATTCCATATTCATTGAATCCATAATCCATGGTTCCATATTCCATAATCCATAGAATCCATACTGTTAGTCATTAACTATTAGGATCATAATCATCAAGGTTAAACTTATAAGTACAACTTACAAATAAAAGTTAAAACAAATTACAATCATCTGCAATCATCTGCAACGTGAATCATAATCAACAAAAGCATTATAATCAACATAGTCAGGATCACCATCATCTCTTCCCTCTTCTTCCTCCGTAATAGGATCTGCCCATCCAACACCTTCGGCTTCATTTTTATCGTCTCTAAGTTTTGCTTACGCTTGGAGTGTCCTCCAATTTTCATCCTCTAAAATGATAGGAAGCTCCTCCTATTCGACGTAATCGTCAAGAATATCAATAACGGGTCATATGGCACCTTCTTTGTCCTTCTTGCATCCTTTTGCATTTGTGTGTAAAGAAAGAATATTCAAATTATAAAGATTATCAAATGTAATATAGCCACATCAAGCATTCATTATTAATAAGATTAAAAAAAAGTCCAGAACTAGGCAACAACAAACAATATATATTTTCTAATTATTATCTTTGCCTTAACTTCATGTTATAGGTACCGTATACCAAATCACGCAGTCAAGCATGCTCCAGTATGTTTCGTTTTTTGATGTGAATGCGTTCGAAAAAGCTCTAATTCCTCTCGCACCTACTAGAATTACATGTTTGGTTCAATATACGTTGAGCAAACATTGTCAAATTCGGTGTATCTGCACCAAAACAAGTCCATTATTCATCTGAAATAAAACACGATAATGATTAATAAGAAACACACAATCAATTAATAACTTAAATGGATATCAATAAAAACACAATACCTGGTCGCATCTGGGAGCAGAGTTGGATTGCAATTGGCCTTCCAAAATCTCCAACACTCTGTATATATTTGCTTAACTCTAAATGAATATTACAAGTAGATTAATCTTCAACAAGGTCAATTGCATTTAAGATATCCTTTTTCACTTCTTCATCTTTCATAAAATTAGGAGAAAATCAAATAGAAGGGTTAAGAAAATATGCATTAGCATACAAATCATGATGCATTTGGCGGTTCCAACATGCATCAATTAACTTCCAAACTTTCTTTAGAAGTGATCTCTTGTGGTCAAGGTTTGCTTGTATTTCCAATTTGGCCTTATCCATAGCATCATATATATATATATAAGGCGTAGCAGATCTATCTTCATTGTCCACCATCCTCGTTACCTTAACTAAAGGTACAATCATCCTCAAAAATTCGCTGCAACTTTTCCAAAAATCAGCATTGAAAATATCTACCAAAACAATCCCTCCCTCTTCATTCATCATATGCAAATAATTTTTTCAATGCATTTTTATGTATGACAAGACTTTGCACAATAATGACATTTGTAGTAAATCTTGTCAATAAAAGCCTAATCAATTCTCTTCCAGCTATATGAATTCGCATAAAATGCAATACAGAAGAATGGTTATAAATAAACTTTGTAATATTTTTGCATGCATTTATAATCCTCTTATTTTATCCATTGGACTGAAATCTTCAAGCATTAAGTCTATGCAACGTGTAACACATGGAGTCCATACTAAGGATGGATGGTTTACCTCAAGCATCTTACCAGCTACTCTAAAATTTGCAACATTATCAATAATGAATTAAACAACATTTGAAACACGATTTCCTCAACAACTTCCTCAAAAATAGAGAGTAAATTATCTGCAGTTTTATTAATATGGACAAGTCATATGATTTAAAAAATAATGTACCTTTGGGATAATAGACTAGAAAGTTTACCAAAGACCTACGCTGACCATCTGTCAACCATCAGCCATAATAAAACATCTTGTATCCTTTCACGACTCCCTAAATTCATAACTCCATGTATTAACAATACCAACCCATTTCTACAATAATGTGCCCCTCAAAGCATGATAGTAGGGACTCTATACTCCGATCCTACACTGACAATAGCATCCGCCATACTTTGAAAAGAAAATGAGTTTACAACATTGAAAGGGGGACAATTTTCATAAAAAAATTCAGCACACTTTATATCTACTTTCTCAATTACCTCATTTGAAGTCATAGCTGATCTAATGTCTTGCTGAGCTTTAGTAGTCGTACGTAGGGAAAAAATGAAGGCATCCTACTAGGGCCACTACCTCATCTAGTACCCCTCATAGGCATCAGGCGAGTAGGAGCTCTTGTAGTAGAACAAGAGCCAACTCCACTGCTACTACCACCATAACCTACAGTTTTTCCCTTTTCTCGCCTTCTCCTCCCCTCTTTAGCCATCTCTTCTTCCATATCAGCTGCACCATGGAATTCATCGCCACCATGACCATAATCACCATACATCTCCTGAGCAGTAGCATCTTCAAATGGTTGAGATATATCCCAACCACCTATTTATGCCCTCTCTTTTACCCTTAATCTCTTCTTCTCTTTCGAAGCTTTCAATACCTGCTCAATCTCATAATTCACTATTTCGGGACATGCACTAGCATCCTTCTTGGTTCCTGCAAGGTGATGTTTCATACTTGAAATACCATAATGTTTTACAGCATTGCAAAACATGCACTTGTTCATAAGCCTATTCCCTTTATACAAAGGAGTGCAATATTTTCAAGCCGGATGTACTCGATCGGAAGTCATTAAGACAAGAGTGGACAATCAGTAAGAAGGAAAATGCTTTTTAGAGGTTAAGAATCATGGAATATGCAAAAACCCCACAATTTTCAAGTGAACAATCTGGTAGAATGGCAAAGGAAAGATGTATGATACGGATTTGACAAAAACACTGAAGATGGGGAGTTGGATTGGGTGAAATAATTGAGAATCTTGTGAATAAACCACAAAATCAGCAAAAACAAGGTAAGAAGAGGATCTGGAAGCAAGAAAATGACGTGAAAAATGTTTGGGAAGAAAGAGATCAAATCCGTAAGTTTTGGATTTTCGGAAAATATAACAAGAAAATCGGCATCGACTCGTACGATACAGTGCGATACACCCCCATATCATATGATACAGCATGATACAACACGATAAATCGCGATAAGCGATAAATGTTCTTGTATCATACCATATTTTCATACGATATGCGATAAAATCGTATAGTATCGTATGGTACAATATGATTTTTATTCTAGATTGATGATTTCTAGAGATATAGGGTTGCTTGGTGTTTAGATCTTCTTCGATCAGGGGTATTTTGAGGTATAGGGTTGCTTGGTGTTGGATCTTCTTCGATCGGGGGTATTTTGAGCTTTTTGGTATTTTTATTCTAGATTGATGATTTTGTCTTTTTTCGTTTCGTGGGTTGATCTCTTTAACCTTTTGAACCTTTTTAATCTTTTGATGGGTATAGGGTCGCTTGGGGTATGATCGCTCTTGGTCAGGGTATTTCAGACTTTTCACTTGATGCTTGAGCTTGGGTTTGAGTCATCGCTAAACTTGAATCTTCTAAAGTCCCGCTCCTTCGTCATGCTTTAAACCTATTTATTCTCTTTTTTCGTCTTCTTAAATTGAATATTTTGTAAGGACAAAATGGTCATTTTATAAATATTTTACATTTAGAACTTATTTTGATTCCAAATGCCCTTTTTAACTTTTGCAACCCTTTCTTTGAAAAAATACACTTAAAACAACAACATTTGCTAGGTAAAATGATTATTTTTTTTGGATTTTGTTGGTTCTTACAAAATTTTGGGTTGGAAATGAGCTTGCTTAAGGTGTTTTTATTGGAAAAGAGCTTAAAAGACCAACGACTACAATTTTGCTTATAAAGGAGAACTTTTGAAAAATAAAACTTTTAAAAAAAAATTTAGGTGTTTACATATGCTCCTCTTTGTCATTAATTAAATTTATTTAGTTAATCGCTAATTTTTTTTTATGAATACAATAATTGATTTGAGTTGAGCCAAGATTTCACTTTAAAAGTATTAACTTTCTCTTTCTTTGTTAAGAGATTCCTTTCTTGAACTTGGGTTATCCTAATTTCGGTATAAAGAGGAAGTCTAGCCAAAGGTGACTCAACATGGACGGTAGTCAACCAATATGAGGATCGTATATGAACAATGTCATTATATATTAGATGAGCATGAGGTGTGTAAGATGCAATGGATGAATCAAGTGGGTTGGAGACCTCTACAAAATATTTTGAGAGCTTGGCAAGATCCCATGAAGGTTGATTACCTTAAGTGAGATGACCTTAATGTTCTTTTGCTTAATGCCTTGGGTTTTGTAAAAATACTTAAAGGATAATGTTCTTTAGTTTCCATCTGACAAGACTTTCATGTCTTATATTTCCCTTAACCTCGGTCTTAATTCTCTATTACTCTCGTAGAGGTTTTTATTGTTGGCAACATTTCAAAACTCTATTCTTTACACTATAATACCTTAATCCTTAAACAAAATGAGATTCAAATTGATAGGTCCTATCCCTACTTTAGGACTATAAAGGTAGATTTTTTCTCTTTTGGGATAAGTTGTGGGGTAGGGAGAATTCTCGTAGTCCCTTTTAAAGCATCTTTTGGTATAAAAAAGAGGGAATTTTAAGGAAAACTCTTTTCCTCTTTAAACTTTTGATTTTGACTCTTTTTTTTTATAGGAAGACCTCTATATTGGAGGCTGATTTTTTCTTCTTCTTCTTTTTTTTATTTTGACTTTCGAGGTATTGTTTTTTTACCAATTTCTTTGAAGAAAATGAGATAAGGGAACAACTTATCCATCTAGATACTCAGTTTAATCGAGTGTGCTCTATTTCCATAATAGTACCTATTATTTGAAAATATTTTTCTATTTTGAACTAGGTTCTATCTTTTAAAATAAGGACTTTTGAAATGTTATTTAGTGATTTTGAAAACACTCACATTTTCCTAGAGCACTGTCTTTAAGGGTGAATGATGTTCTTGGGATGCATGCCATGTAGAAGTGTATTCTCATAGGAGATGATGAGCATACATGCCCAATGAAATAATTAATGTATTCATGTTTTCCAGAAAGGTGCCTAGGGAATGCCCCTAATTTGGAGGAAATTGACGACATGACCATTCACACACCATGATCGACACATGTTTTGGTATGTGTTAAGTGATATTTAGTGAGATGCATGAATGACCCATATATGCTGTATGGCATTGGACATATTGGTTTTTTATGTGACTTAAGAAATATGCATGATATGATCCTCGTTTTGATGCATTGAGGGTTACCTAAGAGGTCACTTTTAGAGAACTTGAGTGGTTGTCCAAATTCAATATTTTATTGATTTTGATAAGTTTGTGTATCACCTAACTCATTCATAAGGGATTGATATCCTTTTGATAAATGATTTTGGGGTTTTTTTTGAAATTTTTTGTGTTTAGTTTTTTTTTTTCAGATTTGTAGGATTAACTGCTATACTTAAAATAATTTGAATAGTATTCATTTTTGCCCACATTTACATATTTTGGGCTTAACTGCTATCCTTTTGATAATTTGAACAATTGCATCCAAATTTACATATTTTGAATCCAAAAAATGAAATACAGATTACACACATAGTTACATTTTACAAATTATAATTAGGTTCATCAACTAAATAATCTTCATCTTCTCCTTGTTGCAGATCCTCATCATCATCAGCGACACCTTCTTCTTGGAAATCAAATTCTTCATCTCCTTGATGTAGTTGTTGCGCTCCTTCCAAATTAATTCAAGCAACGTCTTCTTTAGTTAGGAGGGCATTTTCTTCAGTGTCTTCTATAACCCAATCTTCTAATATATCAAAATTATCCAAACTTATTAGATCGAACGGACTTTCTTCTCTATTTACTTTTTTTAATTGCCTACGACAAACAAAAATAAATAATTAGTAAATAATATTAACAATTGAACACTGAAGTTAAACAATATTGAATTGAAAATTTGAAAGTAATACAATATTACCTTTCACGAAGGCGCATGTTACAACGAATATAAACTAAATCATTTAGTCTTTTGTGTTCTAACCTGTTGTGCTTCTTTGTATGGATGTGTCCAAAAACACTTCAATTTCTTTCACAACCTGTTGCACTAAAGGTTTGGCTTAAGACTCTCACTACAAAATCTCTAAGGTTTGGACAATCAGTTTTGAACCTGTTCCACCAAACATCTGTAGAAAAAGACAAATATTAGAGACATAATCCACAGAAATGTAAGATGAAACTTAAATATGAAAATAAACAATTTACCTTGACGCATCGTAGTGCGGTTGCGAATTGCAACAGGCAAACCCATCAAGTGAAGAGCATTATCATATATCTCCATCTCTTGATGTATCACATATGCTATGCTCTCATCAGGGACTAATCTGTCTATACAATCAATGATTCCTCGATTAACCTCACCGTTCCTTCTGAAGGTTGCTGAGTACCTAAATGATGGGTTTAGATAGTAGGTTGTTGCATGAATAGGCTGAAGCAATTGTTTATTCCATCTACTATCAATTATTTTCCACACGGGCATGTAATCTCTCTTTTTTTCATTAAAGTTATTTATGATGGCTTCTTTTGCCCTATCCATGGCTTCATAAATGTAACTCATATGGTTCTCCTCGTTGTCAGTCAATCTCAAAACTTTCACTAAAGGACAGGTAATTTTTAATAATCTAACACATGCAATCCAAAATGAACTTCTAAAAATTGTTTTTGTAATCTCATTCAACTTTCTATTTCTTCTATTCTGAGGCAACTCTGCAAATTATTGCCACTCATCTGAGGAGAACATTCTCTTCAAAGCTTGTTTCTATCTCACAATACTCTGTACAGATAAAAAGTTTGTTGCGAACCGAGTTGCAGCTATTCGAAGAAGCTCTGCACCTTCTGTATATCTCCTCATCATACACAAAACAAATGCGTGGTTGTAAATGAATTTTGTAATATCTTGGCAACACTCAGTTGCTGCCTTTATTTCATGAGGAGATATACAGAAGGTGCAGAGCTTCTTCGAATAGCAGTTCATGAGGTAAATCACTGAGAATCTGGTGCAATCATCTATAAAAGATATAAAGTATTTAAAGCCATGTAGAGAAGTAGTAGTACACGGGCCCCAAACATCATAATGTACAATTTCAAAAGGAATAGATGATTTTTCTTCACTCGAAGGAAATGAAGTACGATGATGTTTTGCCTTTTGGCAAGTTTCGCAGTTCAAATTCAAATGATTACATAAACTGAATTCAAGCAATAATATTCTAAGTTTAGATAAAAGCAAATGTCCTAATCTTTGATGTCAGCGGGGATTTCTTTTTGTCTTTTTGTAAGACTAGTAGACTGCATAGCCGCTCCATTATTCTCTTCACAGAAATAAAGAGCTCTCCTCACATTACTCTGACTACAGATCTTTCCCGTCTTCAGTTCCTGAAAAACACATCAAGTTGAGTAAAAAATTATGCGGTATCTCAGATCTTGTGTTAAGGCAAATACTAATAACAAATTAACTGATAGACTGGGAACATGTAACACATTTTTCAATACACCAAAAAAAGTAGTTATATTTCCCTTTCCCACAATATTGGTGTGTGATCCATCTACCAATCGAATGTTAACTTGTTCGTGTGTCTGTTCATAACTATCAAATAATTCCTTTCTACTAACCATATGGTCATATCTGAGAATAAGTAGAGTTTGAATTACCCATAGCCAAGAATGAGAAGGGATATGCCATAGTTGCCTGAGACTCGTTACTGGAGGAAGTAGATGGAGCATGTGAATCAGTCAATCGTGCCTTGAGTAACTCAATCTCCCTTTTCATATCTGTTTGTTTGTCACTCTGATCATTAGAAAAGTAAGCATTATTAGGTCTATGCTGAAATTGAGGATGTACCATGTTTCCATATCAATTTTGCTTTTTCGTCAGGAGTAGATACAAATTTGTCTCTACCATGTACATAGTCGCCTCTGCCTCGGGAAAAAGAAGGATTCGATGATGGATGTCTTCCCACAAATGCAGTAGTTTCTATATTAATTTTTGTCTTTCTCCAAATGTTTTCTATCTTCCTTTTGAAGTAAAAGTGAATAGACTGTATTTAAGGAAGGGAGTTCCTCTCTGCTCAGAATGTTGTTTTTCACGGCTTAAAATTATGAAGAAATACCCCACAAAAGATCAAACACTTTCCTTTCTTCGTACTCTTCATTCCTCTCTTAGGTGTAGTTTTGACATTTTATCTTGGAATAAAGTTGTAGATCTTCCCAGAATACTCAGAGTTCAGCATAATATTCACTAACTGATATGTTTCCTTGTCTGTATCTTCTAATTTTCTCAATAAGATCATATTTCTTGGCTATATTTTTTCGCTGAGCATAAGCATCATGAACCACTAACCAAATGTCCTTAGCCATTTCTAAGAACATAAAAGTACTAGCAATCGAATGAGACATTGACTAAAGAAGCCAAGCACTAACCATTGCATTTTCCCTATGCCATTTTGAGTATAAGGGATCATTCATCGAGGGTTGTACTACATCACCAATCAAATAATCCCAATGCCCCCTTGTCATCACTGCTAGCTCTATAGATCTGGCCCATTGGAGAAAATTTTTCTCATCTAATTTTATATTGGTTATTTGAAATCCTTCATTTTTATCTGCAGAACAATGTTCATTGAAATCACCCATTTTGGTTCCTTCCATGTATACTTAGAATTGACTACTCAAGGGACAATGGAAAAACTGAATTTGTAACTGAACCTGTGCGTGTATAGTAACACAAATGGACTGAATTAAATAATGATTCACACGTCACAAGCAAAACTGAATTTGGGCTGAACGTGAAAAACAAACTGCTTCTCATATGTTGTAGAAGATGTGAAAAACAAACTGCTTCTCATATGTTGTAGAAGATGTTTTCTTAAAGAAGTAAGCCTGTGTGAATGGATTCAGACTGCACGTTACCTTCAATGATAAATCTCTTCCAAACTGTGAATCTCTACCTTAGATAACAATCTTTAATCCTTTGTTTTTAATTATAACTTTCACAATAGCTGAAATCTTAAAAAAAAAAACTGACCCACGATTTCTTCACTGCACGTTTTTTTCAGTGATTTCTTCACTGCACGTTTTCTTAATTGATTTCCATCGATATCATATAAAATAGCACCAAGAACTTAAAGGTATACTTACGTTTTTCTGTCTGCACCCTCTTAGATTGATACCTCTTTAAGATAGTTGAAAACCCACGATTTGGCTCTGATGCCATGAAGACTTTATGCATCTAAACAGATTTAATAAGATTAACAGAGAAGCATTTCATAAAATTCTGAAATCAATAGTGCAGTTGCCCCTTTTCCTGGCAACCGACCTGCACGTCTTCTTATTAAACATAAAGTAAAACCTAATTACACCTTTATACTAACCTAATCTAACTTAAGGGACGCAAATGCCCTTACTTAAAGAACACAGGTTCTAATGAATCTTACACGATTCATTAGGATCCAAACACTTATTTATACTTAAATTACATAAGATACTAAAAAAAAGGCTGTACTGAAAAACGAGACTTGATCTCCAATAGATCCAAGAGTTCAGGTGTATTAAGGATGCACACTCGGTGTGTAGAATGGTTGATATTCTTATGATGGACCTTAAGTGAATGAAACCTAATGTGCCCCTAGGAGTGGATGATGTGAGTATATGTGTATGCCAAGGGAGAACATGGTTGATCCCTTCTTAGATGGGAAGACGTGAGTTCCAAGGGAAATCGTGACCGGTTCCTTGGTGGGTACGTAGAGGTTATGGAAAGGCATGACTGACCCATTAGGCATGCATGGACTTGACATGAGCCCAAGGTTGGTGCGGGTATGGATATTGTCACACCCAACGGATGTGATGCACTCATACAGAAGGAGATCCCAAAGAACTCACACTCTCATAGTGCAATGAGAAAGGATGGGGATAGGCACTAATATATTTTTAACGTCTAATTAGATCGGGTATTCGTTCGAATTAAGATAAGAACGGAAGCTCGTTGCTTTTGGTTTTTCCTTATAATTGGAGCCATATAGCTCTATCCATTTATTCACTTGACCCAACTATGAATGAATTTTGAACTGGTCCAACTAAGAATCAAAAGGACATTTTTACCGATCTGATATGACCAGAAGGATTCTCAGGATTATCCATTGATACGACATGCTGTTTTTTCCATTCATTCCCTTACCTTTCAGGATCAGTCGTGGTCTTACAAACTCTACCGATGGTATAGACGAATCCGCTTCATCCAAATGTGTAAAAGATCATCTTCAAGAGGACCAAACTCCAGTTAGGGCGGCTTCAAGCTTATCATGTATAAGATGGGCTTGAGTTGGGGTTAGGTTTGTGGTCTTATTTGGACTCGAAGGATACATGAAATTGGATGAGTCGTGACCGTAGGTTTGGATTCATAATGCAAACCTAGGCTTAAAGGGATTTGTTTATGCATGGTAGGGTTAGGTGTACCTAGGATATCAGTGTATGTCTTATGAATAACTATGTCTATCAAGTTTTGAATTTTATTTTGTTTTGTTTTTCATTTTGATATGAAGGGTGGTAAATCAGTAAGACCAGATAATATTCCTATAAAAGTTTGGAAAATACTAGGAGAAATAGGAATTACTTGGCTCACAAGGCTATTTAATAAAATATGAAAAAACCAAAAGATGCCTGAGGAATGGAGAGCACGTACGCTTATACCCATATATAAGAATAAGGGAGACATTCAAAATTGTGCAAATTATCGAGGTATCAAGTTAATGAGCCATACTATGAAATTATGGGAAAGAATTATTGAACGTAGGTTAAGACAAGTATCAAGTACAACTTAGAACCAATTTGGATTCATGCCAGGCAGATTTACTATTGAAGCGAATTCACCTTTTGAGACGTCTTATGGAACATTTTAGAGCAAAAAAGAAAGACCTTCACATATATTTATTGATCTATAAAAAGCTTATGATAGGGTACCGAGGGAGGTTCTTTGGAGAACTTTGGAAAAAAGAGGTATCCCATTGAAATATATTAACCTTATAAGGGACATGTATGATGGTGCAAGAGGACTCATGAAGAAACGACAGACTTTTTTGAAGTTAATATTGGGTTACATCAAGGATCAACTTTAAGTCCATATTTATTTATAATGGTGATGGATGAGTTAACAAAACATATTCAAGACGAAGTACCTTGGTGTATGTTATTTGCAGATGACATTGTATTAGTGGAGGAGTCTAAGGAAAAAGTTAATAGAAAATTAGAACTATGGAGAGAAACATTAGAAAGCAAAGGCCTCCGACTTAGTAGAACAAAGACAAAATATATGGAATGTAAGTTTTATCATTTGGTTACCTCAGAGGATATTGAAATTAAAATTGACACACATTGTATCCCCCAAAAGGAAAGTTTTAAATACCTAGGGTCAATTTTTCAGAGTGATGGAAGAATTGATGGAGATGTTACGCATAGAATTAATGCTGGTTGGTTAAAATGGAGAGGTATTCTTTGTGATAAGAAGATACCATCAAAGTTAAAAGGTAAATATTATAGAGTAGCAATTAGGCTTGTAATGTTTTATGGTTGAGTGTTGGGTGGTTAATCATCAACATGTACAAAAGATGTCTATGACAGAAATGAAGATGTTAAGATGGATGAGTGGTCATATAAGAAAAGACCGTATACATAATGAGGTTATTAGAAACAAATTAGGAGTGGCACCAATAGAGGATAAAATGAGAGAATATCGTTTAAGATGGTTTGGACGTATAGAAAGAAGATCAAAAGAAGAACCTGTAAGAATGTTAGAAAAACTAAATTTGGAAAGTATTAAAAGAGGTAGATGACGACCACAAAAGTGTTGGAAAGAAACAATAAAGAATGATCTAGCTTATTGTGAGTTAACTGCTAACATGGCACACGATAGGGATCTGTGGAAACAAAGAATCCATGTAGCTAACCCCGTCTAGTATGGGAAAAGGCTTAGTTGTTGTTGTTGTTGTTTTTGTTTTTCATTTTGAAATTCTTTTTATTGGTGCGGGACTTTCAATGCCCTTATATGGAGAAATAAGAATCACTTGGCTCACAAGACTATTTAATGAAATATGGAGAAACCAAAAGATGCTCGAGGAATAGAGAACAAGTACATTTATACCCATATATAAGAACAAGGGAGATATTGAGAATTGTGCGAATTATTGATGTATCTAGTTAATGAGCCATACTATGAAATTGTGAGAAAGAATTATCAAACGTAGGTTAAGACAAGTATCAAGTACAACAGAGAACTAATTTGGATTCATGCCAGGCAGATATACTGTTGAAGCGATTTAGAGCAAAAAAAAGATCTTCACATGATATTTATTGATCTAGAAAAAACTTACGATAGGGTACTGAGGGAGGTTCTTTGGAGAACTTTAGAAAAAAGAGGTATCTCATTGACATACATTAACCTTATAAGAGACATCTACGATGATGCAAAAACATGTGAAGGACTCATGAAGGAATGACAGACTTCTTTGAAGTTAATATTGCCTTCGAGCTTTCTTTACTTTGTTAGGTCTTGAGCTTTATCCTTCAAGCTTAGACTCATGCAATACTCATTCTTGTTTCTTTGAGAGGGGAAACCTCTGAAGTGTGTGAAGTGGTGCTCATGAGAAAGGAGGAGCACATGTTTTTAAAAATTCTAGGATAACTTAAGTGAAGACCTCATACCTCTCTCCATATGTGTGCATTAATTTGTAACTCTCAACTCTTTTTTCAGAAAGGCAATTATATCTTCTCGAGCTTGAGATAGTGATTTGAGAGAAAATCAATTTTTAGAGCTTAAGGAGGTCTTGCTCTCCGAAGGAACCTTTCGAACTTAACATGATGTATGCTTCGAGGTTTTTAACTTGTACTTGGAAGTTTTGGACTTATGATCAAGTTCTGGAAAGAGTTTAGAACAAGGCTTTTATATTGACTTGTTTTAAGAGAATGTGACTTGTTCAAAATGACTCCTCTAAGACCTAAGTTCCACCGGGCGTGTCATTTTTTTGTTTGTAAACAAAATTTTTCGGCCTAATTTAGACTTAAAACTTTGCTTGTAAAAAAATATGCGCGAGCATGCCACCAAGTTTACTCAAACATACAAAAGAGATTCATTTGACTATTCGGTGATTGCAAGAAAATAGGTTTTTGTCGACGTAGCGCTTCTTAAACCGATGCTAAGAGTCAACATAGATGCTTAGGAAGAGTGATTTTGAAATTCAAAGTTTTCCTAAAACAATTTTGATTCAGAACAACCTTTTCTAAAATGACAATGATTTCACTTGGCCAAATCAAGTTTAGCCCTATAAAAATAGAATTTATTCTGTTTTATATCATGAAAGTTTGTATTTTATACAAGCTTTTACTTGGGTTTAAAAATCCCAAAAATTTTACCTGAGTGAGAATTAGGTATGAAGTTTTATTGAGAATTTTTATTTTTATTTTTGGGTCCTTCGATGATCAAATAAAAATTTGAGAAAAGCTTCTAACTGACACCTGAATGTACATCATCGTGCACAGAGGTCATCATAAGGCATTTTGAGGCTCAACTAATCCATGTAAAACTTAACCAATATGCTTTGTAACAATCACATGTTAGTTAAATGAGAATGCTATTCAACCATGAAATTCTAAATTAAGATCATGAAAATGATGAGATAAAAAAAATGACAAACTTAAAACCTAAGTTGAATAGATAACAGAACAACCATATGAATACAAAATGGATTTAACCTGAATCAAGCATGGTCTAAATTATATGAATTCTTTGCAATTATCATAGGTGATACGATATGTATCGTATCGTGGACCAAAATGATACATGATACGATATGCATTGAACAATACTGGAATGTAATACTTTAATAATTGTCATGGTACTTTGGCTATGCTATTGAATATGCATAATTTTAAAAAACTTGTACACAGATGTTTGCATCAAATCCATGGGTAGATATTGTTGATTAAGCTGTTCTATCCATCTTTTTCATATCTATATCAAATTGGGACTTTTCTTTATCATGTGCTTCAGAGCTTGCCTTCTTTGTTTTTGTGGAGGTTTTCCTGCTCAACTACTTAATTCTGCGAGACTGTGCATATAGCTAAAGTTGCTTTTTACATATCAGATCTCAGCATTCATTTGTAAAGTTATCATGCACGATATTCCTAAATGTCTGTTTTTTCTTCTTTGTTTATTCTGAATATGGCTTTTTATACATGCCTAAAGACTGCTGTAATCTCTTTTTTTGATGGACGCCCTATTGGCAAACTTATTTTTTCTTGTCCTAATTGATGATATAGAAAAGAAGTGAGGACCTGGCCTCTGAATGCGGGGAACAAATAGATGGTGGTAACAATTCTGGAGGTAGTGTTGTTTCAGGATCTAGGGGAAGTATGGCCAACGTTGCACAACAGTTTCCCAGTTCAAATTCCATCAATTTTGTGTATGCGGACGAGTTTGATACATCAATAATGGCACTTAATATTGTATGTGCTCTATGTTTCCTTCCTCTCTCTCTCTCTCCATGTTGGGGCATTTTAAGTGTTGATAAATGCTTTTATGTTTCAGTTTGCTGACACGATTTGGTTCTGTAATAAAATATGCAGGGAGTTGTCTTATACCACCTTCATGAGTATTCACAAGCTTTATCGATTTTGGATCCATTATATCAAAACATAGAGCCGATTGAAGAGGTATGCTGATTTTCAGGATGCCAATTTAAGTTAGGACTCTTTTAAAGCGTGGTCTTCTTCATGTCCTTTATGGCTTTTAACACCTGCTTGTTTTTTTCAGACAGCTGCTCTTCATATTTGCCTCCTCATACTAGACATTGCCTTAGCTTCTCATGATGCATCAAAAGCTGCTGTAAGTTTATCCAGTCAGATTCTGGCTGACATGTTTGATGTTTGATTGACTTCCTGCTCATGGGTCTCTAGGCTTGTGCTAATCTTTTTCATGCCAAAGAAGAGTAACATTTTCAAACATTGTCTTATCAAGTAGAAGATCTGATATTACTTTGCATTTCTATTAATCAAAGATTCGTCATGAACCCTTTTCTGCGGTCATGTTTTGTAATGGGCATCTTGCTTTGAATGATCATGTATTTTAACCTTTAGTTTTTGCTTGTTTGCTTCATAATGGCTCTTGCATCAGTTTCAATAAGTCAAATTTGGAAAGTACCTTTTTTGAACCTTAGATATCTAACCGAGTCATATTCTGAGGCTTCCTATCACGTTATGTTGTGGACTTTAAGCAACCCATACATATTTCTAAGTCTGTAATTTGTTTCCACAAAGTGTAGGCATAGTTAGGTTCAATCATGCCTTTTTGTAGTCATTATCAGTTATGGCTTACATATGCATTTCCATGACTGAAGCATCTACATGCTGTACATAAGTTTCTGCAGATGTACAATATAAACATCACCAACAACGGCTATCAATATAATGTTTGTATTGAAGCAAGCTGACTGGGGAATTGAATCATACCATTTCACAGGATCACTTGTTTGGGGTGAATGTATTGCCATTCTAAAAAAAATGATTTTCTTGTAAATCACAACTAGCAATTCTTTAACATGTAGATGTCTGCTGGAACTTGGATCTACTCAAACAGGCAATGCAGCATGTTGAATTTTGTTTAACGGCTAGTCTACACTCAAAGGACGTAAAAGAAAAATTACCATGACATCTTACATTCTAAAAATCTCCACAAATGCTTGGATCTGCTCCTTGTGTTGGATGATCGACCCATATTGAGTGAAGATGTTGTATGACCCACAATTGAGTGTTTTGCAAGTGGCTAGAAAGAGAATTAATGTAATAGAGAGATGAGAGAGAAATTGAAGAGATAGAGGGACGGCCATAGACCTTGAGAGGGGGATTAAAAAAGTTGAGAAGGGAGGAGAATAGAGGCATGAGAGAATTGGAGACTAGTATTATTTCCAAGATTTGAAAATGCTTTTGGGTGGGGTCAAATTCTCCTATATAAAGCTTACATGGAAGCTTATCTAGTATACAATTGAATGAAACTTGGGGAACAATTCTTAGAGGAGACCCATTGATTGTCTCAGGTCCTTTTGAACTCCTGATCTTGCTTATCTCCAAGATAAACTAACTTGGAGAATATTTGAACTGACTTAACGAAAGGGTTGTCATCTCTTATTGAGGTATGGAATTGACTTTATGTAAGATTGGCATTGTACTTAGTCAATTCCAAGTGAGCATTGAGTTGTCTCTGTATATGTTTCTTATTTTTTTCTAATAGTTCCCCATGTGGTGTTGGAACCGACTTACCCTTGCATTATCGGTATCTAGCTGCATGCAATCTCCAAATTGGCACCTCCTTGGACTGACTCGAATTTGAAACGTGTTATTTCTTTTTGAGGGCAAGTCACGGTCGGTTTCTAAATAAAACCTTGAAGCAGTCACTTTCAGAAGTGTTGTGACCTTTTATCTTCCAAAACAGGACTTTGTGACGTTAAAATCACAATTTATTCCAGAAAATACAATATTTGGATATTTAATATATTTCAATATTTTGAGTTATGAAACTAGGGTAACTTTTTTCGAGTGATAGAAAAATTGATGAAGATGTTATAGATAGAATTAATGTAGGTTAGTTAAAATGGAGAGGGCATTAGGTATTTTATGTGACAAAAAGATATCATTAAAGTTGAAAAGTAAATAGAATAAAGCAACAATTAGATCTGCTATGTTTGATGGTTCTTAGTATTGTGCAGTTATTTGTCAACACGTATAAAAGATGTTCGTGGCATAAATGAAGATGTTGAGATGGATGAATGGTCATAAAAGAAAAGACCATATGCATAATGAGGTTATTAGAAACAACTTAGAAGTGGTACCAATAAAGGATAAATTGTAAAAAATTGTTTAAGATAGTTTGGATACATAAAAAGATGACAAAAAAAAGGTCCAGTAAGAAGGTACGAAAAACTAGATTGTGAAAATGTTAAAAGAGAAAGAGGAAGATCAAAAAAGTATTGGAAAGAAACAATAAAAAATGATCTAGCTCATGTTGAGTTAACTATCAGCATGGTACAAAAGTGTTAGAAAAAATAATAAAGAATGTTCTAGCTCATGAAGTTAACTGCCAGCATGGCACGTGATAGGGCTATGTAGAAACGTGTAGTATGGGAAAAGGCTTAGTTGTTGTTGTTGTAGTTATTGTTATTTACCTGGTGTGAAAATCAACTGGTGTGCATTTATATCTTAGCCATTTATCTTAGATGCTTTTATGCTCTACGTCTTATGAGTCAGTGGATGGAGTGTCACAAATGTTCTCCTAGTTGTTGTCCTTGGTTCTTTGCTATTCATGGTGTTTATGTAGATTTCTTATATGGTTTGGTTTCTTGTTCTGGTAATCCAGGATGTGATTCATTATTTAGAAAAGACATTTGGTTTTGTCTGCATGACAAATCAAGGAGACAATGGTAATGCACCACCGCCTTCTGAGCCTTCAAGTCAAGCATTCAAAACTGCATCAGTGCCCAGCAACCTGGCTGCTGTTGATGTTTCGAATTTGGATCCTGGTGCTAATGCAAATGCTTCTGAAAGTACTTTGGATAGGACATTATCAGATGAGGCAGATTATGAAAAGCTCTTTTCATCATTAGATATTGGTGGCCAGACCTTGTCAAGGCCCACAGCTTCTGTCCCCGTCTCAAATGATCTAGGTCGAACACCTGAAAGTGCATCAGCTGTAGTTGACCTTAAGCTTAAGCTGCATCTTTACAAGGTCCGGCTTTTATTGCTTACTAGAAATCTGAAAGCTACAAAGCGTGAAGTCAAGTCAGCTATGAACATTGCACGTGGTAGAGATTCTTCCACTGCTCTGCTCTTGAAATCCCAGCTAGAGTATGCTCGTGGTAATCATCGTAAAGCAATCAAACTTTTGATGACATCTATCAATAGGACAGAACCAGGCAGTTCTAGCATCTTCTTCAACAATCTTGGTTGCGTATACCACCAGCTTAGAAAGTATAACACTTCAACTTTTTTCTTTTCGAAAGCATTAGAGAGCAGCTTGTCACTGCAGTCGGAGAGGCCTTTAAGTGTTGCTACGTATTCCCAGGACAAGTCTTTGTTCATCACTTACAACTGTGGTCTACAGTACCTGATTCGTGGCCAGCCAGTTGTTGCAGGTCACTGTTTTCAGAAGGCCGGTTCTGATTTCCGCAATCAGCCTTTGCTGTGGCTCCGGCTTGCTGAATGCTCCCTATTGGCACTTGAGAAAGGACTCCTCAAATCTGATGGACTAGTTAATGGTGAAGAAGTTAATGTGCATGTCGTTGGGAATGGGAGATTCCGAAAACTCATTTTAGAAGACGCAAGTGTAAGAGTTAGGCATTTTGATTCTTTCAAAGAGGTTGATCTCTCAACTGATGACGGTCAATGCAAACTCTCCCTGCCATTTGCTCGACAATGTCTTCTGAATGCGTTGCATCTTCTGAATGCTATTGATTCACAGTTGTTGAAGGCCGTTTCTGCATCCCCTGCTTCAGAAGAGTCAGACAAGGGGACCTCCACTGTCATCAAGAACTCGAACCAGAAGACTCCGGTCACTGGTGACTTGAAGACATCAAATGCAGTAGCAAGTGCTGCTTCTGGGCCAAATGGAGATTTGAAGGAATTGAAGGGGTGTGCCAACGTATTCCAGAGCTCTGTTTATGCTTATAGTGATATGTGCAAAAAGGAGCATATCATGATGAAGCAAGCTGTGCTAGCAGACCTTGCGTTCGTGGAGTTGAGCTTGGAAAATCCATTGAAGGCCCTGGCGGCTGCAACTGCACTTCTGCAGCTACCTGATTGTTCTAGTATATATGTATTTCTTGGAAAGATATATGCAGCAGAGTCTTTGTGTTGCATAAATCGACTTAAAGAGGCAGCTGAGCATTTGTCTTCCTACATATCAGAGGGTACCAGTGTAGTATTACCCTTTAGTGATGAAGACCATAAGAAATGGAAAAGTGAAAAGGATATACATTTCGAAGAGCCCAACAATGCAGCGGCCCCCCATAGCACGTCTGGAAGCGGTTATGTTGATGAGTCGCAGAGTATCATGTTTATGTCTTCGGAAGAGGCTCGAGGATCGTTATTTGTCAATCTTGCGGCTATGTCAGCCATGCAAGGTGATCTAAAACAGGCCCGGAACTTTTCACTGCAGGCCGTTGCTACGATCCCATCAAACCCATTGGCTGTAATTTCAGCTGTTTATGTGGATCTTTTGCTTGGGAACGCTCAAGATGCTATTGCCAGATTGAAGCAGTGCAGACATCTTAGATTTTTGTCCCCTAGTGTAACATTGAACAGATCTTGATCTTTTAGATATTAGACTTCATTAGTTGTGTTTCACTGCTGATGAGGTACTTTCTGTATTTGTATATCCTTGGAGGAGTTAGTACAATAAGGTAAGTGGTTATTGTTTCAGGGTTGTGGTGGCATAGCTTAGTTTTGGTCGTCAAATGCCCACCCTTTTTACCTAGTCCAAGAGATGTATACCAACCCATTCAGTTGTCATCCATCACTATTAGATTCAAAGTTCAACAAAGATATGTTTTCAGTAGAATCATCTGGCTATTTTTTCTCTTTTGGGTATTAGTCTTTCCTGCATCATTTTTTTTTTCTGGGAATAAAATCCTCTCTGGCTCAGGCCTCCCCATTGGACCAAAAAGAAGAAATCCTTTGCGCATCATTCTCACTAACCATTCTGTTTCTTCGGTTTTACGAAACTGAGGCAGTTTATGCCACAATCTTCCTCAACCGACAGAGAATGCAATGTAATTTCTCAAGCATGTAAGATAAATGGTTGTCATTCGTATGTTCTTACAATTGTTTGGTGGATTCAGACCACTTTCTGCCGTTCAATGGGTTCTCAGGAAGAAGGAAGCCAACCAACAGAAGAGTTATACACAATTTTCTTCAATGAGACTTGTCCCTTACTGTAAATTTTCATGTAGGGTTGTGCCTAACCCCAGTTTGATTATCAAAAACAAAAGTAGTGTTTTTTTTCTTATGTATCTCACGCCTAAAAGGGTCGAGGTCCAAGGGGTGGTGCAAGGCCTCTTGACTTCATACATATAGCGTGACGTAGTTCGATTTGTATGGAATATCTTGTTTGTGCTATGTCAAACTGGGGATGAGGATCGTAGTGTTGTTTCCTATTACAGTTCTCTCTCTCTCTCACGTACGCATCGTGCCCACAAAATATTCAAGGATTCACTTCTCAAAAGTTTAGACCTCATCTTCAGGAAATCCTATTAGGTGAACCATTCTCTGATCTGCATCATCACGAGTCATCAACAAAGTAAACAGCATCGAAATACAATATTACAGAAAATGCTAGTTGAGGCAACAGTCTGATTGGCAATACTTCCATACAAACTGAACGAAAGCAAGATGTTTTATGATGGTAGGAAGGAATTGACTTGACGATTTCCTAGGAGCATTCATATCAATCAGGAATCTTATTACATTTATCAACCAGCAAGCTGAAGGCGACGCACATCCAGCTTAACACTCAGAACATCCGCCTTAATTGCAGTACAAACGCACACAGCTGCTTCCCAACCCACTAGTCCTTCCAGTAGGGTGCAGCATTTGCTAGTAGGTGGTGAGCCCATGACCACAGCTACCAAACCACCAAGGATGTCAGCACAACTCGTGAAGGTGAGTGAATGTATGGGACACTGAGTGGGTGTTTTCGGAGTGGGATTCAGAGAGGGCAACTTCGGAGAGGCGATTTCATTGTGGGCTTCGGACCACATACAAAACATGCAGATGCAAGAGGTGCAAAGAAGATTAGTGCCAAGAAGAAGCCTCTGGTAGCCATGGCTGAGGGCTATGGAGGCATGGTTGGCTTTAAAGACCGTAAGTCTGCAGGGTCGTATCGGTTCTGTTCGGGGTGTATCCAACTCCGTAAGGGCATAACGATAAAGTCCATGCTGGATCTTCTTAGCTGGCTGTGGGGCACTGGTCATATACAGGTAAAGATTTCTGCATGACAAAACAAGGAAAGAGATGATGCATGAAATGAAACTGAACAACAATGTTCAGGTTGAACTTTTTTCCTTTAACTACCATACGATTTACTTACGAATCCAATCTTCGATAATATTTTTGTTAGCACAATGGGGAGGCCGAAGCCTTATGCACACACCCCGTATCAAACTCATGACCTTCGACTTGTGAGTCAACCCCCTAGGCAGGTCACCTATCGCTCTATCTTCAATATTTTAAAACATAGATACAAATCAAATACTTCGTTTGTTTCTATAGAGTTTGATCATGTGTTATTCTAACAATTAAGTCAACATAAGCTAAGTCATTCTTTATGGCTTCCTTTCAAGACTTTGGTAGTCTTCCTCATCCTCTTTTAATGTTTTCACAATCCAGTTTCTCATAACTTCTTATTGGAGTTTCCTTTGGTCGGCAATGATTTCTTCTCATTTTGTCAATGGTGTCACTATCACTTTGCTTTTAATAACCTCATTCCATATGGCCTTTCATTGTATGACTAGTCATTCGTCTCAACAACTTCATTTTTACTACTGCCATCTTTTGTACTTGTTGATGATTAATTGCCTAGCACTCAGAACCATACAACATATAATTGTTGCTCTAAAATATTTTCTTTTCATCTTTAATGGTATCTTTTTGTCACATAGAATACCTTGTACACCTCTCTATTTTAACCAACTTGCATAAATTCTATATACATCTCCATCAATTTTTCCATCACCTTAAAGCTAAATCTAGATATTTAAAACTTTCTTTATGAGGGATGAAATGTATGTTAATCTTAATTTCTCTTTGAAGTAACAAAATGATTAAACTTACATTCCATATATTTTGTCTTTATTTTACTAAGTTGAAAGCCATTACTTTGTAATATTTTTTTCATAGTTTTAATTTTGTATTAACTTTTTCTTATACTCATCTACTAATACAATGTCATTCGTGTATAATATACACCAAAGAACTTCATCTTGAATAAGTTTTGTTAGCTCATCAATCACCAATACAAATAAATATATACTTAAAGTTGATCCTTGATGCAATCAAATATTAATCTTAAAGAAATCTAGCATTCCTTCATAGGTTCTAATACATGTTTATGCATTATTATAAATGTCTCTTATAAGATTGATGTATGTCAATAGGACACCTCTCCTTTTAAAAGTTTTCGAAAGAATATCTCTTGCACCCTATCGTAACCATTTTCGAAATCAATAAATATCATCCCTATCGTAACCATTTTCAAAATCAATAAATATCATTTGAAAGTTCTTTTTTGCTCTAAACTACCCCATAAGACGTCTCAATAGATAAATAGTCTTAATAGTAGATATTTCTAATATGAATCTAAATTCATTATCTATTGTACTCGATATTGATCTCAACCTATTTTCAATCATTTTTCCTCTTAAATTTATAGTATGACTCATTAACTTGATACCTCGATAATTTACGCAACTTAGAAAGTCTCTCTTGTTCTTTTATATGGGGTATAATTGTACTCTTCTCCCATTTCTTAGGCATCTTTTGATTTTTTATATTTCATTAAATAATCTTATAAGCAAAGTAATACTCGTCTCTCCTAAGATTTTTCATACTTCTATAAGAATAGTGTAGTTCTAAAGATTTACTAACACTCATAAGTTTATGAGACTTTTGACTTTATTCTTTTAAATAATTCGATAGAAATTACAATTTATATACTCTTCTGATTTGGTTAGCTCTCCTAAACTAATATTAATACCTATATTTTGATAAAAAACTTATACAAATAAAATTTTCCATCTATTTTTTATATCATCACATGTTATTAGAATCTCCTCACTAACTATAACTATAACTTCACTAATGATTTTTTTGTTTTTTTATTTGCTTTCTTATAAGTCTCAAAAGTTTAATTAGTCTGGTTGACATAATGAAATTTGTAACATACACTTTTTGTCTTGATCTTATCTTCCACCATTTTACTTCACCACTAAGATTTCTTTTGTATCGGTATACCTCCCTTAGATTCACTTAACACACCTTGTGCTACTTTTCGAATATGCTTCTTATATAGTTCCACATATCATAAGGTGTACCTACATAATTACAAATATCTCCTTGAAGAACTTTCTATTTAAATATATCTTCTTTCTCATTATTGAGGTTTCACCATTTAGTTCGAATAACTCTAAATACTCTTTCCCTCTTTGTCTATTTTTTTTACCTAGTAAAAGTCGATGTTGGGTACTCAAGCTTTATCATGGAATTACCTTACAAACCTTACAACAAAATCTATCTTTTGTGTTTGTGACAAACCACTCTTATAAGTAATTAAATGTTCATCTTCTTTTCTGAAAATTGTATTGGCTAAAAAGATATCATATGACACAACAAAATTTAATATTTTCT
Source organism: Brasenia schreberi (assembly GCA_036023115.1). Lineage (NCBI taxonomy): Eukaryota > Viridiplantae > Streptophyta > Magnoliopsida > Nymphaeales > Cabombaceae > Brasenia > Brasenia schreberi. The sequence continues at coordinate 13,391,410 of JAYKKT010000063.1, read as the reverse complement.
TACCTTCATCATTTAGATCTCCAAACCCATAGTTGTCATGAATGCCTTCATATCCTAATGCCTCTTTACCGACATGTCCATTTAGAACTTTTCTTAAACAAATCATTTCTTTTTGGTATCTTTTGAATTACCTTATCTAACTCCTCCCAAAATGACTTCTTTATGCTATTTTCTAGTCCTACTTAAGGCACATAAGCACGAACTATATTTAAAGTTTCTACTCCTAATAATAATTTTACCATTATTATTGAGTCATCGTAACATTGTATATTTACTAAATTATCCTTTAAATCTTTATTTATAATAATACCAAATCTATTTTGAGCATTTTTATGTCCTGAGTATCATAATTTAAAATATATATTCTCGATCTCTTTTGTTTTTCTTTTGATCAACTTTATTGATGGTAAACATAGAATGTGAATCTTTCTCCTAATTATAGTATATGCTACTTCCATTAGCTTGTCGATCAATTTATGATATTTCAAGTACCAATAAGAATCTTATTATCTAGAATTAACTTTCTTACACATCGTTTTTGTCCATGCTAAAAATGTTGAGATCCTCTCTACAATGTGTTCACTACATTTGAGTGATAATATAATAGAACTAACTTCTTTACCTACACGCGTCCATAATATGAGAACTCTCTCTGCAATTGATTTACTATATCCAAGCAAAGATGTAGAGACCCTTACTTTAATTGCATTCGGGTTCTATAATGCATCGCTAAGAGGAGATGACCCAATGCAATGCTCATAATGTCTAAAATCCATAGTATATAAATCTGACAAATTTTATGCTAGCTGTCAGAAGCCTAACGCAACCCTCCTCATTTATTCGGGTATGAGACCGACCATACAAGGATGATCCATTACATGAGCGGAGTTTAAAATATAAATATATAAATAAATAAATTAGAGCCCAATCCCTAATTCAATCCTCCCAAATGAAATGAAAAAGGAAACATGACTTCCTCACGACGTTGAGAACTTAAAAAGGAAGGATACCATTTTTTGTACTCGCCAATAGTGAATACATTATCTATAACTACATATTGTTAGAACATTGTCAACCTAAAATTCTTTCGAATCTTGTCCAAAAATTTGGTAAAGCTTAGGGTTGACATTCTCGGGAATGATCTAGAAAATTTGGGCTATGTGGGGGTTTATGCACCTTGGATTTGCCTTGTACACGCTAGAAAGAATCCAACAAAGTTGGGCCCGATTGTTTGTTTCTGTGTCCTTGTATGTGTACATTATATAAGCAAAGCATTTGTTTCTGTGTCCTTGTATATATAAAGTGTTAAATCTACACATCGATATATATATTTATATATATATATATATATATATACATAACAGGTCGAAGCTCGTGAGTTTGATACCTGTGTGGTACTATATATAGAGAGAGGGAGAGAGAAACTGACATATGCTAGATACCTTCTCATGTTAGGCTCTGTTAGATGATTTGCATTATCCATGTGATCGCACGAATGATGAAGATCGACTCACCTATCACCAATGATATGAGGTTTGAGGTCATTTAATAAGATTCAGGATGGGTGCTTTGATCACCACCATCCGATTCATCTTATAGACGATGATGACGATAAAGTAATGCCCAACATGAGAGGTTGTCTAGTCGCTCCCTCCCTTTTTTTCTCTCTCTATATATAGAGAGAATGGAAGCTACTAGACTCCTTTTCAAACCAGATTATGCTAGACAATCAGATTTGTCCATCACTCACACGGACAAACGAGATATTGTTTAAAAATCACATTCTCTTGAGAAGCATCCATAAATCTTCCTTGAATCTGATAGGGCACCTCTCTCTCTCATGCTCCACCATCGCCCATGAGGTCTATGAGATTCCCCTCTCCCAATGCTCCATCATCGCTTGTGAACTCTATGAGATTCCCCATCTTCTCATTCTCTCGTCCCCCTCTCTACCATCAACCGTGAAGGGGCTCTACAAGGTATCTCTCCCAATCACATTCTCTCATCCCCCTCTTGTTTCTCTCTCTCAATCCCATTCTCTCTAGGGGGTGCTCATGAATCTACTACGACACCTCTCTCTTTGTTCATAATCGGGATGTTTTTGTTTCATTAGCTTTGTTTTCTTGTTTTTTTAAAAGTTTGTAGAAGTTTTGATAAGACCAAAGGCTTTGTTAGTAAGTTAGAACTATTTCTTGCTTTTGATTTGAATATTGATGTTTATGATGAAGTATCTATAGAGTGCCAATAGAAGTCGGATTCAATAAGCTAGAGAGAATGGTTAACATGGGAGGAAACTTCGTACATTTATATGGATTTGTTTCTTGAAGAGATTGATAAATGAATGTGTATGCACCAGTTTACTTCTTATGTTTTTGTTTTTCTTTTAACATTTAATGGTTAATGGAGTAGCTCATTGGTTAGGACTTGGGAGGCTCACTATGATGGTAGGGCAGAACTGGATACCTTGGTGTGCAGCTATTTCTTTCTTGCCGTCCTGAAATCGTGGGTTATTGTAAATAAGGTGATTGTAAATATGTGAGTGAATGAAAGAAATTTAACCAAAAGAAAAAGCTCTCTTTGTTTCAAAGTTTCCTTAATGCCTAGTTTCTCCATCGGTAAAAAAATGTGATCGTCTTCTCTCTCTCTCTCTTTGTAAAGGTTAATTCATATTATTGAAAATTATTGGTTCATGTTGCTTCCCTTTATTTACTTCCATAAAATATGGTAATTAGAGATAATCCATTACACGAAAGAAATCTCTTCTGTCTTTATCATATAAAAAATGCCGTCAAGTTAGATCAAAGCCTTTGCCCACGATGTAAAATCACTACCTTCACTTGCATTGGTTGAGATTGCTTTCACATTTGGTTTTCATTTCTTATAATATATTACACATTGAATGTGCACATGTTTTTGTTATACATTCAATGTTTTTATGCAGTGATGCAAGTATTATGTTGTCTTTGAAGGTGTCCAATGAGAAATATATGACTCTTGGAAATCATGTCAACGACAAGTACATAGATACAATGGAGCTTTGTACAAGTCAATGACAATTATGAGGAAGCATTTAATAGATTTAACTCGTATGTGACATACATATATGGAGTTGTACAAGTAACCCATGCAAAAGCCAATGAGGTTATGTCTCGCAAATGCCCGAGAGTGATAAAAGGGCATTGCAAATGTTTCGTCTTAGTGTTGCCTTGCCTTTTTATTGTTATTATTTTGTTAACTTTAGCATGAGAATGAGAGGTGCTAGACTCTAATAATCGTGTTTATGATGATATGGTTGTAAACAATGTACTTTTGTAAAAGATATGAGGTATGATAACATGTTTGGTTTGTGCTCTCTCACCTCAAATAAGTTAATGACTGAACATGAACAATATTTTATTGTGACATGACCAATAAACAACTTCAAATCCAAGATCCATCAAAATACTTTGGTTAATTGTATTCATCATTTATTGCGGTGTGAACAATAAACAACCTTCCATTTGTAAGCAAAGTTTTTTCTTTGTTTTTCGAGTATTAAGGTTTTTCGACATCAACTCGGGTTGATTGCCGAACGACATTTTGCTTGTTATGCCTATTCTTTAACCTTCTTATATTCATTTGTGGGCAGCTTGAAGAGTATTACAGCCATGGCTATTGCTTTCTAATTGGTTATATTGGACCGATTATGAATTATTTTGCACAATCTAGATTATTTACTAGGGGACCCACTATTCCTATTTTGATGATAACCAACTTCATCACATGACTTTTCTTGAACATATATGGATTATATCTAGAATGTATCATTTGAAAAAATATCAAAATCTAACAAAACTCACGACATCCTTAATGACATGAATATGCAACAACCCAATCATCAAGAGTAAATAAGTAAATAAACAAGGAACAACCTGTCCAGATTATTGGGGATGAGTTTTCTATTTGTAAGCAAAACAATCTTCATGAAAAATAGTAAAGCAAATTCAATTGTATTGTACTTTGGCTCCACCATACGTAAGAAAAAGATGCCTTATGGTACCTAACCTATTCAGTTTCAAGGCTCCCAATTCATTGAAGGGATCGTCAATAATATTCTGCCTATTCAATCTAGTATATTATGTGAAGATCACTTAGATCCATTAAACAGAAAAGGTAGTTCATTGGTTGAAATTATAACTAAAATAATTATTTTCATACAAAACCAATATAGACATTGAGTTGAGTAAGTTACTACCAAACAAACAACAAGCAAGTTCAAAATGCAATCAACTTTCATGTTTGCAATTTACTGAGTTTATATACGATGTTATGAGCTCGATAGAGAATCATGTCATGAGCTTTGTGTGCCAACTTTGTTTATATCATTACGTCATTTAACCATAACTCCAATTTTATGAGCTTGGTAGAGAAGCATGTGACCTAGGAAAGCAATATGAAGAAAACATATAGAAAAGCATATAGTGTACAACATGAGAAAAATGCAGGACAAACTTGACGATAATCATTGTACCTGAAGAACTGGAGAAACATAGTCCATTACAATGCCAATTGACAACAGGTAATGCAATCAACTTCCATGTCTGCAATTCACTGTGTTAATATACTATGAGCTCAATAGAAAAGTATGTCATTAGTTTTATGTGGCAACTTTATTTATATCACCAGTTCATTTAGTTATAACTCCAACTTTAAGAGTTCGATGAAGAAGCATTAGTGTTGTTCGATGCGTATCATATTGTGTATCGTTTTGGTCCTACCTATCGTATCGTAGTGTATCATAATTTAATATTAAAAAATAGTAAAAATCCAAAAAATCAGAAAAAATTGAAAAAAAAAATGATAATTATAAAGAATTCATATAATACAAAGTTTAGTACATATTCATCATTCACCATTCAATAATTGAAAAATAATTACATATTTTGAAGCAAAAAATTAAATACATTTACATCTACATATTGTAATCAGGATCATCAACTAAATAATCTTTTATTAAAATTACTTCTAATAGCTTCTTTTGCTCTATCCATGGCTTCATAAAGGCAGCTGCCCATAGATGGTTTCTTCTCGCTATCAACCAATCTAAAAACCTTCACTAAAAGATATGTAATTCTCAACAGTATAACACATGCATTCCAAAATATACTTCTAAAGACTGTGTCTAAAATCTTATTTAACTTTTGTTTCTTCTATTTTGAGGCAACTCTACAAATTATTTCCACTTATTTGAGGAGAACATTATCTTCAAGGCTTGCTTCTGACTCACAATGCTTTGTACTGATAAAAAAATTAGTTGCAAACCGAGTTGCAACTGTATGAAAATGCTCTTCACCATCTCTATATCTCCTCATCATACACAATACAAAGGCATAGTTATAGATAAATTTGGTGATATCTTGACGATACCCAGTTGTTACCTTTATCTCATCCATCTCATCAATATCCTCAAGGATGAGATCTAAATAATGGGTTGTACATGGTGTCCAATAGGAAGTCCCATAAATATCTGCCAACTCCTTCCCAATTGCTTTATAGTTAGTTGCATTATCTATAATGAATGGGACTACATTCTTTAGCCCAACCTCACATATCACCTTATCAAATTATTGCCTTAAAATCTCTGCAGTATACCTCTCGTCTAACATATCTATATATCTAAAAAACATCAGTGCTTTAGGACAGTATAAAAGAAAGTTTAACAAAGCCTTTCCTCGCCTATCTGTCGATCTGTTTGCCATGATAGTGTATCCTGTCTCCTTCAACGACTCTCTCAAAGTCGAGCAATATTCTTGCACTTCAATGATGGTCTTCTCTAATAATTTTCCTCTCAACTTTTAATAAGAAGGCATCTTGTATCCTAGACTAATATTAGCAATTGCATCTATTATTGCTTAAAAATAAAAATTGTTTGTTGCATTAAATGGAATACATGATTATAAAACCATCTGCCCACTACAAGGTTTGTCTACTCATTCAATTGTTTTCAAGTCATAGTAGCACAAATTCTAGGTTGAGCACTATGTACAATGCTAGGAGGAAAAAATAAATATATATGCTAAAAGAACCTCTTCCTCTACTCCTTTTTTTACTACTTTCCCTTACAAAATCTTTAACAACCCTCTTTCTCCTAGTTGATGGTCGGAACTACTACTACACCTTTATTCTACCATTTGAAGGAATACTATCAGCCAATCCAATATCATCATCCTCTTCCTCAAACATCCCTAAATCATCATTCTGTTGTCTTCTCTTATGTATGCTCTCAATCATTTGAAGATATTATCATTTAATGGCTTCTGACAAACTTCTAACTCTACCCGTGCAAGGAAGAACTTCTTTTTTAGTTCTTGGTAGGTGGTGTTTCAATCGTGAAATTCCACCAGTAACCACCTCACAAAACAAGCATTTGATCTTCAATTTGTTTCTCTCAACTGTTGTACCCCACTACCATGCCGGATCATCACACCGAGATTGAGAGTCTCTAACACTCCTTCCTGTCATCTCAATTGAGATGTTCAATTCAATCAAAACCTAAAAATAAAAGCACTTTATAAATCCTCAATCTTCACATAACACTCAAATAGAGAGTGTCTCTCACTTCACGAATGCAATAAAAATCATATCAATGTACTTCATAACTTCATATTTTATTATTAAAAAATACAAAATAAAACAAAAAATAACAAATATAAAAAAAAAAATCCAAACTACGCAAAAAGTATACCCTAATTCGATTTGGGAGCCTTCCATGAACGCCGTAGAGCACTTTCTTTCGAACCTTGAACACCAAGGATGGAGAGAGTGCATTGGAGAGATGTGACCAAGAGAAGCCAAAAACCCGTAGTTTTGCGTATCATGTGATATGGCACGATAAGTTAGTATTTGGCATGTATCGTATACGATATCGCACTGTATCATACAATGGGCATGTCACTTAGAAAGCAATATGAAGAAAACATTCGTGAAAAAATTGTCACTCTAAATAGATAAGCATATAATATACAACATCAAGAAAATATAGGAAAAACTTGACATAATTGTACTTGAAGAACTGGAGCAATATAGTCCATTACAATGTAGTAGATCTCACCAAGTGACTATGGTTGATCCTACAACTATGAAAAGCATGTGCTGAAAAACATGTGGTTGTTGGGCATAACAAATTTAAAATTATATAATACTACACGAAAGAGATATCTTTGCTCTTGAGGAATTCCTTTTATCATGTTCCCACCTAGCGCAATAGTAACATTTCCTTTTAGGTTTATCATCAACTCAATTTTCAAATTTGTTGCAATGCCAAAATATGTAAAAGCAAAGTTAGATAAAGTATCCTAAGAAGAAAAATCTAACAAACTACTCTAAGTCAATTAGATTACCTTTTTACGTTATAGAAGCATGTGTAAGAATCATGCCTTAGTTGTTGACATATTGAACAATTCCTTGAGACTTTGCTTTCATCTATGGCTGAATGAATTTTTTTCCATTTCCTTTAGCTCATGCTTGTTCACAACAACAACAACAACAACTAAGCCTTTTCCCATGCTAGACGGGGTCGACTACATGGATTCTTTGTTTCCACAGATCCGTATCGTGTGCCATGTTAGCAGTTAACTCAAATAAGCTAGATCATTCTTTATTGTTTCTTTCCAACACTTTTGTGATCGTCCTCTACCTCTTTTAATACTTTCCAAATTTAGTTTTTCTAACCTTCTTATTGGTTCTTCTTTTGATCTTCTTTCTGTATGTCCAAACCATCTTAAACGATATTCTCTCATTTTATCCTCTATTGGTGTCACTCCTAATTTGTTTCTAATAACCTCATTATGTATACGGTCTTTTCTTGTATGACCACTCTATTGAAATTCGGAGTAGCATCGCAGAAGATTAAAACAAGAAATATGATTAATATTAAGGAGAAAACACGAGAGATTGAAGGAAAGGACAGACCTCTAATGGAGGCCACCCCCCCCTCTTTCTCTCTCTTTCTTACACACAACCTCAACTTCCTAATACAACCTACCAGCCCTTATATAAAGAGTTGTAAAATGAAAATTGACCAAAATACCCTCATTATAGAAAAGTACCAAAATACCCCTGATATTTCAGGCAAGTACAATAATACCTAAAAACATCAGAAATTATAAAACTAACACAAAGAACGCTAGATAAGCATATTCTTCAACACCCCCCCTCAAGTTGGGAGTGAGATACTTCGAACTCCAAACTTCCAAAAAAATCTTCATATTTGTTTGCAACATTCTTCATCTGTTTTCATCACTAATCTGATCTTCAACAACTTCTTTGACTGAAACATCTTCAACTTATCCTTCTTTGCTTATCATTACAAGCAGCATATCTGGTTGTAACATCAACTCAGCCTTTATGGTTGATTATCTCAAGCAGCATTTCTGGCTGCAACATCAACTCAACCTTCTTAACTGTAACAACATAAGTTCAGCCTTCATGACTGTAACAACATCAAATCAGTCATCCTGACTGTAACAACATCAAATCAGCCATCCTGACTGTAACAACAACTCAGTCATCTTGGCTGTAACAACATAAAATCAGCCTTCCTGACTGTAACAACATCAAATCAGTCATCCTGGCTATAACATCAAATCAGTCATCCTGATTGTAACAACATCAAATTAGTCATCCTAGCTGTAACAACAACTCAGTCATCCTGGCTGTAACAATATCAAATCAACCTTCCTGGCTGTAATAACATCAAATCAACCATCCTGGCTGTAACAACATCAAATCAACCATCTTGGTTGTAACATCAAATCAGTCATCTTGGTTGTAACAACAACTCAACCATCCTGATTGTAACAACATCAAATCAGCCATCCTAGCTGTAACAACATCAAAAACAACTATTTTGGCTGCAACACACATTTTAGCGGTCCTCATGACTGCAAACTTCACAAGAATTTTCCAGTTCTCTTAAATATTTCCTTAAACACTCGATATTCATCAATCATATGCTCACACGCTTTTCAATACAAGCTACTCTTTAACATGCTTCCCACTATATGCGGAATCACTTGCATCACCAATCATACAATCTGGGATGAATCCGCCAACCTTGTCATTAAAGTCCTGCATCACCCTTTTGGGAATATGAATAGTTCATTAATGAGTGTGCAGCAATACGAATAGTCTAATAACTTCAGCCACAATCTTCTTAATGTGCAATAAATGCCGTGTTATGCATTATATGTACCAATGCACCACAGCCGCATGTATTAAGTGTGCAGCCACCATCCATAAATGGTGGTTCATATTTCAATAACTGCAACAGCATTTGTTTCTAGTTCCGTTTCTGATGCTAGGTTGTCATCCTCATCTGATCTGTCATCTACATTTTCATCAACAACTTGTCGACTTTCAAACACACCACGGCCTCTACTGTTGGAAGTTCTCAACTTTAAATAGTGTCTCAAATTTTCCATGAAGCCATTCTTCATGCACAGTCAACTATATGCCCTCATCACATAGGCGTACATCTATTTCAGCTTCTTTCACACCAATGTTTGTGGCCTCCTTTGATGCTTGTAATAATGGATCGAACATGAGATTAAACGCCACAGTAAAAGCACAGTCATAAGTTGTTTTGCTACTTCCTCAATGCTGCCATCCTTGATTTCTACATTGAAAGACAATATCATACCCTCATCAAGCATCGTTTCCAACTCATCAATGTAGAGAGTATCCTGATTTCGAAACTTGGAGCACTGACAGAAGATCCATCTGCAGCAGCCTTCTCTCTTGTTCGATATCTTAAAAAAAATCGTTGCATTACTGCATACAGCAACTCTTCATCCATTATGAGTTTTCCTGCAACATTAATTACTGTCATTGTGACCCAGACAATTAAAAAACAGGTTGGAATTCTTCATTAATTAGGGTTGTCACATGCAGGCAGTTAAAGCAGCCCATAAACACTTTCGGCAGCTGCATATTAATTCTCTTTTTAGACGTTTTAGGTGGTTGCAATATTCTTTCAATAAATGTCATCATGACTCGTCAGCACCCATTCTTTAAATGCAGCCACCTTTCCAATAAGTTCAGCAAATCATGCCTTTAAACACCTTTCCTAAGCTCCTTCACGGTTTAATGATTTTCTTGGAAATTTAAATATGCAATAAATGTGTTGCCAAATTCAATAAATATAGCCAAATCCAATAAAGGCAACCACCATAGTCTTCACAACATTAATTTCTCTGGTTGACACGATTTCGAAGGAATAATTAATGAAGAATATAGTCGTTCTTGTGCAAGGTCTCCAACAACATAATCTCGTAACAAAATATAACCAGTTGGCTTAAGGATTCTCTTGATATTTTGCAATACTAGTGGTATCTTCTATGGAGCTACTGTAGATAACATAAATATCATGGTCACGATGTCAACTGAAGATAGTAAAACTTTTTCACTAAGATCATGCTGTGTTAGATCGCATACAAAGGCATTAATGCGGTCCCCTTTGAAATCCTTGTGTGCCTTTACTAAATCAATAGCATGTTGTGAGAAGTCTCATGCATGAACAAAGATATTTTGAAAGATGGCAATCAAAGGAAAAACTGTGTTCCCAGCTCCACACCCAACCTTTGCAATTTTGTTGCTTATATCGATCAAGCATAACAAAACAATATAATCAAGCTCATCTCTTTCAGCACCATCTATCTCCTTCTCCTTCCAATGGCTCACTTCATATCGCATTCTATGAAGCTCATCATCTTCTTCAGAGGTCAAATTATGACTACAACCAATGAATGCCAGCATATCCTTTTCATACCTTGGACCAGGAGATAGGAGTCTTTTTGAATGGCTCAATCTCTACAAAGCCGGAGGGTAATGTCTCAACAATATCAATGTCATCCTTTAGTGTCTCTATAAAGTGCTTCCAATCAAATAGATCCTTGAATACACTTTCATCAGCCCAGTAGGGAGTGTGGTCCAACGAAGGAAGAACAAGAGTTGCCTTCATGATCTTAGCAACAGCAACCATATCACATATGAACCATTGGCCTTCTCTAACTGAACCACTTGACAAGAATTGTGTCTGTTCTTGTTCTTCAATAGCTCTGCGCAGTTCTGCACCATGCTTCCGTTGCGCCACTCTAATCGTTGCTCCAGACAATAAAAAAAAATCTACACCAAACAAGTTAATGCAAAGTTGCACAAATTGTGCTAGATCTTGCAAATGATTTCTTCCCCATTCAGCGACTCTTGCAGGTCACGATTTTCACCATATACGGCTCTGATACCATGTTGAAATTTGGAGTAGCATCACAAAACATTAAAACAAGAAATATGATTAATATTAAGGAGGAAACACGAGAGATTGAAGGAAATGGGCGGACCTCCAATGGAGGCCGCCCCCCTCTTTCTCTCTCTTTCTTACACAACCTCAACTTCCTAATACAACCTACCAACCCTTATATAAGGAGTTGTAAAACGAAAATTAACCTAGCTCATGCTTGTTCACGATCTTGCAAAATCACATCTTGATTACTTATATCACATTCACACTTTCATTTTCCAAATCATTCTCAACATGATTGTCATTTGTAATTTCATTTTCATCAATGCTCGAAGAAGATATTTTACATAACATGTTTTTACTTTTTAGATCAATTACAATTTATCAGTGCCTTTAATATTTCAATATAAGTTTCATCAAATTGCAAGGCCTCTTCCATCCACTTTTGGCATTTAATAGTCTAACATATGTTTCTTTTCATCTATGGATAATGTGTGATTGTTTTTATGCAATCATATTGAATAACTGAACCAACCTTTGCATTTCTTCTTCATCTTTTAAGAATATAATATTTTGGCAATCAATGAATATTTTCGATATTGAATACCACCAATATGTATACACAAAAAATCCCATAAAATCCCACAAGTAACATCTATAAAAAGTCAAGAGTTGTTTATGTATACTTTATGATATATCCTTTTCATCAGCATTGCCATCTTGTTCATCTTCAGTCTGCCACTAAATGACTTTATATGTTTTGGACTCTTCACAATTTTATTCAATCTTAGCATCATAATTTATAAGTTTCTCAAACTCCTCCTAAAATTTGATAAATAATGCGAGAGTATATGAGTCTCTCACTTGAATTAGTAATGAGTTTCTAAGAGAACAAGGTTGCACCATTTTGGTCATTCTAAAATCATACTTCTTTTCTTTAAAATGTTGCCTTGTCATCACTTCATCAAACTTCTCCACAAATGTATGTATTGAGGTGCTTGCATTAAGATGCTTTTTGGACATATTGTTCATATTTTCACTACATTGCATGGTTAACATTTCAGCCATAAAGGTTTCAGGCAAATAATGCAATGACCAAATCTCACAATCTAACCAAAGATCAATCAACCACTTAATTTGTATTATATCCGAAAATAATCTTGTTAATTGAAGTTATTGTTCTTCAAAATCAGTCAACCGCTTAACTTCAATGGTCCCTTCCTTCATGATTTGTTGAATCCATCTTCTACAGACACTCTATACAGGCATAAGCATCAATGTCCAAACCAAAAAGAAGAAATAGTTCTAGCTCATTAACAAAGCCTTTGGTCTTTCCAAAAATTCTACAAACTTTTAAAAGAAACAACAAAATGAAGCTAATAAAACAAAAACAACATCAAATTGGTAGAGAAGAGAGAAAAAGAGAGAGAAGTGCCCTACCATTCAGGGTTAATGGTGGAGAGGGGACAAGAGATTGGAAAGATGAGGAATCTTGTAGAGTTCACGAGCGATGATAGAGTATGATAGAAGGGAGAATCTTGGAGAGCTCATAAGCAATGATGGAGCAGAGAGGGAGGGAGGAAGGCACCCTAACAGATTCACGAACACCTCTCAAGAGAATACGAGTTTTTTAGACAATATCTCATCCGTACATGCAAGTGATGGTAGGATCTGATTGTCTAGCAGAATATGGCTTGAAAATTGAGTCTAACAGCTCCCTTTTTTTCTCTCTCTACATACATACATATGTATATATATATATATATATATATATATATATATATATATATATATATATATATATATATATATATATATATATATATATGTGCATATATGTACATACATACATATATAAAAAAACAGGTCGAAGGTCATCAGCATGATACCTGTGTCGTGCATTTGGTTTCAACCTCCCCATTAGTAGCTCGGCTGCACCACCTAGATCGTTATGTGCACAAATTGGTTTCAAACAAGGCTATGCATGTTTTAAATTTTCAAATCCAAATCAATGTATTTCTTTTTGGGGTTGCAATGATTAGACCAAAGCCAGAAGATGCTTGCGTCGTCCCCTAAAGAAACTCATGACCTTCAAGTTGCGAGTCGACCCTGCAGCCAGGTGAGCTATTGCTCATTATGGTTGCCTTTTCCTTAATATAAAACAGGCATAAATGCACAAGAACAGATGGGTCTTGAACCCCGGTGTAAGAACAGGCCCCAACTTTTGAACTGGCTAAGTAGGGTCCACGGACCCAGTTGGGTTCCACAGCCCGCAAACTTTATCATATGCTTCAGAAAGAAATTTATTAAAATATCATATAGGAAATGGACGATAGAGCCTTAGGTGTTCAAATGGGCAAAGTCATGTGATATGGATACATGTCTTTCTTCGTACAGTGGGAAGCTTGTTAGTGACGTGTAATATAGCATTAATCGCATTTAATGCATTAACGATATTATTATCCTTTTGCAGTACATTTAGGATGTACGATTTCCAAATTTGGGCCGTGAAATTGTAGAGTAAAATTTTGAGGACCTATGAAATTTAGTATTTTTATTAAAAGAAATTAGGATCTAAAAGAGAATTGTAAGTACGGAAACTTTGAAACCTACAAAATGGATAGTTTCACTTACTTTAAAATTTGCCGGGTTAAAGTAGTTATAAGAATGTTTATAGGATAGGAAGGGATTCAAGTCCCCACTGGGACCAGGAGTCCCCCCATCCCCACCTCCACGGGGACCCGTCCCGAGTGTGTTCCACTTAACACAAGTTTCATAAAACTTAATTGACAGAACTTCTTGCCAACAGAAGCATACTGGTAATTCAGTTTAGGATCCATGTGTCTGTTCACGTTCGACTCCAACATGCACGATGAAGCATTCTTTAATTTCACAAACCATTCTGACCATTACATGGATGGAATCAATCAGAAAATGACCACACTGATTAGAGGATATAACAAAATAGAAAAGTGAGAAGGGGAGGGAGGAATCGAGAAAATAAGACGCTGTAGAGAAACCATCAAAAGGAGACGGCTGTGAGAAACCATCTATTCAAAAGTCACCAAATTGATTTAAAAACATCACAGAAAAACAAAATCAAAGATACGGAAAAACCATTCACAGAGAAAGAGATATTGCTCTGGTTCAAGAACATCACAAAAAAGAAAATCAAAGATAAAAAAGAGAACCATTGAGAGAGAAAGATACTGATACGGACATCTGGTTCGACTGTTCGACAGCAGGAGAAGAGAGAGATGGGCCGTCCTCGTTGCTCTGGTGAGAGAGAGAGAGCAAAAATGAGTTAGGGTTTACGTTTTGGTTGAAGTGTTGAGAGGCGGAACGCGTTGGGGTCTGGGGAGGCGGGGAGTAATATGGCGGGGCTGGTTCGTGGAGTCTGGTCAAGGAACTACTATGAAACCGACCCAGGAAGTAGCGGAGCAGGTTCGTCGGGTGGGAATCAGAGGGATTTATAGAACCGACCCGTGGGGTGACAGGGCGGTTTCTCGAGGTGGGGATTCTAGCGGAGCGGAGACCTACTATCCCCATTCCCGCTCCGATCCATACGGGGATCTTCTCCTCCCCTCCCATCCTGGACCCCAGTTTTGTGGTGACCATGAACACCCCTAGAGTCTAGGCCGTTGTCCTAGTGGCATTCTGACCACAGGGTTAATTCAATAGATCCTTCAAGTTGAAGTTTGTGAGTTCAATACCTGAGGCATGCACAATCTGAAGGGGGTGGAAACATGAGATTGAAGCCAAGATGAGAAGAAGGGCTTAGTGAGGAACTCGGTTTCTTCCAGAAGGTTTTTTCAAAAGGAAAGTATCTTTGTTTTTGAAAGAATAATAATTATTATAGAATTATTCTCATTTCATCTTATTATAATATTTTTTAATATTTTCTTTTTTGTTTTGTTATTGTTTATTGTTTTTAACGTTTCTTTGTCTTTTTTTTAATGTTTTTTTTTAAATAAAACGATTTGTTTGAAATCTGTTTTTGTTTTGTAAACATCATCTAGCGGAATGAGGAAGGATGACACTTTATTCTTGATTTCGCTAGTATATATTATTGGGATCAAAAGTGGTCGACGTATCTTTTACCATTACACCAAAGGATCTATTTATTCAATAAAACGTAACCATTCTCAAAATATTTGATGATACATCTGGCTTCGATGAAGATCAGGCCACGCAATCAGAATCCCTGTTCGTTATTCACATGTAAACTACAATTCAGGCTAATTAGTCAGTTCGTATTCCTTATTCAAGTCAGACCTGGAGCGATTTCCCCTAAAACTTAAAACCGGAACCGAATCAGTCCTCCTCTGCTTCAGGGTCTGATTTCAGTTCCACCAGTTCTGGGTCCAATTTTGCTTGCTTTCAGGCCAGTTTCAGCTTTGGGTTTGCTCCGTCTTTTATTTGCAAATTTCATAAAACAAAGGTGAACCTTAAAACCAGAACTAAAAGAATGACTTAGAAACTTGCTTCTAGTCCACTAGCTCCCGTTCCGGAAACTGAACCAAGGGAGTCTCCTGTACCAATTTGATTATAGTTATGGAGGCGTTCCGGTCCATTTCAACCAGTCAAACCCGGTCCTAACCGGCCACCCCTGATCGAAGTTCATTTTCCAAACCCACCCAATTGAGCTAGAGTCCTTCTAGGGCCTGACCCGAATCCAACCACTGCAACACAGCACAATATGGATGTTTGTTTCTACATGCCATACTTTTGTCTGTGCACATGAAATTAGACCGGAACATGAAATCACCCAATTGCGTTATTTCGTGTTCGTGTCAATCAGGTAAACCGGAACATGAAATTATCCTTTCGAGTTCATGGTCGCACATCCCGTGACGCGAGACCTTATTTGGAAAACACGAAGGGGTAAATCAGTAATATGACAGACAAATTAATACTCCTATTGGCAGTGTGTATCTGTCTTCTCCCAATGCGGAAAGGGGAAAAGATATAAAAGAAAGAAAGAAAACAAGCGAAGGAAAGCCATTCAACGTCCGGACGCCATTATTGCCTTTCCCCCCGTTCCGTTTCCCCCCTCCGTTTTGGGCACGAGCCCGGATCGCGCCTATTTATGCGCAGACGATCGGAGAATCGCGCTCGCATTGCCTTCTCGACGCGTTTGGGTGTCTTCCGGCGAGCGAATTCCGCTCTCTTCGTCTCATTTCTTGCGTTCTTCTTCTTCTGAGGGCGTGGAGTTGTAGAGTCGGCCATGGCGATCCTCTACGCTCTGGTCGCCCGCGGCTCCGTCGTTCTCGCGGAGTTCAGTGCCACGCCGACGAACGCGAGCGCGATCGCTCGGCAAATCCTTGAGAAGATCCCTGGGAATGTCGATAGCCACGTCTCCTACTCGCAGGATCGCTATATCTTTCACGTCAAGCGCACGGACGGCCTCACCGTTCTTTGTATGGCCGATGACACCGCCGGGCGTGAGTTTCACTTCCTGCTTTCCCCTTTCTTACCGGAATTCTTGCGGACGCCCTAATTTGTTTTTCTAGATCGTCGTTTTCCCTTTTTCACTGTGTTCACGTTTGTATTCCTACTTCTCGTCCTGCCGGGGTTCTGCGTTGATCGCGTGTGGAATCAAGCCATTTAAGTCAAATTAATCCGAATTTATGTGATTTTTGCTAGTATTTTGTTGAGTTAAGTCAAATTTATGATTTCCATTAATTCTTCGCTGGATTTCGTCGGATTCTTCTCTTTGTTAGGCATCCTTTTGTTGCCTGCTGTTAATTACGTCCTCGATAATTCGTGTGGACGAACCGTATTTGGATCATCAATTCCTAATTGATGACCACATCAGGCTTGCTAGTTTGATTTTCCATGGTGACGTATCTGTAAAAGATCAAGCTAGCTAGAGTCATCCGTTTGCCAACTGGATTAGGATTTCAAAGAGTCGACAATTTAACTTCGATAAGTACGTGTTTCATATCTTCTTATTATTTTGAAGGGAAACTGCTTTGCTTATGTTTGGGTAGAATACCATTTTTGTCAGTATTTTAGTGGATATTGTGACTTTTTCTCTAATTTGAATTTCAGTATGAACGATGATTGGCCCTGTATTCATTTCCCGCTGTTTATTAAATCACGAATAATGTCTGCAAGAACTGCTCGTCATAGATCCTTGGTTTCATATTTATAACCATACCAGACATGCACATTTTGGATCCTCGGTCTCAAGTTAATTACCATATCAAGCTCACAGCTCAATTTTATATGCTGATGTATCTTGTGAGATACTCGGGCTCGGGATATTTTTCCATTCTCGACAGGAGTAAGATTGCAAAGAGTTCACTTCTTTGGTTGAAATCACCTACTTGAAACTACGGTTGTGCCATTTGGGGCTTATATTCTCTGATGATGAACTTCCTTACGTTATTGTAACTCAAAAACTCTGGTCTGATTCTCTTCTTTATTTATTCCTTCCAGGGAGAATCCCATTTTCTTTTCTGGAAGATATACACAGTAGGTTTGTGAAGACATATGGTCGTGCAGTTCTTGCAGCTCTTGCATATGCCATGAATGACGAGTTCTCCAGAGTTTTAAGCCAACAAATGGAGTATTATTCTAATGATCCAAATGCAGATAGAATAAATCGCATGAGAGGTGAAATGAGCCAGGTAAGTCTATCTGTGAAGAAATCAGATGGATGCAATGGCAGAGTTTTCTCACCGGTGTGATCTGATAATGGGGGAATATCCTATAGTTCCTGCTGTAGTTAAATAATTTATTGTCATGGTCGGTCTCATACTAATTACTTTAGGATTTTATTGTTGGTAATTCTAAGGTTTTTTCCTTATTCATGATTGTGTTCTATGGTTACTGGCGTTTGAAAGCTAAACCTTGAATTGCCATAACTATGTGTGAAAATCTTTTTCATAATCAACCGATGGTTGGTGGTTATTTTGGTTTCATATACTACAAAGATTCCGATGTGGATTTAGCGAAGAAGTTTTAAAATGTTTTCCATATTGTATGTGCACGTGGATGTGCTTGTGCTGTATGTTTGTGTTCCATTCAGCAGCACTTATTGTTTTATGTACTGCCTAGCAGCCTATACTAGTTTACATTAGTGGTTGGTTAAGTCTTGGTGGATGTTTCACATGAGAGAATTGATGTAGGGTCCTGGTGAGGCCATCTGGATGGACCTAGTCTCTCTAGTTACCGATCAAGATTAAGAAGTAATATTTTATAACATTTGCTCATTCAGGGAAGATCCCAAGTTTATCTGATGATAAGATCCAAAGTTATCACTTCCATCTTGGTGCTTCTAAAAATTCGAAATTTCTGTTTCCATAAAAGACGACTTTCAATATGCCTTGTTGAATGAAAAGATTTGGGAATAACGTTTCTTGTGTTTTCTCATTTCCCGATTTCAAATTTACTTTCCATGTTTGGAATGCTTGCAATTACATGACAAGGAAGATGCTTTCTCATGCTATGGTATACTAGAGAAAGTGAAAGTCGTGACCCTCAGTCCACTTGAGCATGTTAGCTCTTTAGTTAGAAAAAGTTGGTCAAAGGGTTGATCCTGTGGCATTTTTCTTGTGATTTAGTTGTGGTCTTAAATCATAGGTGTGATATTCCTTCCACCGGCAACCAAAACAACTGTGCCCTTGGTTTCTTACTTGGAGTTGATTTCTGAACTTGTTCTGTATTTTGAAAAACAAAGAATTATAATCTAGGAGCCACTGAGTTAGAAAATGCCCAATGTAGTGTGGTTCATTTTTCTTGAAAAGGTTAGATCAGATTGTTCATGATCGGATGAAATTTTTATTTGCTTCACTCTGTGGTTTGGATAGATATGCCATTGATAACCGGAATCAAAATCTGCTTGCCAGTACGTAAGTGGTGACAACCAGAGAATATCTGATTATTTAAACATTTCCCTAGGTTTGAAGTTGCCTTGCTTCATAACACCATGCACTTATGTGACAGTATACATAAATACTATAGTCTCCACTGCATCAAGTTGTTTAGGCTGTTGTATTAGTTTATTGAGTTGGTCATTTCTGCCTTCTTCCTTTTATGCTTTTTGATTCCTCTAGTCCTGGTTTAACTCCTCGTTCCTTGTTCATTGGTATAGCTAACAGTCTGCGGGCTATATTACGTTACCTACAAAAGTTTCTGAACATAAAAAAATGAAGAAAAAAAAAATTGGTAGTCCGAATGAGGTAGTTTGGTCTTAATATCTTTCCACTCATGCAAAAATTTCTCCAAGTTTCCAGGGAATGGTATGATTCTCCTTGAAAGCAAATAGGCTTCAGTTTCGTAAGTTTGTTTCTTGGAATGTGGTTCAATGATTCAATCTGTTTGCCTTTGGTTGTTCTTTTAACAACTCGCTCTTGTATGTTTTAATAGGTGCGGAATGTCATGATTGAGAATATTGACAAAGTTCTAGAAAGAGGTGATCGATTAGAGTTGCTTGTTGACAAAACAGAAAATATGCAAGGGAACACATTCCGGTTCCGAAGACAAGCTCGTCGCTTCAAAAATACAGTCTGGTGGAGGAACGTCAAACTTACGTAAGTATTAAATACAACAACAACAACTAAGCCCTTTCCCATACTAGATGGGTTCGGCTACATGGATTCTTTGTTCTATATAGACCTAAAATCTATAGTAAATAAGTCCGACAAAGTTTTACGTTGACTGTCAAAGCCTAATGCAACCCTCATCTGGGCTTGAGACCGCCCATGCAAGGGTGATCCCTTACATGAGGGGAGTTTACGTAAGTATTAAATGTTATGGTTTATTTATTCTTTATTGTTTCCCACTATCTGTAGCTAGTGAAAGTATTTTTGTTGATACTACAAATAATTGGTCCCGGCAAAACAGGTCCTTCGGTGGAGGATTTTGCAAGATATTTGTTGTCGTTCTCTAGGAGAATTCTAACATTCTCCTGGCTGTCTTATTTAGGACACCGGTTGCCACTTCTTGTGTCTCCGTATTTAGAAGTTCATTACTCATGAAGATGTTCTGAATGCTGTCTCGTTGCAGTAAAACTTGCTTTCTTTTACACGTCTCCATTTGGCGAGCAACTTGATACTAGTTTGCTACCATTAGTAATCTTAAGCCATGCATTATAAGTAGATGAATGATTAATGGTGCTTTAGAAGTTCATGTGCATAACATGTGTATTTGATGTTACATGTGCTCAGCACAAGCAGAGCTGAGACGAGCAATGACCTTCTGAGCTTGTTGGGCAGCCCTATCTCAACTCAGATGTGGAAATCTATATTCGTATGTGCATTTTGGGCTAGGTCGGGCTGTTTTCTGCATGAGTTTATTCAAAAACTTGTGCGCACGTATGTGAGAGCACGTAAGGAAAACCGTTTGGCCGGCCAACTATACGAGCTGTAATTGTCAGTTTTAAAGTGAATGCCATCCAAAATAAATAAGTTGGAGATATTATCTCCTAAGTATAATTATGGTTTTAATCAAAACCTAGTATTCTATAACTTGATAGTTTTGCTTGAGTACTTTTCTATTGATAGTAAAGTTAATCTCATAGCTCTGCTGAATACCGTTATGGTTGGGCTTCTCAGAGACGAAGATAATACTTTATGTAAATTACTCTGCTTCTATTGTTTTCACAGCCAATCATTTTTTATATACAATTTGGATTGTATTTATGATTGTCATAGCAAAAATGCCATCTTTCCGCATTTCATCAAAACACACTTTCTGTTTTATTATTCTTTCGTTATTCAGTTACTGACCATCGGCTTCATGGTTCAGGTTTGCATTGATCGTTATTCTCATCATCATCATTTACATCGTGCTTATCTTTGCCTGCCATGGTTTTACCCTCCCTTCTTGCCGATGATTGAAGAACAGAGGTGCCTTGTAATCCAGTCTTCCTCATAATCCTTTTATTAAGAGTGGTTTTGCTTCTTTTACAGCTTTAGTTTGTATTTATGAGCCGTCCCATACTTTATCGCCTGAGAAACCAAGTCAAACATTGGGTTGTTTAACAGCAGCCTTGTAGCAAACTGCATTCCATCAGATCGTTTTTTATTGAGCTCAAAAGCGGAAAATCGAATATGCTTGCCATTTTATATGCCTTCCTGTTCTTGCATATCTCACCATTCAAACAATAAGGCGGATGGTTGAGATCAAAATGGAAACAAAAAGTGTATATGCACTTCACTTTTTGCTTTTCTATCTCAACCTTTTTTCATCATATGGTTGATATTTTTAAGGGTATGGGATATGGTTAGCATGTAACATGAAAAACACACTAGAATCATCCTCTCTTTCTCTCTCTACTATATATGTTTGTCATATCCTTGAAAATCTCAACTAGGTTGAGTTCATAAGTTAAATAGTTAGACACGTATTTTTCTTTAAGTATATTGTTTTTTTTTGCTGCCAAGCTCAACCATCTGTTGAATTTTAAGGATGTACAAGCATATAAAGTGGCAAGCATATTACTCACCATATATATTCAAAAGGATTTTCCCAAGATTCATTGCCATGCAGATGACTTTGTGAAAGAACGCGAACACCAAATACTTGGCATTGATGATTAGTTTCAAAGGATTCAATACTTCTGTGTCTGAAAACTCTGAAAAAAGAGAAATGAGAACGAATGGGTATGGGATACTACATTAACGCAGAAGTCAATCTAGGCAGGTCGAATAATTGTTGCAATCAATCAACTCAGGGGCACGCACTTTAAGGAAGTAATGGAAGCAAGATAGAAATACAACTCAAAAGGAAAACATAATACATTAAATCATAAGGATCTATCCACATGAAAATGGATTTAGAAGAGGTGTGAGGTCTAGCATAATAAAGAAACGCGACTCGAGACAACGGTAGATGGTATTGGTTCAAGTGAGCTGAGCTACTTGTGAGCTATTTGAGATCAACTTGATGACAACTCGATATTGACCGTCTTCATGTGCTTGAGTCCAACTTATCAAGCTTAGGCAACTCGAGCCGACACACGCCAATGCTTAGTTCAAGTTGCTAATGGGCATATAATTCAGTTTCAAGTAATTTACCAACATTTTTTTTGGCTATGCGTCTGTCTCTCTCCCCTGCCGGCAGGCGACAAAGGACTTCCCACTAGTGGCATTGGTAGTGACGACAAGATGTGTTACAATATCATGTGATCCTTTTGGTGTTCATTAATTTTCAACGAAATCGTTGAGCTCAAGCAAAGCTCGAGCTGCTTTGATATAGCTTGAACCTGGAGATCTAAGCAAGCTTGACTTCAAGTCGAGGCTCGAGTTGGGAAGATTTCTTATCTCTCAATATTTTGCCATTGCATTATCAAAAAGGAAAAGTCACCTGTGTCATTTAAGTAAAGGAAATCAACAAAAGGGAGGTAATGAACAAAAATGAGAGGAGTCCTAAACATGATTGCTATTCATACACTCTTTTTCCAAAAAAACTGAAACTACTCTTATTACAGATTTTCTCTCCTCTCTTTCTTCTTACCGGTTTTTTGTTCTTACTCACCAATTTTTTCTCCTCCCAATGATCTTTCTTTTCAACAATCTTTATCGATCTTCTTTTACCAAGCAATCTCTTTTAATATCATTGTCTCTCTCAATCATTTGGTTTCTCTGTAAGTCTTACCTTCTTCAACTGTTTTAAAACTTTCATGAGTTTTTGATCTTTTTATCAATCTCTTTCGGACTTTGGGCGTGATGTACAGTGAACATGTCTCTTTTTTTTTTAGAAAATGGTATCTGCAATGAGAGAATTGAAGAGCGAGAAAAATCAGAAAGGGTAATTTTTGGAAAATTTGATAAAAAAGATGTTTGTTTAATAAAAAAGAGTGTATGAATAGTAACACTCAGTTCTAAAATATTGATCACATAGTTCGGTAAACTACAATACAACTAAGGAGTCCACCAAGGACACTAGAGGGCATAGCATCATGGGAGTCATACAGAAACTTATGAGACCGTTCCGCTAGCAGGCTCAGGTGTCGTGGCCGACAACCCCAATGCTAAGCCATTTCAGTAAATATGGTGACAATCTATGTACATCCAATTTGCTCCAATTCAAGTATGACCAGCTACTACAAAAGGAGATGGAGGTAGTAGAAGCAGCAAGTCCCAAGTGCGAACTGCTGAACACCAGAGAGCGTGAATGGGGTAAAGCATGCGAGGTCCACCAGGGGCTTGAGGGACAAAAGGGAGTGAGCAAGAGAGAAAAGACACATATCCTTCATCTTTCTACAATGTGCGATCTCGTCGCCCATAATAACTTTTTGGAAAGTCAACTATCCTCTATTCGAAAAGGCACTTATCCTTCACCATACAAGCTAGTGCCAGGATGTATGGGGACCTTTGGGTAGCGGCTTGATCATGAAAGAGAACCTTATTACTTGGCCTCACCCAAACTACATTCACTTGACTCATTAACCCATCAATTTGGGCTCAGGGATTATTGGAGGTACCGATCCGATTACATCTCCTAGCATGCTGTAACAACATAAACGGGTTGATAGTCAGGAAAGTGAGTTCAACTTAAGAGGATCTACTAGATAACACCCTCTCTGAATATGTGTAGAACCTCTAACACATGATCAGTGAAGCTCATGGCCAGGGTGTTGGCCGACTTGTTTTCCTACCCACACCATTCAATTCATAATGATATCCGCTATTATGATGATAAAATCTAGTTTTCTAATTTTTATGCTTTAATAGATTTTATTCTCAAGGGTTCTAGGGCGTGAAGGAGTTTCTGAGGTTTAATTTAAAAAGTTAAGGCTGACTTTTATTGAGAAGAGAGAAACTATTCTTTTTCATAAGTGATATTTTTCATGGAATATATGGGAGCAGCAGGTTCAAAGATAAAGCCGCAAGCTATATGCTGAATATTATTTGTCAAAGTAAGTCGAATAATTCTTTTGTGTTTATGGAAATTCCTTTTCATGGCAATTCACTTGCAACCGTTCTCTTTTTGTTGCATAATGGAAAGATAACCCATTATCTGACATGGTACTTACTTATGCTGACCTCGTTCTTGTTTCAATCGTTGCTCTTTAAAATATTTGTATATGATCTTTTCTGCCTAACATCACTAGGTGTTAGTTTATATATGATGATAAGTGATCCTTTCGCTGAGTGCAAAGGCGGTACTTTGTAAAAGCGTTAGTCAACATTTTGTGTTAAAGAAGACTATTAAGAAGAACAAGCAGACTAGTCTGATAATGTCAAGCTTGTAGCTGAAAGTACCAGGCACTGATCAGAATCTTTCATAAAGAGATGTATTCTCCATGTCAAATACGGTACTTTTCTTGTTGCGCAAACACTGTAGCATTGAAAGGTAATTTTATAAATAAGCTAAATATGAAAATTTGAATTGGATGCATGTGTGTACCTTTTATGATGCAACACCATGTCTAGCAGTTTATTGTCAGGCAAGTAGCAAGTGTTGCAGTAACATAGGTATGTGAAAAATGAAATCTTGGTTGTTGAAGCTCATTCATTTCACGGCATAGCATGACCAATAGTTAAATCTATGTGGTAAGCTAAATTCTTGAAATATAACTATGATGTTTTGTATAAAATAAATTTAGTGATTAGTCAAATTCCTTCCATAAGCTAAACTTCCTTATAGTACTACCTATCATATTTTGAGTAAAATCACTCCTTTTGAGGCTCTTTATGGGTATGCCTTTTTTCTCTCTCTCTCTCTTGCGTGCAGACATGGTAATGGTAATGTATGGATGAGAAAGTTGATGTTTTTGTGTGCGTGTATGAAGACATCTTGAAGAGATTAAAGGAGAATATAACGAGAGTGCATGAAATCTCAATTGAACAAGGGCTGGTTGAATTGTGAATCTGAAGTTAGAGATTGGGTATGACTCAAGTCTCATTTTCAACAAGCCTTTAACCCAACCGACTTACAACAATCAAAGCTGCTTCCTAAATGCTATAGTCCATTCAAAATCATTAAGAAAATTAGAGAGTCAGCATATAAACTATCATTGTCCAAAGGGGTGAATGTCCATCCAGTGTTCCATATATCTCACTTGAAACTATTACATTTAAGAGCCTAGAAAAAAGGTCCACAAAACCAACACAAGAAAAGTGTGGTAGAGATTATGTGACCAGCCAAAGGTCACCCCAATTCAAACTGGACCATCCTATGTCTAATTGAGTTTTTGAAGTTATTTTGTAACTGCTTGAAGCCTTAAATGGCACTCCACGACCCAAAGAAGAAATTGACCAAGTTGGAGTACAAATCGTATCTAAATGTGAATAAGCTTTGAAGAATTCCTTCAGCCCCTTCGGCTTCGTTCATGACAATCCTTCTAGCCGAGGAGCGATGCAGCTTCCCGAATCTCCGGCGGAGGACGGCAATGTCGGCCAGATGCTTTATGTGAGATCTCGGAGAACTGATAATTTTCTTCTGTTTTTACGTGAAGCGATCAAAATGTGCGTCAATTCATTCTGCTCGCCTTTTCTCCGAACGAATTTACTGAAACAGAGCGGGGAAGTTCTCAGATCTTTCTTATTACTTGCTTGTTGCCGCGGTCTTTGGTCGTTTTCATTCATTTGGTAGGATTCAAGGGGTTTGTGTGGGTCTCCCATACTCTTTAGGTTTTTCAGTTGGAATGAAATTATACTTCTTAGTCTTGATTGAGTCTTAATTACCAAATGGCGTAGTTGATCGGCCTTTTAAGCGATTATCTAAGCGTTTCAACTAAACTCTGCTTTAAGCTTTTGAGGGGCGTAAGAAATTCCCTTTCTTTCCTTTTTGAAATATTTGTTTGACTATAAACATTTGTATACATTCTTATCTATTTACATTCATGAGGATATAGCATGTTCTTTTTTTTTTGTGGGAGAGTATTACAATCAGCCACAAACAATCCTCGTCATATCAAGTTGGGCTAATCTTTGTATATAGCCTTTGTTGCTTCCTCCAGCCAGATCTACTCATGTTCAGAGCTGCACGCTCCTGTGAGTGTGTGTGCAACATTGTTTCCTCTTCTGCTAATATGAGAGAACGCACAAGAGCGAAAATGTGGGATTACAGCTACGCAGTCTGCTGAAATCAATACCAGGTAGTTGCGATGGTCTCTCTGCTTTGTTAAGGCTTTGACAGCATCCAGGTTGTCATTCTCCACCAGGATTTCTAGGAAGTGCCATCTTTAACTAAAGAGTAAAGACATCCCAATTCGGATTGCTAGTGTCTCTACTAATGCAGGTTCCAGGTTGCTCGATGGCCATTGCGCTTCTGCAAATATGAAGCTCTTATTGTTCCTAACTGCAGCTCCTGCACTTCCTTTTCCAGTTTCCTTCAATGCGCACCTACATTTTCAAGGAGGGGGGAGGTTGAAGCTCTTGATCTTCAATTTCTAGTGCTTCTCGGTTTTCACATAGGCAGCGGATTGATTTGCTCATTACTTGCTCCGTTGGTGCGACATTATTGTGATAGAAAATACGGTTCTTGTCAAGCCACACTCCTTGCAGTAACATGCTGAACATTTCCATGCTGTTAGAGCTCCCTGTTTTCCATAACTGTCATAGCCAATCCCCGATAGGAATTTCCAACATTTTTCTAGTTTCCAGACCTAGGGGAGAGGCAAGCAAGAAATGCTGAACCCACATGCATTCCCGCAAGGCAAGTGCATTTGTTTCGTCCGCATTTAGACATCTTGAAGATACTGTTTGGCATGTTAACCGTCTGCTTCGCCAGATTAACTCTGGTTGGTAGAGCTTTTTTCAGCACCGTCCAGATGAAGTTGCGAGTCCTTGGAGACACTATACTTTTCCACAGTTGACTCCATTTGATATCATTATCCTCCATTGTTGCCGGATTTTGCTTCCAGTCTGTGATGCGCTTTAGTAAGTGGTGTGCAGATTTTACAGTAAATTCACCATTTGTGGTTCTGCTCCAATAGAATTCATCTTCTTTTTGCCCCCAAGATGGAGGTATGTTTAGGATGCGCTTTGCATGGGAGAAAAATACTCCTTGTTAGCTGCCGATTCCAACTGTTGGTGTTTGGGTCGATTAATTCTTCAACGGTTCCCCTGGGATCAAAGGTGAATGTCGGGCTTAGGGCTTTGTGATTTGCATTGTGTGGGAGCTATCCATCTTCCCATATTCTAATCAATTTGCTGTTTCCCAGCTTCCAAAATACACCTTTTTAAGCAGGCTTAGCGAATCCCAGATGCTTCTCCATGTGTAACTTGGTCTATACCCAAGTGGCGCATGAACAATGGTTGACCTCAAGAAGTACCTTGCCTTTAGCACCCTAGTCATCAACGAGTTTGGACAAATTAATATTCTCCAGCATTGTCTAACCAATAGAGCTTGGCTAAAGAATTGAAAATCTCTGCTGCCCATTTCTCAAATTGGTTTTGCTTTCCACAATCTTAACCATTTCACCAACTTTGGCTCTCCATTTTGACTTCCGCACCAAAAGTTACTGATGAGCGCTTCAAACAGCCCATCATATAGTTTGGGATAGCTTGCACTGTTGCTTTAATTAGAACTTCCTTTCCTTCACGAGATAAACACTTCTCTTTCCAACCCTTCAACTCTTTCTAAATGCGTTCTTCAATTCAAACCCTTGGTTTTTGGATCTTCCAATAAAAACGAGGACTCCCAACCCAAGTGCTTCGAGTGGTTCTCCACCATTTTGATATTGATTCATTATTGAACTTCTTGTTTTCTGTTCCGGGGTATATTGAGACTATATGTTATATCTGATTTCTCGATGTTAACTCTTTGCCTGGAGGTGTGTTGGGTTTCATCTCCACGTGGTGGGTCCTTTCCTTTGCAGAGCCTAACCGTTTTGTCATCCTTTCCATTGTTGTCATCCATGGAATGGTTGGCGGTGCTGCAGGCAATGTTAGAAGTTGTGTAACCCCACCAAAGTAAGGTTAGCAATGATGCGCGTGCCAAAAACCCTCACAGGCATGTTGAGGGTGGATTCGTGATGATTTATGTTCATGATGCTGAATACATACATCTATAATTTTTTGCAAAATTATCACTTCACTATCATGTGGTTTTTTCTACACTTTAATAATGTGGTTTACGTTGTTATGTCACTTAGAGGCCAATAGATAACACCACTTGATTTTTATGGTGTGGTATGCTGATGTGACATAGCATGCATGTGATGACATGGCATTGACAACTACATCAAAAAATCAAATGACGTTAGTTGTTACGATTTTATCATATATCGTATGAAGATACGGTATGATACAGGGGCACGTATCACTTATCACGATTTATCGTGCCTTATTGTATGATACGGGAGTGTGTTGCATCGTATTGTACGATACACCCCATATCGTACGAGTCAATGCTGACTTTCCTGTTATAAAATCTGAAAATCCAAAACTTGTGGATTTCATTTCTACTTCTTTTCGAACCCTTTTTCACACCATTTCCTTGCTTTCAGATCCTCTTCTTACCTTGTTTTTATATGATATGATCCACGATATGATACGGGCCGTATAACACGATATGACACGTATCACCCATATCATACGATATAGGCTAGGGACCCTTTTGGCCGAACAAAAACTCATATTTTTGCGGGTTTCTGAGGTTTGTTCACGGCTCCCCATCGTTGCTAAAGCTTTCTTCTCATGGCTCTCCTCCTCTTTGGTGTTCAAGGCTCCTAAAAAAGTGCTCTACAATATTCGTGTAAGCCTTCTAACTCAGATTGTGGTATATTTTGAGTGTTTTTCAGATTTTTTTTCTTTGTATTTGTTTTTTGGTGTTATTTGCGTTTTTATTTTTTTGAATGACAAAATCTAAAGTTATTAAGTGCGTGGATATGATTTTTATTGCATTCATGAAGTGGGAGACACTCTATTTGAGTGTTATGTGAAGATTGGGGATTTATGAATTGCTTTTATTTTCAAGTTTTTGATTGAATTGAAGTGCTCAATTGAGATGGCAGCAAGGGATGTTAGGGACTCCGAATCTCGGTCTGATGATCTGGTATGACCGTGGGGTATAACAATTGAGGGTTTCAGATTGAAGATCAAATATTTGTTTTGTGAGAAGGTGATTAGTGGTGAAATTTCATGATTGAAACGCAACCTATCAGGGACTACAAAAGAAGTTGATTTTTACACGGGCCGAGTTAGAAGTTTGCCAGAAGCCAGTAAATGACAATGTCTTCAGATGATTAAGAACATACATGAGAGGAGACAATAGAAGGATGATTTATGGATGTTTGACGAAGAGGATGATGATGATATTGGATTGATTGATAGTATTCCTTCAAATGGTAGAATAGAGGTTGATAGTAGTAGTTCTCGACCATCAACTAGGAGAAAGACGATTATTGAAGATTTTGAAAGTGGAAGTGGTAGAAAAGGAAGGAGTAGAGGAAGAGGTTCTTTCAGCATATATTCAATTTTTTTCTCCTAGTGCTCAACCTAGAATTCGTGTTGGTATAAGTTTAGAACGACTGCATAAGCAAGCAAACCTTGCAGTGGGCAGATGGTTTTATAATGCATGCATTCCATTTAATGCAGTAGATAATTTTTATTTTCAAGGAATGACAGATACAATTACTAATATTGGTCCAGGATATAAGATGCCCTCTTATCAGAAGTTGAGAGGAAAGTTATTAGATAAGACCGTCATTGAAGAAGAATATTATTTGACTTTGAGAGAGTCATGGAAGGAGACAAGATGCACTATCATGATAGACGGATAGACAGACAGGCGAGGAAGGACCTTGGTAAACTTTCTTATCTACTGTCCTAAAAAAATTATGTTTTTGAGATCTGAGAGGCATACTGAAGAGATCTTAAGGCAAGAGTTTGATAAGGTGATATGCGAGGTTGGGTTAGAGAATATAGTCCAATTCTTTAAAGATAATGCAACTAACTATAAAGTAGCTAGGAAGGAGTTAACAGATACTTATGAGACTTTTTATTGGACACCATGCATAACCCATTGTTTAGATATCATCCTTGAGAAAATTGGTGAGATCAATGAGATAAAGGCAACAACTGAGTGTTGTCAAGATATCACCAAATTTATTTACAACCTTGCCTTTGTATTGTGTATGATGAGGAGATATACAGATGGCATAGAGCTTCTTCGTACAACTGTAACTCGGTTTACAACTAATTTCTTATATGTAAAGAGTACTGTGAGACAGAAGCAAGCCTTAAAGAGAATGTTCTCCTCAGATAAGTGATAACAATTTGGAGAGTTGCTTTAAAATAGAAGAAATAGAAAGTTGAATGAGATTTCAGAGACAGTCTTCAAGAGTACATTTTGGAATACATGTGTTAGAATATTGAGGATTACATGTCCTTTAGTGTAGGTTTTGAGATTTACTGATAGCAAGGAGAAACTATCTATAAGCTACTTTTATGAAGCCATGGATAGGAAAAAAGAAGCTATTAGAAATAATTTTAATGAAAAAAAGAGAGATTATGTGCCTGTATGGAAAATTATAGATAATAGATGGAACAAACAATTGCATCAGCCTATTCATGCAACATGATATTACCTAAACCCAATATTCAGGTACTCAACAAACTTTAAAAGGGATGGTGAAGTTAATCGAGACATCATTGATTATATAGATTGATTAGTCTGTGATGAGAGTAGAGCAGATGTTATACATTAAGAGATGGAGATCTATGATAATACTCTTCACTTAATGGGTTTGCATGTAGCAATTCGCAACCGCACTAATATGTGTCTAAGTAAATTGTTTATCTTTGTATTTAAGTCTTTTAAATCTTATATTATTATGGATTAAGTTCCTAAAGTTTGGCAATTCAAAAAGGATAATAGAGAAGAAAACCAATTTGATCCAATAAGTTTGAATAATTTTGATATATTAGAGGAGTGAATTATGAAAGATAACGAAGAAAATGCACTCCTAACCGAAGAAGAAAAGGAGTACAACAACAGTATCAACGAGATGAAGATTTTGATTTTGAAGCAGAATGTGGCGAGGGTCTTCAGCAAGAAGATGAAGATTATTTAGTTGATGTTCCTGATTTCAATATGTAAATGTAAATGTAAATGTATTTCATTTTTTGCTTCAAAATATGTAATTTTTTTTCAATTGTTTAATGGTGAATGATCAATATGTACTAAACTTTGTATTATATGAATTTTTTGTAATTATCAGATTTTTCCTAATTTTTCTGATTTTTTCTAGATTGTTACTATTTTTTTAATATTAAAGTACGATACACTACGCTATGATATGCCCATATCATGGATCAAAACGATACATGATACGATACGCGCCAAACAACACTAGTTTATTCACAAGATTCTCAAGTGTTTCACTTAATTCAACTCCCTATCTCTAGGATTTTTGTCAAATCCTTGTGATACCTTTTTCCTTTAGCATTCTACCCGATTTTTCACTTGAAAAATTTGAGAGTTTTACATATTCTGTGATTCTTAACTTCTAAAAAAATATTTTCCTTCTTGTTGATTGTCCACTCTTGTCTTAATGGCTTCCGATCGAGTTGATCCGGCATGGAAATATTGCACTACGGTGTATTAAGGTAATGAGCTTGTGAACAAATGCATGTTTTGCAATGTAATCAGTATTGTGCCTATCTTAGTCTTGAAAGTATGGAAATCTGGATATCTTTCCAAAAATCCATCATATGTTGGTTTGTTTTCTTTTTTTCTTTCTAAAATGTGTGCCTATTAGGTGTTTTTCCTCAACACTCTTTGTAGTTTGCATTTAGTTATGGTAAACCTTTTAATAATCTCTCTAATCAGATGGCAGAAGCTGGCTTTCACTGCTTTGCACCTGACTGGATTGGTTTTGGCTTCAGTGACAAAGCCTTGCCTGGATATGGGTTTTCATACACGGGTATGCATACATTGTGGGGTTTTCTCAGTAGTGTACTCACAAACCTTAAATATTTTCAGTCTTTCTGATACTCTAAGTGGTAGTATATAAAATACAGAGGATGCTTACCACGAAGCATTAGACAAGATACTTGAAGCACTCAACATAACATCTCCATTCACTCTTGTAGTTCAGGTGAGTTAGTTTACTTTTCGTATTGAGTTCTCTTTTCCAATTAAATGCTATTCTCTCCTTCCCAGTTAAATGCTTTTACTCTGTGATATCTTGGTCAACTGAACTTTAGATAGGACTCATAGAAGCATACAAGTGCGAAAGAAAAGAAAAATGCTTCTTAAAGGAAAGGAGAGAGCATGTAATCATTGAAGACCAGGAGCAATGACAAAAGAGTTTGATGATAACAAAAGATGTCATGTTTTTTCTCCGTTGAAAGCTTCATCATATAGAGATTCCTCAGTGATGCTGGTTTTTGCAACTTATCCAAGCCAATTTTGTTTGGCAGGTTTCATATGCAAGACTTATCTTTCGTGCTTTTCTTTTGAATGTTGAACATGTCAGATGAAACTAGGATTTAACGACTCAAGAATATGACTTGCTCTGAAGTCTGATCTCAACATCTTTTGTGGTTCAAAGTGGCTTGCGATGAAAATGTTGAAATACACGTTTATGTGACTATATCTATATTTAACGCATGTACTTATACAATAGGCATCTATTTTGGCAGGGTGAAAATGGAACTTGGGCTAAAAGAATATAGCTTTTGTTCAACTTTAATCTCAACACTTGTGTTTACTGATGTAGATTTAAATTAAATCAAAGGGGGTGTCTGCATCTCCAATCATCTGTCACTGCATCTAGTCATTTTGGTTGTGCCATACGTGTCATATTTATTTGCCAATATGCATATAACATGGTCTGTTGAGCGTATCCTAGTATCCACGTTAAATAGATTGTTATGTGTCTTTGTTGTTTC
Organism: Brasenia schreberi; assembly: GCA_036023115.1. Taxonomy (NCBI): domain Eukaryota; kingdom Viridiplantae; phylum Streptophyta; class Magnoliopsida; order Nymphaeales; family Cabombaceae; genus Brasenia; species Brasenia schreberi. The sequence continues at coordinate 13,358,335 of JAYKKT010000063.1, read as the reverse complement.
CTCTCTTAGAAACCCATTTCGTGAATGGACTTCTTTGCAGGGGTTTCTAGTTGGTTCATTTGGACTTACTTGGGCTTTAAAAATTCAAGCAGAATCTCAAATCTTGTGATTCCGAACAGTCCATTGACTACCTCATCATCCGTTCCATCATTATTTCAGAAGTTGAGGTATGAATTGATTCTTCTCATGTGCATTATGGTTTCCTCTGCTGGTATTTTCTATTGAATTTTACTTTTGAACTGTTCAGTAATGAGCTCCGTATTTCTTTTGCTATTTGCACTTGAAGATTCTTTTATTGTGCAATGAAGATGATGCTTAAATGTAGCAGTAGAAGGTTGATGAATATCATCTTAAAATATCACTCGCAAAAGCCTTAGAAAAAGGCTATAATAAAGCGTATGCAACAAAGGCATAATATATTAAAAAAAATTATTTAGCCACAAAAAGGCTTGAATAAAAAGTATTTGTAAGAGAGGTATTTATAGAATACATGAGGAAGAGAAGAGAAGAGGGAAGGAGAGTGAGAGTGGACTCAGTAACATGACTGAAAGTTTGCTAACTAGTTTAAGAGAGGATACTAGGTATATGACATGCCCTTTTAACACCCTCTCTTAAACTAATGGTGCCATGACCGAAAGTTTGCTAACTAAGAAATGAAGTCGTGGAGCGGGTAGTGATTTGGTGAAGACATTTGCAAGCTGATACTTAGATCTAACAAACTGTAGTGTCAAATTGTCATGTAGATGCACTTCACAAACATAATAACAATCCATCTCAATATGTTTAGTTCGCTCATTAAATGTGTGGTTGTTAGCTATATACATAACACTCTTATTGTTGCAGTACAAAATTGGAGTAAACTTGAGTATCACGCCAAGTCTTGTAGTAGTCGTCTGAGCCAAGTCAATTCAATGATCATATTGGCCATTGCACTTTACTCAATTTCAGTAGAGGAAAGGGATACCTTTTGCTGTTTTTTGCATTTTTCAGGAGATAAGAGAGTTATCAAGAAAAATGTAATAACCGATCGTGGAGTGCCTGTCATTGATATCACCACCTCAATCAGCATCAATCAATGCATTTAATTGAAGTAAAGATGAAGATGATAAAAATACTCCCTTAGTCAATGTTTGTTGAATATATCGAAAAATCTCATAACAACACTCATATACATAGATGTAGGAGAGTGTTGAAACTGATTTACAGTATGTACAAGATGTGTAATATCTAGACGTGTGATGGTGAGATAAGTGAGTACCCCGATCATCTGTCTATAAGGGGTTGGGTCACTTAATGACTCTCCATCAACAAGTCGCATCTTTTGGTTAATTACTGCTGGTGTCTCAACAACTTTATGATCAGTAAGACCTGATCTAAGAACAATATCATCAACAAATTTAGTTTAAGATAAAAAGAAACCTTTAGCATTTCGGGTTACCTCAATACCCAAAAAGTAAGTGAGTTGCCCAAGATCTTTCATCTCAAACATCTTACTAAGTTCTTGTTTGATTTGAAGGATCCCAGAAATATCACTACCTGTAATAATCATATCATCGACATATAGTAGAAGAATAACAATGCTTGCAAAAGATTTTCTCATTAACAAAGCGGTGTCAGTATAACAAGTAGTAAAGCCATGCAAAGTCATGAATTCAACTATTTTATCAAACCAAGCCTTAGGAGCTAGTTTGATACCATATAAGGCTCTTTTGAGACATAGAACTTGTTTTTAGGTACGTTAAGACCATGAAGAGGTTCCTTTAACAAACCATTTAAGAACACATTCTTGATATCTAATTGGTAATTAGTAGATATTCTAATCCTTAATAGCACACCCGACTATAAGAGTTCTAAGAGTTGTTATCCGGGTCACAGGAGCAAAGATTTCCTCATAGTCAATTCCATATTCCTGTGAATACCCTTTGGCAACCATTCTAGCTTTATAGTGATTTAAGGATCCATCACAATTTGTTTTAACTTTATAGACCCACCTATAACCTATCATCTTTTTGTTTTGTGGTTTATGTTGATGTAACTGGGTGGCACGGGTCATTAGGGTCATCTATCATTTCTTTGAAGTGCAAAAAGCAACAGAAAGTATCACTGTTATCCACTGAAGCTGAATATCGAGCCATGACTATTGTTGCGATGGAGATCTCTTGGATCACAGCTATTCTAGCAGGCATGGGAGTTACTTTACAACATCTTGTCATTATGTATTGCGACAACAAAAGCGCCATGTACATTGCCTCCAACAATACCTTTCATGAAAGGACGAAGCATATCGAGATGGATTGCCATTTTGTTCGTGAAGAATGTCTAAACAAGAAGATAGTTTTGTGTTATGTCACTTCAGAGATGCAGTTAGTTGATTTCTTCACCAAGTCTCTCTCCGCCACCCGCTTTCAGTTTTTGTTTGACAAACTATCGGTATATACACCGCCAGTTTGAGGGGGGGTGTTGATGTAATAGGGTGGCACGGGCCATTAGGGCCCATGCAACACCCACTTAATGTGGACCAGGGCCAGGGCCGTTGGATTCCAACGGCCAGCACTAGTTGTTGCCCTATTTCATTTAATGCCCAATGTACATATTGTAACATCTATAAATACCCTATCACACTATGAATAAAGCATGCTGTCATCGTACAACTTTTGACTTGTATTTTGTGTGCTTCCGCGCTCTTGATTGACATATTTGATGTTTGGCATCCATGCTTGGATGACTTTGAAATCTTGGCGATTTGTTGGAGTTACATCATGAGCATCAACCTTTGATCATACACGCTGATTTATAATCTAGTCACAATACCCTTTGACAACCAATCTAGCTTTATAGCGATTTAAGGATCCATCACCATTTGTTTTAACTTTATGGACCCACCTACAACCTATCATCTTTTGTTTTGTGGTCTAGTCATAATATCCCAAGTTTAAGCTCTGTATTGGGCATTTAATTCTTCATTCATAGCATAAATCCAATCTTGTGATGATTGTGCTTCCTTAATATTTCTTGGTTCATTTATAGTAGAAATATTGGTTACTAAGGCTCTATGTCTTGATAAAAAACTATCATAAGAAACAAATCGTTCCGAAGGTCTAGAATCTCGACTAGTCCTTTGAGGTATATATGAAAAATCATTTTCAGTTCTTCTAGTGTAGTATTGATCAAAGGATATAACTGATTGTATTGAAATCATAGGTTCATCAAGCTCATTTTCAATATCTATCATGTCATTATCAAGGACATCAATAAAGGAGTATGACGATTTATCAATAGGATGAGCATCATTCATTCCTTTAAAGAAATACTCATTTTCAAAGAATTTGACATCTCTTGATACATAGAGTTTATCATTTTTATAATCATAACATCTATATCCCTTCTTATTTATCCCATACCTTAGGAAAATGCATTCTATGACACGAGAAAAAAGTTTATAATCTTTGTTAGTATAAACGAAACATTTACATCCAAACACTAATTAAGAGAAAGTTTCTACACATGACATGTTTTGTAAAATTGAAGATGACATTCGGTTAATTAGATAAATAGAAGTCATAATGACTTCGACCCATAAATTTTTAAGAATACCACTAGACAATAACAATGTTCTTGTGGTTTCCAAAATATGACGATGTTTATGTTTTAAAATGTCATTTTGTTAAGGAGTTTTAGTGAAAGAAGTTTGATGCACAATTCCAAATTTGTCAAGATGATTTTTAAATTCTTTGGACATAAACTCTCCTCTCGAGTCGGATCTAAAAATCTTAATTTCAGAATCAAATTGATTTTTTACAAGATTGTGAAATACAATAAAATTTTGAAAAACGTCAGACTTAGCTTTTAAAAGATATACCCATGTATATCTAGTGAAATTATCTATAAAAATAACATAATAGGAGATCCCTCCTTTAGATAAAACAAGTATAAGTCTCCATACATCCGAGTGAACAATTTTAAATGGTTTTGTAGAGATATGCATTTTGTTTGAAAAGGTTAGATATTGGATTTTGCAAAGTACACAATCTTTGTAAGAAAAGTTTTTAATATTATTTATTTCAAGAGGACATTGATACAACTTTTGAATATTAAGATGTCCTAATCTTTTATTCCATAGAAGATCATCACTAGTCAAAACATTAGCATATCATATGCTACATAGGTAGTCTATAATATAAAGTCTGCCCTCTCTATGGCGACGACCAATCACCTTCTTTGAGAGGCGATCCTTTTCAATACATCTCATGGATGAAAAAGTTATAAAACAATTTTTATTCAAAATTTGGGATACGGAAAGTAAGTTCAAATTTAGTTTTAAAACAACATTAATTTTAGAAACTTCAAAACTTTTGTTTTACAAGTCTCCAATTTTATCAACATTTAATTATGTTACATCATGGTTTTTCCAAAAAATACATGATAAGGGTTTTCCAACACATGATTTTAAAATATTTTCATTACAAGTCATATGAAATGAGGCACCGGAATCAAGAATCCAAGAAACCATACCTTGAACTTGGTTAGTTGAAAAAGAGCAAACCACACCTATTATTGCTTTGTTTTTCATTTGAGCTTTTAAGTCCTTTTATCTTTTCTTCGAGTGTAATGATGGAGGATGAGGCTTGTTCTTCTATTAATACCACATTTCTTTTCAACTTTAGGTAATTTGGCCTTATATGTCTGACCTCTCTATAATGGCGGAAAATAATGTCTTTTTTTTCCTTCTTCACTTTTGAAATGAGGAGGTCGGTAAACCTTCATATTTGCTCCAGATTTTGATGCGGCCAAGGCCGTCTCTTTTTGAAGTATAACTTCGTTCATTCTTGTTTCCACCATTTGGAGATCGATAAGAATCTCTTCTTTTGTAGGAAAAGGTTTTCTATGAATAAGAGATGATTTTATCCCTTCAAATTCTTCTCAGAGACTTCTTATAAATTGGTATACAAAATCTTCATTATCTTTACATTGTCTCTCACTAAGACATTTCTTTTGTAACCATATAATTGGTTCCAAACATTAGAATATTCGTCAAAAATTCATTTACCCCTTTATCTCCTTATTTAAGTGAGACCAATTTGTCTCTTAATGTCATCCTATGAGGCACATCGCTTTGAATATAGAATTTTTTAAAGTATTTTCATGCTTCTTTAGCATTAGTGAAATTAGACATAATTTTTTGAAATATAAGTAATTTTTCATAGATTGGGCCATGTCTTGTAGTTCGAGGGTGTTACACGAAAGTTAAATCCTCTTTTATCATCTATATTTCAAGGAAAAAAAGAAACTAAAGAGGTAAACTTACAAAATACGATTGACATGCTTCCCGAGGTGACGAATAATATTTTCACGATTGTAAAATTACTCTGATACCATATAACGATACTTCAATATAGCAGCAGAAGGTTGATGAATATAACTTCAAAATATCATTCGTAAAAGTCTTAGAAAAAGGCTATAATAAAGAGTATGCAATAAATGCATAATATATTAAAAAAGATTATTATTTAGCCATAAAAAGGCTTGAATAAAAAGTATTTACAAGAGGGGTATTTATAGATTACATGAGAAAGAGAGAGGAAGAGAAGAGAAGCAGGAAGGAGAGTGAGAGTAGAGTGAGAGTGAACTGAGAGGGGCGGGCAGCCCCCTGCCAGTCTCCAATGGCTACTTGAGGTAGCCGTTGGGGGCTGGCCAAACGGCTCTGCCCTTTTAACATATTGTTCTTATCAAAATTCAACTAAGTAAATATTATGCATCTTGTAAACCATATATGAAGTCTCACATGTAGGTGGACGGGCAACCGCACACTTTTTGGGAGACTAAAAGCTGCCTGATTGTATACTAAAGCCTAGTCAGAAGTACTTGTGATATGTTTTACGCCAGTCTTTTTTGCAACAGAGACACATACTTTTGGAAGGCAAAAAGATGCCTGGTTGTACGTTAAACTCTAGCCAGCAAGACTTTCAGTGTGTAATATACAAGCTGTTTTTTTTTTTTTTTTTTTTTAAAATTTCGAGTCTAGTTGACTTGATGCAGCCAAGCTCTTATGCTAGCTTTCTCATGTTCAGACTGCAGCTTTTGTTCAGCTTCCACTTTGCGAATGAATTTAAGTTTTAGTACATGATGCCTTTTATATCTTGTTGATCTTTTAAGGAAACTTTGCGCCTAAAATTTCAAAAGTATAAGCAATCCTCAAAGTGCAAACTGTATTATGGTCATACCATTTACAGAGCCCATTTTGGATGCACCAATGGCACAAGTGCCATGCCATTATTGGTTCCGAACCTTCTAAATCTGTCCATACTTGTCCGCATGGATTTCATGTAGGTTGATCTCTTTCCTGTAGGTACTTCTTGCACTATAAATATTGGCAGATACCTGTTTCTTTTTCCTAGCTAACTCAATCTGTTACTATGGCCTCATTTGTTTAGTAGCAGCATTTCTGAATTTCCATTCTTTTGAGGGTCTTTACTTTGCAGGCACAAATTTATTCTTGGAGCTAATTTCAGGTTTCCACTTCTTGGTGAATTCACTTGCCAAGATGCTGTTATGGCTGAACGGTTTATTGAAGCTGGCAGTGCCAATGTTCCCATATTTATGATTTTTAGTACACTAAAATGTCATATTCTATATATCATTCATTCCAATTTTCATGGATATAGTTAGTATGGTTTACCTTGATTATAATATGTATAAAGCTTGGAGCTGTATTCATATCACGTAGTAAAAACCATAACAAAATTAGGTGCTGATTGATTTGATTTCATATGAAAATCAATCTTTTCTGCCCAGCATGCCATGCTTTTCCTGTAAGCTGATATCCTGTGAATATCCTTTTCATACACGGAAGTATGAATGGATATTATGGGACGAAGACAGGTGCAATCTGTGCATTTGAGGCATATGGATATTTAGACATTGATCAACATTTCTAATACTCAGGTGTTCTGTTGCTGTCTCTGATTGATCATGCCTTCTGGCAGATATGTATTAAAGTTGGAAAAAGCTGATGTGTATCGATTGCCATATTTATCAAGCGGCAGGCCTGGGTTTGGTTTGTATTCATATCCTTGTCAAATTTTCTTCTTGACTTAGGTTCTGACACAGAATTCAATAGCTGAAACCTTGCAGTTCTTAAAAGTAAAACTATGGTTATGAGAAAAGAATTTCCCGAATGTCATGCAATTATTTTACTAATGCTCTATTATTTATATTACATGCATGATTGCCAGATGCTAGTATGTACTATGGTTGCCTCTCAACCACTTTTGGTACAGATTCAAGTGTTCTTAGACTTCTACTTTACAACATTTTTTCCCTTTTCAGGATATGTATTTAGGACGTGGAGATAGGGAGGAGATAGGAACGCCTTGAATTCCATAGAAACTCATAAAGACAACTTTGGGAGATGAGAATGGTTTTGAGACCGGTATTCTGAGTGCTTTTGGCACCACATTTGCCCTTCATTTCACTTGCTTCCTGCACTGGATGGGACATTGTTGACAACTGCACTCCCATCTCCACTCTCACCTACCTTTCTCTGTTTCATCTTTTCTTTTTTTAATTTATGGTCTTCTTTTTCATATTCATCACCCTTTTGTTCCAAAAAGATGTTCAAACTTTATGAGGCTTTTCAACTATGTGGATTTAGAAGTGCTATAAACTACTAGGTAGGAAAGTTAAGGAATATGAGCGTGTGCATCTGTAATTTCTGTATTTTTTTCTTTTGAAATAAATTTCTGTGCATATTAATCAAGACACTTTGTCAACAAATGAAACCGGCATTGGATTATAAACTGCAGGATAGGAAAGTTGAAGTTGGATACTGGATCTGGATACCCAACTCTTTATCATTGAGTCACCTGCAATATAAATGTTGACAGTCTTAACTCATAAATCTTCACCTTGATATCGGATTCAGTACATAAGCAAATGAAAATGGTCCCTTGAGAGGTATCGGCAAGGATATATATCTGATTTGCTTCTCTGTGTTCCCATGATGTAACTTCTCATTCAATTATCTATTATGCTCTTTACATGGGATTGAAACAATTGGTTTGGTCGAAATGTTTTATCCTTGTTCTCATCCATTTCATGGCACCTTTCTTGATGTGTTAATATTTTAAGATGCTCCTGTTTATCACTTTGTCAATAATTCTGTAATTGCAGCTTTGCTCGAGGTTGCAAGAAAAGCTGATTTTAAAGGTTTGGCTGCAAGAATATCTGATGGCTTTGCTTCTGAAAGGCAAGCAGACCAACTAGTTTCTTGGCATACGTCCATACATACTTGTATACATAAATGCCCTGTTATGGGTAAACAGGAACCTGCGGCTCCAAACCTTGGGTTTCGATTATCCTAAAGACAAGGATCAAAACCAAATTGAGCTAGTTCTGGTTCTAGTTGCAGTCACCGTTCAAAATTGAGAAAATTTTAGAAAAGTTGATAAAAACATTTTCGAACCAGTTTAAACCTCTTGGTTCCTGTTCTGCCGGAGGTGGAACCAGAACTAAGTTGAGAGGTCCCCGATTTGGATCCAGTTTAAACTGTCAGTTCAGTTCCAAACTGGCCATACGTACATACATATATACGCATGCACACACATATATACATATATATGTGATTATCGATGGATCCTTCTCAAATGTCAAAATTATATGCAGACACATCAGAATAATGCTCCAAATTTGCAATGCATAATGTGTGGAAAACATTTTTGTAGAAATCTTATTTCCACCTTGGTTTCTTTTTCTCATTTTGATGTGAAAGAGATTAGCATCCGAATATGTTATTGATTTTCCTTGTTATACATTCATTGAAGATGACAAGAACTTTTATGCTTCTGAATAAGAAACAAACATGTGCAGATGGGATAAGCCAGTGCTGATGCCATGGGGGATATCAGATAAGTACTTACCTCAATCAGAAGCTGAAGAATTTGAAAGAGGAAACCCTTCTGTAATAAAGCTTAAGCTAATAGAAGGTGCTGGTCATATGCCTCAGGAGGACTGGTAACTACATTGTCTGGTTGAACTGGATGGCTTTTTCCCGAACTGTATGATGTCAAATTCCTATTTGTTTTCTCCTGCTGTCTATTGATTACTATAATGCGACATTTCCAGGCCAGAGAAAGTTGTTAATGCTCTAAAAGCATTTCTATAAACCCACATGTTCATGTGGTTCAATACAGCCGGGTCACTCCCAGTTCAATGCCAGCAGATTTGGGTAATGACGTTGCTCAATACAGTTCAATGAGCAGCTATCCTAAATTGCGATGCAGATTCAGAAGGCCTCGTTAATCTTCGCAAATAAAATTATTCGACAAGTAATTGAATTGCTAGCATGTCAAACTAACATTGAATGTCTTCTGTTGCATGCTTTAATCATGAAGTCTTTTTCTGAAAGCGGCTAAAATTTTAGTATGAAATTAAGATTATAGGTCTTTTGTGCCTTCCAGATAATTGAGGTGCGATTAGGAACAGAATGTGATCAATCAAATTGCATAAATGACTTGGTAAATACAGAGTCATCTCCCCTGACCTGTGTAAGCTATTGTAAAAGGCAAGAGCTGTTGCCCTAAGTTAAGTTTCTGACCACTGCGATTTCTTTGATTTCATTTATGGTATTATTTCAGGTATTCTGGAAAAGTCTATATATTAGGCATCGCTCCTTTGCATTTATTCATATTTGTCTTTTTTTTATACTGTTTTATAGTCGATACAGCTCATTTTATGTCTAAGGAAAAATTCAGCAATCGTTAATGACTAGGCCATAAGAGTAGGTAAATTCCTTGGACTCATTCAAGGGCAGAACCAGTCCTAAGCTCAATCTGCATGACCCTCTGCTAAGTACACTCTCATCATAGGATGCTTCTGTATATAAAGGAACGGAGACATCAAATATCATGCACATCCATCCCCCAAGTACTTACTCTAGGGAAGATGTGGGCTGGATCTAGGTTCTTCCAAGTTCCTAGTGTTGAGCTGGTCTTGATCATGATTATGTTCATGGCTAGTTTCACCCAAGCTTGTCTTGGTGGAGGGTCGGCCCGTACCGAGACATATCAGTACAGTTGTCCTGATGCGAAAGCGATCATATACTCAGGAGTAGAGAAGGCTATAGCTGATGATCCCAGAATGGCTGCTTCACTTCTTCGTCTTCACTTCCACGACTGCTTTGTCAATGTAGGGTCTACATTAGGAGCCACGCTTCTACGTGTAGTTATCAAGGGATACCTCGATACGAGCCTAGTATAAACACAGACTGAAACATCAGTGTGTTTCAAATTTGAGTAGGCTGCCGTAAGCCGGCCTTTCGCCCGTTGATCTCAGGAACGTTAGAGTCGAGTGCTGCATCGTCGATTGACTTTGACGTATATCTTTTCTATGCTTTTCAAGGCAAATAAATCGTTTATCTGGTCTCCAGTGTTTGCGAATTGCATGGTCGTGTGCATTTCCAGACATGAGTGGCCTGAGGTATGTGTGGTTTGTGGTTTTAGGACCAGAACTGTAGGCTTAGATCTACATATGCTTATAATTATGGTTTTGAGGAATCATGGTTTTATATTTGATTTATAAGGTTTTCATGCAAAATGAGATAGCAACATAAGAGGAGAGGTATTTAGGTTTTCGTGCAAAGCCTACGGAATCATCTGTCTGATAGTATTGATGTATTTTACTGAAATTGAGTTTATAGAATCATAATTCTATGCTAGTGATGGGTTTCACGTTTGATGTATAATAGAACTTAAAACTATGAGCACCAAAATTGAAGTCCAGTTCAATAAATGCACCCTAAGGACCCAACGTCTGACGATCAGAGTAAGGTTTTAGTCATTACAATGTTGAGACTTTTGTGTCCCAGCAGAACCGAACTCATCTATTTGGCTGGGTACATAAATATAGGCTACCAAACTGGTGTATTGGACTAGCTGCTGATTTGAGTCAAATGATGCTAAGAGCCATCTTACACCAAGAACCAAGCACATAATATGTTCCCCATTCAGAGTTGTTTGTGCACTTCATAGGGATCAGCATATTAATCTGCAGGAGCAATATAAACTTTGGCTACCAACACTCAGGAAAGGTGATTCTATTTATTTATAGTTGAGTTGGCCCTGGCGTCCATCTGTAAGATGGTTCTGATGCTTCCGTCCCTCCTAGGGACTCTTTCCCATGACATCCTCGGTGAAAATTGTAACGGGTCGAGTACATGCTTTATTCTCTTCTAGCTACAAGTTGGTAGAACCACAACGTGCTAGCCATGTCGTCACCTGGACACGTCGATGCGTTCTTGTGTTCCTTCGGGTGTCTCCAAATATGTTTCCAGTTATGATTTTATCATTTTGCTATAAATATTCATTTTTTACAAATGACACTTAAAATTTGAATTCGATGAAGAACAAAAAGAGGGTTTTGTGACCTTTATCCATCAAGTAGGCCACCAATCAAGCTATGTGCGTTCATGCTTTCGGTTTCCTTTTTGGAGAAATTTTTCTGGTTCTATTTTATAATAATTATTTATTTTCATTGTTCATATACATGTTCTCAAATTTTACAGGGTTGTGATGCTTCGATACTCCTGGATGACACTGCCACATTCGTAGGAGAGAAAACTGCACAGCCCAACCTCAATTCGGTTCGGGGGTTCGAGGTGATAGACGGGATCAAGTCAGAACTGGAGAACACATGCCCTGGCACTGTTTCCTGTGCTGACATTCTTGCGATTGCTGCTCGAGACTCTGTGGTTCTGGTATAAGCCCCTACAGAAATCAGGCACGCATTGCACACACACACTCACACACACGAAATTAAGAATGAGTGCTCAAAGCTAAGAAGCTTTGCCATCATTCATATCAATCAAATTTCAGATCCAGACCCAAAACCAAACAAAGATAACGACCTTGGAGTACAACCAGCAATAGCTCATCTTTCCATGTGTCTGATTCACAAGTTGGATACGACTTTGATATCTGGAGGCTGGAGCATGCATTTGGCTTCAGCCTCCCCGTTGTACCAAAAGAAAAAACTAACGACCTCAGATCTACACAGGGTCGGTTTGAAACCTGCTCGGAAGTTCCAACCGAAACTGAACCGGATCACGAACCAATTGGAACCAATAAAACCAGACGTGAAACTGGGGGACACCCAGTTCAGTTCTGATTCCACTTTTCATAGAACTAAAACCATCTTGAAACCAGAATTGGTAGTTTCAAACCGTTGGCTTCAGTAATTTGTTATTTTTTCTTTAAAATTTTAATTCTTTTAAGTGTTTTTGCTGATTTCGAGTGGTTTATGACAAACCAGAACCATCCTGAAACTGATAGTTCTCAAACCGTAACTAAAACCAAGCCAGGGCCAATTTTGTTGCGGTTTCATGTTCAAACCGCCTGGTTGCGGTTTATGGGAAACTGGCAATGTCTACGCGGTGCAAACGCATAAGACGGCATACATGATTTTAGTTACTTCAAAATTATGCTATGAACTTCTCCATAATGGCTATAAACATGTTCTGAATCACCCAAATATGCTTTGCAATGCAAAGGAACTCCTTATCCTCACCCTTGATAAGATGCCTTTAGAGAGGTTGGCTAAAAGTGCACATCACGAGGACTCCCGAGGAGGTCATCAATCTTAGTACTCTGAAAGATCAAACAATACAATTACATGATTGCAAGGAGACGGGTTTATCCTTTAACAGCAAACAGCCAATGTTTTTAGTCTCAATAAGCCAAACGCATATAAGCATGACTTCTTACCATATGATACCAAGCTTGTTAAATATGAGCTGACTTGGATCCCTATGTGTTGAATACAGTCAGGCGGACCCACGTGGCAGGTTGCGATGGGCCGAAAGGACAGCCTCACTGCCAACAAGGATGCAGCAAACGCGAACATCCCGAATCCTAATTCTAACATGGCAACCCTCATCAACAAGTTCTTGAGTGTAGGCCTCACTGCCAAAGACTTGGTCACTCTCTCTGGTGATTCTCCTCTCACATTTCCACATTAAAGGGCGTCGATTTCTTCCTCAGTTACACAGATACTTAAACTTCAGTGTCATATCAGAAAATGCGGATCACGCCCAGGGCTCTGATGCGTGTGTGATTGATTTTTAAAAACTCAGCTACTTGAAAGTTTTCAATTATATGGATTAGATTCATGTATGATTAAAGTTTAATAAAAAATACTTACGATTTTAACAACGTTACTGGTAGGGATGGAGCCCCGCTGGTACCCACCCTGCCCCTCCCCTACATGGGGGATATATTTTAATAACAATGTTATAGATAAGGTATAAAATTTACATGCATATATATATATATATATATATATATATATATATATATATATATATATATATATATATATATATATATATATATATATATATACCATATATAGAGTAGATTTAATGTTTTATGCAATATTTACTGATTTATCTTTTAAAATAATTAGGTTAAAGTCCAGTAGGGCAGGGCGGTTACACCAGTGTTGGTGGTGGTGGGGGGGGGGGGGGGGGAAGGTGAGGGGTTTGATCCCCAATACCCATGGGATGAGGTGGGGCAGGGTCTAGTAGGTGGTTTCCAGTGGATGCAGGAGTGGGTGAAGTCAGTGATGGACCTAGAAAATGGTGTTGTGGGGGGGGGAGTATGTATTCGATCATGTCAGGGGGGCCAAGCTTGTATTCAACTGTAAAATATGTCTTTTATACTGAAATCACAAAATTTCAGGAGAAGCGGCTGCCCCCTCAGCCTCGTATGTAGATCCGTTACTGGGTGAAGTGAAAACCTGCCCCACCCCATCCTATTACCCTTCCTAGTTATAGGGGTTGACCAACCCACCCCGTTTGCCCCCGTTCATTATTTTCTTGTTTGTCTAGCATTTTGATGAGTACAGCCTTGCAGGTGCACACACCATTGGAAAAGCTCGGTGCATCTCATTTAATTCGCGCTTACAGACTGGATCGGCACGGCTCGATATCGAAATCAACTTCTTGGCATCCTTGCAAGAGTCATGCTCTGAGGACAACTCGACATTGATGGATCTGGATCTGGACTCGCCCATGACTTTCGATAATCAATACTACGTGAACTTGATATACAGAAAAGGCTTGCTCAAATCAGACCAAGATCTCTTTACAGAAGGTGTGCTCCCACTCGAAATGGTAGATTCATATGCCAAAGACCAAGAGTCATTCTTCAATGACTTCAAAGAATCCATGGTTAAGATGAGCAGCCTTGTGCCACTTCCCGGAACAGCAGGAGAGGTTCGCCGGGATTGCAGGACGGCGAACTGACTATCTTTCAGAAATAAGTTTAACAAACTGAATGAAACTACTATTTGCATATTCCATGTTGCTACCTGTTCTAGTTTGATATGATATCCATGGGGAGCCCTTTTAGCCCATCTAAAGCCATCTCTATAGTGAACGATACCTGAATTCATGAAAACAAGCCCTTGGTGAAGGCTATCACATTAGCTCAAATGGGTAAATTCATAGGTTGTTATGGTCTTTCCTAGCGGTGTTCTTGGTCATGTCAAGCTCGACTCGACTTGTTAATAAGATTCCCAGCTCGATCTCAAGTGAACTTCGATCTTCAGGCTCGAGCTTGAGCTCGAGTTATGTTCATACAGCTTGTTTTGATAAAGTTTTTTTTACAACTGACAGCAACACCGCTACTGGAGTATAACAGAGAGCCAAGCATCAAAAAACAGAATCAATATAAAAAAGAAATATCAAACCACGGTACTTTACATTTAAAACTCAATGGAATAATGCAAATTATAATTAAATGATTTTTAAACATTATATCCACGTCTAACTCTTGTCATAGTTTAAGTAATCATTGAAGCATTATATTGTCCCATGCAAAACTTTGTCAAACCATTATAATCATCTCTGAGTTTGACAATGTTGATAATATAAAGAAATAAAAATATATTAGAAAAAAGCTTGTCTTGATACTGCTATAGAAAGAGTCAAACTGAACTCTTGTTGCTTATTTCCATGGTTTGATTTTAAGTAACACTTGATTATACACATTAGTCAAATTATCTTAATAATTAATCAATTTCAATATATTATTATATATTGTCATGTAAATGTGTTCAACAATTTCAAGTTATACACATACTTACTTTTGTAATGCTAACAAACAATCATCTTTGAGATCATACTATCCTTTATTTACTAAAGGCAAATTCTTTTCTCATTGTCAAAGTTTAGCTTCAAATCTTAATTAAGTACTACAAATTAATCACTTTGTTTGAGTCAAAGTCTTACTAATATTTAACTAATGTAATCATACAATTCTTTAAAGTTAATCATTTATCAAAAGGCATTCATAGAAATCATATGATCCATATAATCATATAATGATTTATAGTTATTCATAGAGCAAACTTTGTAATTATCTAATTTCATTATTCATAGAGCAAACTTTGTAATTATCTAATTTCATATTGCATAGGTGAATTTATAATATGAAAATGCAGATACTATATTATAAATGAAGTTAGTTTCACATTATCAAAATAAATTTATACAAATCATACAAGACTTGTTTCAAACTCTTGCTGATTTTTTAAAGTTAACTGATAAATGTAAAAAGTAATACAAACCATACATTTTTTTATAAAATTTCTTTTGATATAAATTTTAGTCATAGTAAGGTAAATAAACTAGAAAACCTCCTTTTTATGGTCGACCCTCATCTTCATCTTAAGGATTGCATGAGTGGAGGTTATTGCAAGTAGTGAAAACGGAAAATACACTTCCGTCCTTTGCCAAGTATGCATCTATATAGACACTGACAAGTTAAGCTCATGATAAAGATTTTTAGGAGATGAATGAAAGGTGAGAGAGAGAGAGATCAGGTGAAGATGCACGTTGACACAACTATCAAGGGTACTAAGAGAGAGTGAGAAGGATGTCGAGGGTGATTTTAGCTATTCTTCATGAGAAGAGCATATCGTCGCATTGTTATTGAAGGCAATTCTACATGCTCTTCCCATTTCTCATCTGTCTTTTATGCTCTTCCCACAATGCATCTCTTTCCTTTGAAAACACAAGTTCATAAATGATTTGAAGTATGCGATGTGACTTTTTTTGGTATTAAAATTCCAACCAGAACATGTAATCATTCAATATATCAACTGCACATAGTGTACAACAAGTATTTATGCTCGGATGCTTTTGATGGTCGATCCATATTTTTTTTTCAATGTCTTACATAAAAAATTATATTTAACTATAGGGCACACTAGTATTGGTATTTGCTTAGTATTATTCGTGTAATGGTCTGATTTAGCTACCAAGCCTTCATGTTCAAATTGCTTCAAATTCTTTATTCATGTAGTTTCATATAAATCATACAACCCTTTATTTAGAAAAGGCAAATTCTTTTTGTTATTGCTGATGTTTTGTTTCAAATCTTAATGAAGTATACAAATTAGTCACTTTATTTTGACTCGACTCTTGCTAATATTTCATTGTTTAATTTCCTTTTTTGTTTGTTTGTTATGCTTTGGGATGCAAATAGCAAAAAACAACCATGGTCTTGCTTAACAACATGATTATTCATTCTTGCATTTTGTGCTCCTCAATGAGTTCTTCATGTCACCATCAAAGTATGATCTTCCTTTCATGGTCGTGGTGTTGGAAGAGCATAATGCTTTTTGGGAGGTTCAAGGAGGCATTCTATTGGTGTTTGACGGTATACATGCTCTTTCTAGTGAGGATCCTAGCTAGTTCCTTTGGCTCGGTAAGATCCAAGATTTAGTTTCTTTTATATACAAACTATTCAAAGAAACCATAAAACATGTCTAAATAATACTATATTTTCTTCTTTCTTGCCTATCCATATAAAAATTCAAATATTTTCTCATTTGTTTTCCTCCTAAAACCCTTGTGAACCTTGAATTACAAGTTTTCTTGCCTTTGCCAATTATTAGGTATTAATTACGATATGTGGGAGATTAATAACGGTCCATGATAGGTTAGGTCCTTTTATGCCATCACTTTAAGAACGATCTCTTTACATCTTTACGTATGGGTAATAATGCAACAAAGAGTTTACATCTTTCGCGTTCTTTCACGATTATAGTGTCTGCAACAAAATAGGATGAATCCATGTGATGAAGAAAGTAAGATACGGAAATGCTACAAGTGTATTTTCTTGCAACCATCACTAATATTATAATTGTAAAATAACTTCTAAGTAAAGCTAACCAAATACAAGACAATGTAAGCTCACAAAAAACTGTATTTACGGAAACAGAAAAAGTTTGTTAGAATCTTTTGCACAAATGATAAGAGTTTGCTACATAAAATGATTAATTTGTATTAATTCATTAACATTTGAGACCACATTGAGAATAAGAAAAGGAATTTGCCTTAGGACTAGTAAATAAAGGATGGTATGATTTCTACGAAATTTTTTTTGCTGACACTATAAAAGGAATTATGTGTATTTTCCAATGGTTTTACCAAATTTACGTGTCAATATGTAATAGGATATTGATATTAATCAGTTTTTAAGATAAAGTGCGTAATGTGAATAATCAGTTGTTACTTAAAATCAATCTGTGGAATTAAGAAACAAGAGTTCAACTTGACTTTCTTTTGACTTATGAACACAAGCTTATTTCTAATATGATTTTATTTTTATGTTGTTATCAACATTGGCAAAATGCAAACTTAGATGATTATAATGGTTTTACAAAGTTTTGCATGGCAAGATATAATGCTAAGATGATTGCTGAAGGTTTTGAAATTGATTAATCGTAATTTGCATTAGCCCATTGTGATTTACATTTAAAGTTATGAAAGGTAAAATCAGATAATTATAGAAGTTTCATATGCTAACCAGCTAAAATAAACGGCAATTATAGCAATACTAGTGTGCCTAGAGAAGGAAAGCTAATTATATTACTACAGTTAAATCAATTAGCTGTAGATGGCTTTAGTTTTATTTTTAAGTGAATTTCACCCTATTCGGCTAGGGAATAGCTAGGAATATATTTGTAGCTTAATATACTTTTGTAAATATACTGCAGTCGTAGTATATACCGGGGGAACGATAAATGACCAACTATGATTGATCATCTCATAAAGCGGAAAATTGGAATTTAAAAAAGAGCCACAGGCTTTGAGTTTTTTGGATCTAGGCTTTGGGTTTGAATCAAGTCTAACTGTGATTTTGGTTGAGGTGCGTGTTCAAGTTTCGGTTGTGGATTTGGACTGATTTAGATATGCAATTGGGTTGAGAGTTTCTTAGTGCAGGTTGGACTTAGTTTTAGTACGTTAATACCTAAGATAAATTCAGGTGAATGGTCAGTTCAATAGGATTGGTTTTTGAAACTACATTAGTTTGGGTTTTATATAGCCTGGTTTGGTTCTTGAATCATCATGTTCAAATTGGATTTGGTGGGGGATTTAGTTTTGGACATAAGATTTCTATTTAGGTGAGGTTTTGATTTATATATGGATTTGAATATGGGTTCCGTTATGAATTCAAAATCGGAATGAACCGGCTAGCTGGGTTCAGATTGCATTTTCAAGTAGTGTTGGGTACTGATTCAGGTTCTTGTGGAACCGAGCTAAGGAAAACACAACCTAACTAGCTTATATGACCCGACTTTCTTATTTTTTACACAAAAACATAGGAAACAGCAACCACCTACAGTTCTTGTTCCTTTTACAAGCCAACGAAGTAAGAAAGAAGAAGGAAAAAGTGTGTTCCTCGAATTTGGTTGTTTGTATGTTAGTGGATTTTTTAAAAAAATAAGTAATGTAACTATGTTAAGGATGCTTGTACCTTACCCTATAATTTCAACTCAGTACCTTAACCTAGAATTTTAAAATAATTGAGATATTGTACCCATTTTCATATCAAGATAGGCTCTTGTCGTGTTGACACAAACACAATCAGGTCGCATATGTGTTGACAAAATGAGAGACGGTATTGAATAGGTTGCGCGACATGAATCCAGAACACACCCTACCTGAAAACGACCCCATTGCCTACATCGCCATCCTTATTTTGCATACATGAATGAGGACCTGATATTTCACCAGTTAACGGGGTAAAAAAATTTGACGTAACACTTACCAGAACCAATGTTTATATATGCTTACCAAAAATAAAAGAAGATAACGGCCATTCACTCCTTAGCAAGATGTGTTGTGTTCGTCTTGAGGGGCCATTTCAAAGGGCAGGTGTACGTTTTGGTACTGTTGTCCATAGACCCCCTCAAGTTGAATCCTCTTTGGCTGGTCTACCTAATTGTGTCGTAGTGTGCCAGGAAATACGTTTGGGTTGGCACCTCCGACGATCTCCAGCCCTAACATTATCGTAATTGTTTCCATGGTATTTCATAATGTTTTATTTTGTATATAAATCGTTATCTTGGGCGGTTTACCGTCTGCGATTTTATAAAACCAACGATATTTTTTCTTGGGGTTTTGCAAAAACCACGATGTATATTAAACAGAGGAGAGAGAGAGAGGGAGAAAGATAATTGTGGAGAGAGAAACAAAGAGAGGGAGATATGAGGGGTAGAGAAAGAGAAGACGGGGAGAGAAGGGAGAGCGAGGCCACCTGCCTCATGCAGTCTCCGATTCTTTCCCTCTCCTATCTTTCATTTCCTCAACGACATCCCACTATTTTTTTTTAGCGGCATCCGTGTCATCTTTCCTTCTCTTGGTGACATTCATGCCGTTTGTTATGTTTTAGCGGCATATCTGCGACCTTTCTTCCTCTTAGTGACATTCATGCTGTCTGTTATGTTTTAGCATCATCCCTGTCATATTTCTTTCCCTTGGTGACTTCCTAAGGCTACCTATGATGGGGCAACTTCTGACACTCGCATGCCTTAGACCGCGTAGCATGAACCTCAAGGAGTTCTTGTAACCTCATTTATGTTTTTTGGCATCATTTTTATCTCCATATTCTTCTCTACAGGAATGGCATACCTTATGGAGTCATGAAGGCCTTCAAGTAGGGTCTGATACCAGTGTTAGGGCTGACGAATGATTTCATGTATGCTTTAGCAGTCCTAATGAGTGTCACGAAAGTCGTATAAGTATAGATGAGAGGAAGAAGAAAGCGAAGAAATAGAAAAAGGAAGGGAGGAACCCGTTTACCCGCAGAGGGTTTTCTCAAGAAGATGATGTAATTATATTTTTTTCTATATTTCATCATATATATACTTAACTTTTTTCTCATCCGAGTTTTCCTCTCTAGGCTTTCCATTAAAGCCATTTCATGTTCATCCGAGAAATGTTTGTAACTTTTTAAAAAAAGCAAAACAATTTTTTCTATAAATCTTATCTTGTTAACTCATGAAATCCGAGAAGAGGGCTCTTCTTCCTGCATTTCATGATTGTTGTTGTTATTGGAGCCAATAGTGGCCACCAACAACTTACAAAACATGGTTAAAAAGGTTAGCATTTTGCAAATCTCTTTAATACAACCATTTTGACACCAAGCATGGTAGATTTGGTGTCCGTTTTCACCATAAAACTGCATGGATTTACGTTTTGACCTTGCTAATCTTTTCAATGAGATTTTTTGACCACTCAGAGGTTTGATGTTGTCATCAAAGGTATCAATGTGCAAAACTCAGAGAGACGAGTTCATGAAGTATTTGTTTAGCTCAAAGGTGGCTGAAGTAAGCCGGTAAAAGTGAAAAACTGAATGGGGGTCAATGTCAACAAATGACTTGACCACAATCAAGTCGATCGTGGTAAGTTCAAGCATCATCGTCCAGATTTTGGCCCGCTATAGTTCGAGACCCATTTTCTCGATTTAGTAGGCCGTGCCCTAGCAGCATGTCGAGTAACTTGTCCTGTTTCATTTTATACAATGTCAATATCAACTGTGTCAACTATGATAACATTATCTAATGTCATGATGGCGTTAATAACTATATGGTTTTGTGTCGAGTTAGACTTGTATCAGATCTATGGATCAATTCTGGATTCAGTTAGGTCTATATCCAAAATGAACAGTAACAAGTCTGGTTTAAACAGTTTGAATCTAGTGAAATGTTTAAGATATAAATTTAGTTTTTTGGGACTTTTTAGAGCCATACGACCTTCAATTCGAGCATGGTTTGAACCATTCAAGTAGGAATGTTCATAGGGAAGGGATCGATCAATTCTGGATTCAGTTAGGTATATCCAAAATGAACAGTAACAAGTTTGGTTTAAACAGTTTGAATCCAGTGAAATGTTTAAGATCTGAATTCAGTTTTTTGGGACTTTTAGAGCCATACGAACTTCAATTCGAGCGTGGTTTGAACCATTCAAGTAGGGATGTTCATAAAGAGGGGATCTCCTGCTCTCCGAATGGGGCAGATTTGGAGAATGTAAATGGGATGGAGAAGGGGATGGGGAGAGTAAGGAAATCCCCGACGGGGATTAGTGCAGGGATAGGGATAGCAAGTCCTCGTCCCGTGAACATGGCACCAACTCTTCTTCTAATTGATTATAGAAAGTTAGGCTTATCTAAAATAAAACAAATATAAGAGAAAATAAATAAAAGAAAGTGTTATCACTTTTTTGAATTCGTGAACTCATTGTTCTTCCCCACATTTGAACCTTAATAATATGTTCCAATTTGGATGGGTTTTAAATCTTCTTTAATATTGGTGCATGTGTTTTTATGTAGTGTGTTGATAAATGTTGAGTTGTTTATAATATATGTTGAGAACTAATGTTTGATAAAATCGTGCATGTGTTTTTATGTAGTGTGTTGATTAATGATTCTAAAGATGAATATCTTTGATGAGGAAAGATTTGTAGCAACCATAATGGGGTTTGTGAATGAGTTATATTATTGGTGAACTCAAGAGATTTGAAAACCTAATTGTGTGAAATACTACTCATACTAAGTTATGTTGGAATTGTCCAAATATGAATAATAAATCAAAAGAATAACCTGTAAGAAGGTTAGAAAAACTAAATTTGGAAAGTATTACAAGAGCTAGAGGACGACCACAAAGTGTTGGAAAGAAACAATAAAGAATGATCTAGCTTATTGGGAGTTAACTGCTAACATGGCACACGATAGGGATCTATGGAAACAAAGAATCCATGTAGCCGACCCCGTCTAGTATGGGAAAAGGCTTAGTTATTGTTGTTTATGAATAATAAATCATTCCATTAACAATATCCAATCATTTTTATAACCTAAGGAATTATAAACCACATCTAGGATTTACATGATTTACAAACTAATACTACATTTCTAAAATATAATATTCTCTTATATTTGTCCATCTCACTAAACCTATCCAATAACACCTCAACCAAAGTCTCTACCAACAATTCATCTTTTAATTTTGACCTGTAAAATAATAATAACAAAGGGATGAGCATATGAGCAAGCATGTAGAAAGATATACCTTGATAGGGTTACATACTAGAAGCATGCATATTTCAAAATACAAATGCATACTACACTTATCAAAATAAATAAATACGACCACGAGTTCATAATCCAATGATCACACATCCACATCCACGCATTCACACAAACTCATATTTACCCACACACAAATCTTATTTAGTTTCGATATTTATGGCCCATACAATGCTGAAACGAAGGTTGCATGAGTCATTTCAACCTACACAGTGGCCCTTAGGTACACTATGCCTTCGATATGTATGGCTAGAATGCCTGGTAGCTCACCCTTACTACTTTGGCAGAACATCCAAGGGTTCTATATTTCAACCTAATCTCTAGATATCCTACACAACAGACAAACAAAATATGGCTAATATTTTCACACAATTAAGTTTTAAATCTTCTTTAATATTCTTATTCAAAATAATATCTCATGCTTAACACGATATCTAGAAAGGCCTTATACACAGGAGCAATCTCATACACAAATCACAATACAATGCCACAATCCTTGTATAATAAAAGGTATTCATTTTTATCATCTTCAATCCATACAACTAACATCGCACATGCATGACAATTATCAAACATGTACATTACAAAGCAGTTACTAATAAATATCATAAACAACTCAATCTTGATTAAAGCAATAGCAAGTCATATAAATTATGCACATCTCAAAATAATCTCCAACATGATCCTATTGAGAAAGTATATCCCCTACCTCAACTGGAGCATATATCCAAATCTAAATCTATATAAAGATTACATGATCCTCAAAATACTATAACAGATCGTACTATAAGCATCTAGATCCAAACTTTTTACCTTAATCATTCATTAATTTAGTCATTAAAATTAAATAAAATTATAGTATTAAATTTTACTCCATCATGAGTTCAACGCTTCAAACTAGGCTTAAATTGAACACTAGAAGGCTTGAAAAGACCCCAAAACCATAACCAAGCCTAAAAGAACTTAACTAGATCTAATGTTTTAACCCAAACCCATTATTGTTTATGAGGGATATAGACTAGACTGAATCTAGAACTCATCCACTTGGTATGAACACGAACCCAACACTGACATGGAGCTGATCCAAACCCAAGACAAAATCGGGCGTGAACCTAAAGCGTACATGAAAATATAGGTGGTGATGTTATCACGTTGGTGTCATCATATCCATACGAGTTCCAACACGGTTGACACTAACATGATTCAACATGAAGCAGGACACATCACCTTACAAGTTGGCGGGACACAACCTATTTGGATCAAGAGTTTGGGTATCAATCTGTACTGGACCCGGGGGTCCTACATACTAGGCTCGAAATGGACAAGCCGACTCAGTCCCTCGACTACTGAATCCTTGTCGAGAGGTCTGTGGCTATTGACCCTCTTTAAAAAGTTTTTTCACCTCTATCGGGAAACCTCACCTTTTTGTATAATTATTATTAGTGGATATCTACCAGGTTACTAGAAAATTGATTGGGAATAGTATTAGCCAAAAGAAAACTTAACCTAACCGACTTCAAATGACCTCGACAGGCATCGGGAGCGATGGTTGTGGCAGGAGGCTATGTTGCTTCCTTTGGAGGAACAATCTCTGGGAACACATAAGGAGGGAAATCATTGGGTTGCCAACATTGACTACGATCACACTAGACGAAAAGATTTCATCGAGAATGTGATTGAAACCCTTTGGAGGATACAATGGTAGGCACTAATAGTTCGAATGAGTGGAGAGGCTAAAGGAGACTTCGGCCTTTCCCTTTCTCAACAACGAAGGAGCAGGAGACACTCTACTCAATATTCTGGCAATATCCGTCCTCCGTGACAGAGGACGACCCCTAGGGGCACCGGGAAACCGTCACTCACTATTAATTGCATGAAGGTTCGATTGAATTTCTCGACAAGAAGTTGGACGGAGGGCAATTGACTTTCTACCTACTATTCTATTCCGTCTGGTTTTTGGTTCCTAGTCCTATTTTATTAGTAGCCATGATTGGGGCTATAGTACTAACTATGCATAGGGCAACGAGGGCCATGTATTTCAACAAAATGTTATGGCTTGACGGAGGACTATAATGAGGAGGATGACAGACCCACCCACTCACGATCTACTAAAGGGAAAGTAGCGTCGATATTGGTTCCAATCCAATTCGTGAGACCATAAGAAAGGTCAGTGATAGTCTTCCCCGACCGTATACAGACTCCGCTGGCTTTCGCAAGGAAGCAAGGACCTGTTTTATGCTTTCACATAACCTTCCTTTCCTAGCCTACGCTTAGTCTATGGGGCTGATAAGGTCAAAAATGAAGTTGAATCTCAAATACTATGAATAGACTTAAAATTCAATTTGCGAGCACGTGAGCAACTAGTTTGCTCAAACTAGAAAAGATGATTTTTGACTTCTTTGATGAATGTGAACAAGTGAGTTTTTATCGATGTAGGTCTTCTTGAACCGATGCTCAAGGGTCAATTTATATGCTTGAAAAATTGTCTTAGGAACCGGTAAGTTTTCGAAAAAAGTTTTCAATTGAAATGATCTTTCAAAATCGTGTGATATTTCCCAACAAAATTTCAGGTTCAAATATGAAAAACAAAAATAGTTATGTTTTCAATAACATATGTTCCTAATTTTTTTGACAGTCTACGATCTCCAAAAATCCTCAAAATTTTATGTGAAATAGACCGGGATGTCCATATTCTCAATTTATTTTTATTTCAATTTGTAGTGATGTTGATGTATGAAATTCAATCTCAAATGTCCCTTACTTTGGCATTCAGGACAGATCTGTGATACAAACATAGAGGCTTAAAGAAGTGACTCTATCTCAACACTGAGACCTTGAATTTTTGTGAATTTAGTCTTATTAAAAAGCTATGAGAATCATCTTTCTAGAAAGACCATTTTTAGAATTTTTAGGTCTCTTCAAACAAAGTTATGAGAGTTTGACCCAACCTCTATTGTATGATGTGCATGGTTTATAGACTCTATTATATTTTTATTAAGTTTTTCCTAATTTTATTTACAACCTTAAATGATCCTAAGATTCTTATAAATTTTATAGACAATCGGTCTGTGTGTAGTTTAGGTGTACCAAATTTCATCGTATGTTGATCGTAGAGTAAGGAAAGAAAAATCAGCAACCAGACAGATATAGGATGCAGAAAATAGAGTTTCAGTTTTTAGAAGATAAATGGATGCATCCGACCGAATTAAAATATAATCCACAATAATTAAAGCGTAAGAAAATGAAATAATTAAGAAAATTATCAATATATCATAAGCATAGAGGGGATTAGGAGATATAATATCGTATAATATATATTGGGATAGAATAACTATGAATCAAACACGTAGAAAGTATGAAAGAAATTGAACAACATAACCCCTCGAATATTACATCAAGAATAGAGACATCAACTCCTTAATTATAACCCCTTGAATTGAAGAAAGGAATAAAAGAGTAATGAAAAAGGAGAGGGGAAGGATTGACCTGAAAACCGAAACAAGGGAAGAGGCTTGGAGAACAGCGGTGGTAGTTGGATGCTTGGGAAGGGTCGGCTCCCTCCTCTCTTCTTCTCAACCCTTCTCTCTCTCTCTCTCTTTCTTTTCCTCTCTTGTTGTTGGAGTTTTCTTCTCTCTTGGCTCGATTTTTGATGCCTCGAATTAGCCACCCAAGGCCCCCTTTTATAGATATCAATGGGGAAGGGGCGACTCTAGGCCCTTCTATTGGTCGATTTGGGGCTCTCAATAGGAGGCCCGACTTGAATCATGATCTACATGATACTTCCAAATTTTGGGGTATACATGGGCCATATGGGGAATGAGGAGTGGTCCCCCATGAGCTGTGGGTAGTGTGAAATCGGGTGCAGCCATGTGGGCTAGGTACGGTTTGGTGGTTTACCCTTGGCTTGATGCAACTCGATTCTAGGTGCAACCCATTCTTGATCCACTCCCTTACTTTGACTTACAAGTGTCCTTGTCACTTGGTTTGGCTAGGATGTAGCTCATCATAACATGATTAGCCCGCCACTTGCTTGGTTTCATATGGGCTTGGATTGAATTGAACTTCAACCAAGTGCTTCTTGATGTTGAACCATTTTCACCCAATCATATGCCTTAGTCGTGACCTGGTTTGACACTTCTTTGGACTTTGGTCATTTGACTTGAATTTAAAACTAGCCTTGCCTTAAATCAAATTACCTTTGTGCATTTGACCTTGAGCGTTCCTTTTCTTTGACCAAGGTATGATTTGGAGCTTTTAATTGAATTCTACATTGATTAATTCTTTTCTTCAAGTTGGGTTGGAGTCTCGAATTTAGCTTGGCTTGTCTTGAGCTTTGATTGGGCCCTACTTGGGATTTTATGTGGATTTGCCTTGTATTTGACTTTGAATTGAATTAGGCTTCATAGTTGGTTTCGAGCTTGATTTGATTTTGTGTGGGCTTGGTCATGTGCCACCCATTTTGACTTGGTATGGGTTAATCATGAGCCCATTTTTAATTTGATTCTGTTTTGATTTGGGGCTTGATTTGGATTGATCCCTTGGAGGTGTTGGAGTTGCTTTCGTCTAAGTTTTTTGGGATTCTACTCTGCTTGATTTAAGTAAGATTTCATTTTATGGTTTCAAACATTTTCTTTTTAATTAAAACCATTTCATTTGACATATATTTGAAAACATCGAGTTTTATCGAAATCTTCAAATATTTTTAGAAAACAACTTAGTCTCATTCCCAGCTTTTGTTTGCATGGGTGACTTATTTTCGCTCCACGAGTTAGTCTATTGTTTCAACCACTTTAACCCTTTGTTGGGTATCAGACCACTTTAACCTTTTAATGGATGTAGGGTATTGAACCTCTTTAACCCTTAGGTGTAGGGTCCCGGAGTAGGACTATCCTCGATCGGACGAGTTTTTGAAGTCTGGTTTGGATTTAATTTGGTTTGAATTTTAAAGATTTTAGAATTTTATAAATTTGACATTTTGCAAACATTTCGTAGGTTTGGTTTCCAATGTCTCATTTTCATTTGTTTCTTTGAAAAATTATTTGAAATCATTCTTTCTTTGAAGACAATCATTTGAAAAAGCATAATTCTGCCAATTTGGCCTTGAGGGCAAAGTAGTCATTTTTTGAGGTTTTTATGAAATTTGATTTTTTTTCGAGGGAGACAAATACCCTTATGAAAATTAGAAATGGGTTCATTTAAGGTGTCTTTTTTTGAAAAATCTTTAAAAGACCCAAAACTGCGATTTTTCTTGAAAAGACAGAGATTCTAAAAAAATGAAATCTTTTAAAAAGTTTTTGGGTATTTACAACTGCCCTATGAGATACGGTCGGATTCGATAAGTAACCACTAGCCTCAAATGGACTTTATGGATCAAACCAAGGTTGGCCCTTCCTTTTGGAGAGAGAGAAAGGAATGAAAGATTTCGTAGATGTTGTACATGAGTCAGGAAGGACCCCCACCGCTTCGCAATGCTTTTGCCACCCCAACAACCTTACACCTCATAATGAGGTCTCCCTATAGAGTCAGGGCGGGAATCCACCTCTTCATCAATTTACCTTACCAGCAACCCCGCTGCCCTTACTCTTACCTTGATAGTAGCTCATGTAGAAGAAGCCTTGCCTTCGGTGCAACAAAGGGAATCCCATGGGGGCTTCTTAGTTGTGGGCCTACCAATAAGCAACCAACCTAATGTTGTCCTTGTTGCTGCCATATAAGCTATATAAGATAGAAAGGCACTCTCGCACTAACCCCTGACATAGTGCGTGTTATTTGAAGGGCACACTATAGGGGTAGTCCCTTCAATCTTAGTGGGTGACTTATTGGCATGGACACCACCTATCGTAGGGTAGGGGATGACTATCGCTAACACTCAAGGGGTCAACTCCACCATAGGGTGAGCTTTTGTATTACCTCACTGAGCCTCGTGGGAGCACAAGGCCACTACACTATAGGGGTAGTGGTCATATAACAAACTATATAGACGTCGGTAGGGGTAGGGGTTGCTAGTTATTTCAGTTTTCTAGTGATTGCTTCAACTGCCTCATGGGAGTTACTCAGCTCTATTCATTGGTTTGAGCAAGATACAACTTATTTGAAAGATACAAATTGGATGAACTATGAGGGTTGTTAGATTCTAAGTATTCTATACTTTGACTTTGACTTTCAACATCAATTGCTAATTCTTGGGCAGGGTGATGCATCACTGGTATATTGATTAGAGCCTTAAAAACCTCAACAAATCGAAATGATTGCATTTCATCTATTTCCACACCTCACCCTTACCACCCTACCTCCAATAAGCGGCGCGTGCACTTACACTTTTTGGAATTATAGCCCTAGTTGTATAGGGTAGCCTTTTGGATTAGTAGTGATGCAAAGCAGAGGCCTCACCCTATAGTCGGATTGCGACCCACCTTACAATGTAAGCGCAAAGCAAAGATCTATAGGAGCTAAGGGGATTGCTTTATTCTATAGGAGTTTCCTGTAAGTGTAAGCACATGCGTCATTGCCCCATGGGAGTAGGAGCGCTACCAAGATGCTTACAGTAGCGGACCTATTCGATTACTTTAGTCGGATTGTTTCTAACTACATGAAATACATATGTGGTGATCAGCTGGACTTTTGATTGAGTAAGATCTCTTTTTTTCTTCTTCCTCCAACTAGAGTCTCAGGAGATCCAATTTGATTGATGTTTGCAATTCTTTTATGATTAAATAAGTGCACAACATGATACTCTTTACTCCAAATGTCAAATCAACTAAAGATAATGTTTAGTTATGATTTTGGACTACTCAAATGACTTTTTTATTTCAGCAATTTATAATTTGACCAATGAATGAATTTGAGTTCACATCATATCAAACATCCCCTTTGAGGTGCTAATGAATCCTTTTAACCTAGCGAGTGCTTTCAACTATGTTATATTAAAAAGTAATTAGTATGACATTTGAATGTAACACATATATTCACACACACACACACATATATATATGAACTAATAGTGAACAATATGTACATTTTAGTATTGTAGTTGTGAAATTGATCGGTCCAAGTTAAGACTATGTTTTCTTTGTAGGGTATCAATGTTCTTTAATATATGTAAGTATAACACAAAAATTCTTCTATTTCACATCCATGATAGCCATTTGCTTAGCATAAATATGATCATTTGCCAACTCAATAACTTTCTTCTAACTCAACCCAAATGCCATGACAATTTTTTTCTTTGTCGTCAGCTGAATAGCACATGCTTTAATGTTTTTTGCAATATGATACCTATATAAAAGATGTACTAATTCTGAGACATAATCATAATTGCATTCATCAAAGCTTCCCAATATGTCTAGCATACCGAAGTAATTGATCATGACTCCAAAATACTATATTTGTTTCAAATTGGTGAACAATCAATTTCATCACCTTCACAATAAACAAATATATTTTATTTGTCTGTATTGTCATTTGAGATATGTATAACAAAAGAAAACAATAGATTAAAAACCATAATTTCTACAAAAACATATCTTATTAAGAAATACTGACCTTGCTATGTCTCCCTCAATAGACGGATGTGGGGCATCTTGCGTTTATATAAGGGAAGAGACACGGGGGATCCCTGTCTCCCTATTAAATAAGACATGAGATGTTCCACGTTCATTTTTAATGAAACACACGGGATTTCATGCGTCTATCTTTATTAGATAATATGAAAGTCCTTGCATTTTTGTGGCCTTATTGTAAAAAAATCATGACATCAAGGAGTATTAGGGAGGGAGGAGGGGAAGAAAGAAGAGTAAAGAAGCATAGTTTTAGAGTTTTGCCATTCGGTGGCAATCAACTCTAACGTGAGGTGATAGAAGATCAAAGGAGAAAGGTGATATGAACATTATGCATGAGAGACAAACAGTAGAGGTAGGAGAGAAGTGGTACATAGGATTGATAAAAAGAGAGAATTAAAGGGGCAAAATGAAAAAATAGCAAAAAGTTGGGGTTAAAATCAGAATTTTGGAGTGGACCCTTAGTAATTGGGCTATGGTAATAATAATTATATTAGATAATTATAGATTCTCATTCCTTTGGATTGTGGTGCCATGTCAAACGGATTAGCTCAAAGGTTTATCGAGGCAGGACTCACGTACTTGGAGTGTGACATATTGCCTTTTGCTCGTGCAACGGCCATCATCATCATCTTCTCCTTTTCATTTGCTTCATCCACTTCACCTCTTCTTCACCACCTCTTATTGACCAACCATCCATTGGTGCTTGCAGACACACCATTTCTCTTACTCATCTAGTTAATGCACACTTTCTCTTATTTTTTTACATACCACTCACTTTTCTATTGGTCTTTTGCTTCTTGTGTGAAAGTTGAAAATGATTACCTCTAGAAGCAAACTAGGCATTTTATGAAATCAAATACAATTGCTAATACATGAATTTCTATTGTTCACGAGAAGTGTTTGTTAATATGGCTAGCAAAAATATTGTTGGTTTTCATAGCCCTCTCTTTCTCTATGTGTTTGTATAGGTTGAAACTATTTAAATTTTATATAAACTATTTTTGTTATTTGTGTACTTCTTCAAGTTTGAGTCTTGATTATGGCTGATGAATCTCTATTGGTGGTCATTGTATGTATGAAGTTGAATAATGACTACCTTTTCTGATGTTGCAAATATGTCAATCCCTTTTGTACATGATCTTTCATTTGTAGCCTCTATGTAGTAAATTATTTTGATACAAGTTATTCCTTTATGAGCTATTTTTACTTGGTTCATTGCTTTTTTTTGCATTCAATTTTGTTTGCTTGTCATGAAGTTTGTTGTCTTGACATTCCCTTGTTTTTGGTTGTTTCTTGTTTATTGTTGAGGCTAGGGTTTTAAGATCTTTCATTACAATTGCATTGGTGGTGGCACTCGATAGATGTTTATTTATGATGCACTATCTTTCTCTTTTGTTGTTATATTATCTTGGTCCTTTTTTCTCTTTATCAATCATCTAGATTTACGCAACCTCTTCACCATCCAAGCCAAGCTATTTATGAGCATGAGGGACCGTCCATCAAGTCACTAGGTCATCATATATCTCTTATATTTTTCTATTTTAGTTTTCCCTCCCATTGTAGCTTTATTCTCCATTTCTTTTTATATGTTGTTTTCTTATTACATATTTAGTTGTCTCACTATGGGAGTAGCTAAGACATCATCTCCCGATTGATAGTCATCTATATTACTTGAAGATTCTTTAATTATTGATTTTATACACATCAATTTGTAACATGCACTACACGTGTTTGTTAATATGCAAAAAAATACAACAGTTTTTCCTTTCTTTTTTATTACATGGAATGCTTTAGGAATATAATACATGTTCTTATAGAAGTAAGTAGAGAAATAGTTTTCAAGCCATAATTTATTTACATAAATCAAGAATTGCTTGTGCTCCTTATATGTTTGTTTTCTTTTGATTTGTAAGGAAGGTGAGGATAAATCCAAATATGTATAAAAATCACTATGAAACAAGAACTCATTCAGTAAGAAGGTTAGATAGGTCTAAGAAAATAAATGTTGGAAATGAAGTTGTGCCATGTGAGTTGGAGTCTAGTAGCACTATTGATGGAGTTGGATATAGATAGAACCATTGAAATAAGAAAATTTGATGTGAATATAAAGAGTGATAACTTTGATAACAAGGATGTTGATAATCACAACAGGAAATCAAATCATGGAAAATAAGGAGCAATAAGGAGTATATTACCATAGTGAGCTTACAATATATGCCTTTATTAGTATGGAGTTTGAAACATTCGATAGTGCATATGAGCTTTACAATTTGTATGCTAGGATTAGGGGATTTAGTATACAAAAGTACAATTTAAAGAAAAGCAAATCAAGTAATGCATAAGAAAAGAAATACATGAAATAAGAAAGGATTGAGAGGCCCAAGAGTGAGAGGCCCAATTAAGGAGGACATGAGCGATCTCATTCCCAGCCCAAAGAGGAGTTCAACCAAGGAAGAGAGAGAAAGTGAGAAATCTAGAAAGAGAAAGCTTCAAGCTACCTCTTAACCCTTTCCTTGTTTCATTCGTATTATAAGCTTAGAGTTCTTGTCTCTAACCATTGCAATTCAAGAGTAAACAACCATTTTCGTGGAATATCGTCACAAAAGGGAGGGTCACCTCAGTCTGAAGACACAAAGGAAAGGGATATATATAAGAGAAATCTACTAACTCTACAAATTTTTATTTCTTCTACCCCAATATATGATATATCTTATATATTATTATCTTTTATATACTTATATGCTATATCATCTCCTCTTCCCTTTTTTTGGTGGATTGATTACCTCTAACTCAACTCAAGAAGCCATAGCATCCACAATTATATTTGATGACATGAGTATGTAATCACTCTTGTAGTAGATTAGTCACCTATAAGTTTATGCGGGAGAGGGCATTGGCCTATGATCACATATATTTCTCAATAGAGCAATCCTTTTACAGAGATGCCCCAAAGATCTATATGTAGATGAGTTCCTCCCCAAACTAACATAAGTGCTCAATAAAATTCTTTGAGTGATCATTAAATCATTAACCTTTAAACTGGATGTATCATTACTTTCTATAAAGAAATTTATGTAGATTAAGCATATTACACAAACCTTGCATGATCTTTGAATTTTATAGTTGTCATTTTTAAGCGAAATGCTTCTAAATTTTCTTCATAAATGACACACACAGACCAATAGCTAGTTAAATTTTCATAAATTTTGAACGTATAACGTATATAAGGTTAACTCCGCCCATGTAAGGGATCACCCTTGCATTGCCGGTCCCAAGCCCGGATAAAGGAGGAGGGTTGTGTTAGGCTTCCGACAGCCAGCGTAAAACTTCGTCGGATTTCTACAACATGGATTACAAAAATTATGAGCATTGCTTTGGGGCGTTCCCGCCTAGCGACGTGCTGCAGAGCCCGAATGCAGTAAGAAGTAAGCAAGGGCCACTACATTTTCGCCCGAATGTAGTGAATCAATTGCAGAGAGGGTTCCCACATCATGGACGGGTGTGGGTAAAGATGTTAGTCCCGCTACATTGCCGCCCGAATGTAGTGAAAAATTTTCAGAGAGGGTCTCCGCATTTTGATTATGGACGGATGCGGGGGGTAAGGAAGCTAGTCCTAGATAATAAGATTCGTATTGGTTCTTGGAATATCGGAACATTATCGGGTAAGCTAATGGAGGTGGTAGATACTATGATTCGGAGAAAGATTCATATTCTATGTTTACAAGAGACAAAATGGGTTGGAGAAAAAGCAAAGGAGATAGAGGATACAGGTTTTAAATTATGGTACTCAGGTAAAGAAAAGGCTCGAAACGGAGTTGGTATTATCATAAATAAAGATTTAAAGGAGAGTGTAGTAGACATACAACGATATGGTGACCGAATTATGACATTGAAATTAGTGTTAGGAGTAGAGGTTTTGAATATAGTTTGTGCGTACGTACCCCAAGTAGGACTAGAAGATAGTATAAAGACAGTTTTTTGGGAAGAGTTAGATAAGGTGTTTCAAAAGATTCCACAAAGGAAGATGATTTGTTTAGGAGGAGATTTAAATGGACATGTCGGTAAAGAGGCATTAGGATATCAAGGGATTCATGGAAACTTTGGTTATGGGGATATAAACGAGGAAGGTAGGGAGATTTTAAATTTTGCTATGTCATTTGATCTCTTTATAGTCAATACAATCTTCAAAAAACGAGATGAACATTTAATTACTTATAAGAGTGGCTTATCACAAACACAAATTGATTACTTTATTTGTAGAAAAAAAGATAGAGCGTGTTGTAAAGATTGTAAGGTAATTCTAGGAGAAAGCTTAGCCACCTAACATCGACTTTTAGTTATGGATTTACAAATAAAAAAATGGACAAAGAAGAAAAGAGTGCATCGAGCTATTCGGACTAAATGGTGGAACCTCAAAAGTGAGAAAGAAGATATATTTAAACAAAAAGTCCTTCAAGGAGATGTTTGGAATTATGTTGGCACACCCTGTGACATGTGGAACAATATGGCTATACATATTAGGAAAGTGGCGAAAGATGTGTTAGGGGTATCTAAGGGAGGTGTACCGGCACAAAAAGAAGCTTGGTGGTGGAGTGAAGTAGTACAAAACAAAATCAAGGCAAAGAGGGCATGTTACAAATTACATTATGCTAAGAAAACTAGTGAAACTTTAGAAGATTATAAGAAAGCAAAGAAGGAAGCAAAAAAGGCCGTTAGTGAAGCAAAAGCTAAGATTTGGGAGGACTTATATAAAAAACTCAACTCAAAAGAGGGTGAAAGAGACATTTTTAAGATAGCTAGGGCTAGAAATAAGAAAACTAAAGATCTTAATTATGTTAGATGCATAAAAGACGAGGATGAAAAAATTCTAGTGGCAAATGATGATATAAGAAATAGATGGAAAAACTATTTTATAATCTTTTTAATGAAAATAAAGATGTTAGTATTAGTTTAGGAGATTTAGCCAAGTCAGAAAAGTATATAAACCACAATTTCTACCGACGTATTCAAAAGAATGAAGTCAAAGAGGCTCTTAAACATATGAAGAGTGGTAAATCGGTAGGACCAGATAATATTCCTATAGAAGTTTGGAAAATACTAGGAGAAATAGGAATCACTTGGCTCACAAGACTATTTAATGAAATATGGA
This sequence comes from Brasenia schreberi, assembly GCA_036023115.1. Taxonomy (NCBI): domain Eukaryota; kingdom Viridiplantae; phylum Streptophyta; class Magnoliopsida; order Nymphaeales; family Cabombaceae; genus Brasenia; species Brasenia schreberi. The sequence continues at coordinate 13,323,200 of JAYKKT010000063.1, read as the reverse complement.
AAAACCAAAAGATGCCCGAGGAATGGAGAGCAAGTACACTTATACCCATATATAAAAACAAGGGAGACATTCAAAATTGTGCGAATTATCGAGGTATCAAGTTAATGAGTGATACTATGAAATTATGGGAAAGAATTATTGAACGTAGGTTAAGACAAGTATCAAGTACAACAGAGAACCAATTTGGATTTATGCCTGGTAGATCTACTATTGAAGCGATTCACCTTTTGAGTCGTCTTATGGAACATTTTAGAGCAAAAAAGAAAGACCTTCACATGATATTTATTGATCTAGAAAAAGCTTATGATAGGGTACCGAGGGAGGTTCTTTGGAGAACTTTGGAAAAAAGAGGTATCCCATTGACATATATTAACCTTATAAGAGACATGTATGATGGTGCAAAAACATGTGTGAGGACTCATGAAGGAACGACAGACTTCTTTGAAGTTAATATTGGGTTACATCAAGGATCAACTTTAAGTCCATACTTATTTATAATGGTGATGGATGAGTTAACAAAACATATTCAAGATGAAGTACCTTGGTGTATGTTATTTGCAGATGACATTGTATTAGTGGAGGAGTCTAAGGAAAAAGTTAATAGAAAATTGGAACTATGGAGAGAAACATTAGAAAACAAAGGCCTCCGACTTAGTAGAACAAAGACAGAATATATGGAATGTAAGTTTGATCATTTGGCTACTTCAGAGGACATAGAAATTAAAATTGGCACACATTGCATTCCCCAAAAGGAAAGTTTTAAATACCTAGGGTCAATTTTTCAAAGTGATGGAAGAATTGATGGAGATGTTATACATAGAATTAATGTTGGTTGGTTAAAATGGAGAGAAGCATCAGGTATTCTTTGTGACAAGAAGATACCATTAAAATTAAAAGGTAAATATTATAGAGCAGCAGTTAGGCCTGCCATGTTTTATGGTTCTGAGTGTTGGGCAATTAATCATCAACATGTACAAAAGATGTCTGTGACAGAAATGAAGATGTTGAGATGGATGAGTGGTCATACAAGAAAAGACCGTATACATAATGAGGTTATTAGAAACAAATTAGGAGTGGCACCAATAGAGGATAAAATGAGAGAACATCGTTTAAGATGGTTTGGACATATAGAAAGAAGATCAAGAGAAGAACCTATAAGAAGGTTAGAAAACCTAAATTTGGAAAGTATTAAAAGAGGTAGAGGACGACCATAAAAGTGTTGGAAAGAAACAATAAAGAATGATCTAGCTTATTGGGAGTTAACTGCTAACATGGCACACGATAGAGATCTGTGGAAACAAAGAATCCATGTAGCCGACCCCGTCTAGTATGGGAAAAGGCTTAGTTGTTGTTGTTGTTGTTGTTGTTGAACGTATATAAGGTTCATAGAAAAAATCAACAATGATTAGACTTAACATGAAATCGAACCTATCTGTAACAGAAATCTTGCGACAAATTTTCAATAAAACCATAATAACTTGGCTTATTGATGTCCAAATCCCTCAAGAGTGGTTTGAGCTTAAAGATAACTTCCACAACTTTCCAAATTAATAAAGTTTATGATAATATAAAACTCAATTACAGAGATACAAGCATTTTACTGAGACCTTGAATCTTAGTCACAAGCACTGTTCAGATTTTAGAATAGCATTCGGTTAAAAGCTCTACTCAAATTTTTATTTGATCATCAAAAGACTCAAAAGTACAAATAATTTTTTTTAATAAAACCTCACACCCTCACGTTCACTGAAGAAAAATTCTATGGATTTTTGGACTCCAATAAAGATTTCTAGAAAATACAAACTTTCATGTTGTAAAATAAAAACGATTCTATTTTTGCATAACTGAACTTGATCGGGCCAAGTAAAATCGATGTCATTTTAGAAAAGGTTGTTTTGAATCAAAATCATTTTGAAAAAACTCTGAATTCCAAAATCACTCATCCTAAGCATCTAGGTTGACCCTTAAGCGTTGGTTCAAAAAGGCCTACGTCGACAAGAACCTACTTTCTTACAAATCGTTGAACAAATAAATCTTTTTGCAAGTTTGAGTAAACTTATTGGCATACTCCCGTATGTTTTTTACAGACAAAGTTTTAAGTCAATATAAGACCAAAAATTTTGTTTATAAGTAAGAGTAAGTCTTTTGTTTTATTTTCTCGCATGGTTTCATGGTGAGTTTTATGATTATCATAGAGGTGGTCATTGTCAATGCTAGTACCTACTTGTAGATATTAACAAGACAAAGTCATTGAGTATCCGGTAGACTGGATTCGTGGCAAGAGTTAGTGAGAATCTGGCATAAAAGTCTACAAACCCAAAGTTATCCACTTGTTTTCCTTTTTCCATTGAATTTTCTAGAGATTCAGGATGTTGGTGACAACAATTAAGTTAATAAACTTTGTCTGTTTGGGACCAACATTGATTGAGTAGCCACTCATGTGTGGTGAAAACGACTGCCAAACACCAAGATAGCCATGACAGCCATAAAATCCGTCCTAGCCAATTAGTTGGGCGAGTTTGCCAGGGCCATGGAATCTTGGTGGATCTTGTTGGATCACCTGCATTTAGGATCTAGATTTGGATCCATTAGATTTAATAAACATGGCATGTCCTCCATATGAGTCACGTTGACATGTCTGTACCCGACTAAAACCATGTTTATGCATGTGTAATCTTGTGTTGTTCCTAAATGGATCTAGATTCATGTTATCTCAGTAGACTACTTTCAAGATCCATTTATGGATTTTAGGTTATTTTGGGGTCGTTCAATGTTCAATATATGATGTCCAATTTACTTGTGATAAACTTTAGTACAATGAGAATTTTTTTCATGCTTAATGACTAAATTAAAGAATGATTAAGGGATAATATTGGATATAGAGGTTCTTGGTAGGATCCGATGGCTTGGTGATATGACATATGAATCATGACATCTATATATGGATTTGGATATGCATGTGTGCATTGATTGAGATAAGGGGATATATTTTCTCAACAAGATCATGCTAAGGTTGTTTTGTGATGTTTTTAGTGTGAATGTATATGTTTTATTACTGCCTTCATAAAGACTAAGTTGCTTATGATATCTATTGAGAATTGCTTTATAATGTGCATGTTTCATAATAGTCATACCTTCATATGATGTTAGTTATTTGGAGCATTGGTTGGGTATGATAAAGCAAATATGTTTTTATTATGAAAGGCTTGTGAATACTATGATATTATATTGGGTTTTGTGTATAAGATTGCTATGGATGAGGCAATTATGGATATTGTGTTGAGCATGAGATATTACTTTGAATAAGAAAAATAAAGAGGATTTAAAACCTAAGTGTGTGAAGATATTAACCATGTTGTGTTTGCTTATTGTGTGGGAAATCTAGAGATTTGGTTGAGATACAGAAACATTGGATATTCAATCAAGAGAGTGAAGGTGAGCTCCTAGGCACCCTAATCATACGTATGGACTACACGCGATACCCAAGGGTCATTAACGAGGTTCCAACAATTCATGCAGTTTTGGTTTTAGTACTTTATAAACCATAATTATCTAAACTAAATAAGATGCATGTATTGGTAAATATGAGTGTGTGTGGATATGGATATGTATGTGTGGATATGATTACTCGATGAGAAAATTGTGGTTGAATTTATTTTGTTTTGATAACGGTAATATGTATTGATATTTGAAATGTGCATGCTTTGGTTATGTTACTCCATGGGAGTATATCATTGTACTGGGCAAATGCTGATGTACTCACACATTCGTTATTATTATTATTTTACAAGTTAAGATTGCAAGTAGAAACCTTTCGTGAGGTTGACTTAGGGAGACAAACAACTATACAAGCGAAAGAATTATGAGTTTAGAAAATGTTGTATTAGTTTGTAATTAGTGCAGACTTTAGACTTGGTTTATAATTTTGTATGCATATACGTATTGAGTTGTAAGTATGATTGGATTTTATTTATATTTGAAATTTTAGAGGATTATTGTTCATATTTAAACAATTCAACGTCTCATGCCTCGGATGTGTGGTGCTATATGGGACAGATCAGTGCGGGAATTGACTAAGGCAAGGCGGACTTTGGTTGTGACAGCACGTGTTGATGTAGCAGGTATACAATGAATTACTAGATTATAGTTTCAAACATTTCTCAATGGTTAACATCTAATTCATAACTAATTGAGCTTGTTACTTTCAGGAGAAGCATTGAATCAAGTTGGAACATGTGAGTAAATTGAAGCACTCAACAACTTAGCACACAAATGTTAAAGGAAGAATGCTTCAAAATCAACATCTCTCTTCACAAGTTTAGAAAATTGAGCTTTTCATAGTTCTCGATGACTTCTCTTGGGCGTATTGAATCATCATTAAGTATTCATTTTTTTTTGCAGCCTACAAATAATTGAATGCCGTTTTGTCATGATATGCATGAACAAGGTCTTGACAAATTCACCATTTCAAGAATGAGGATGGGCCTTTACAAAGTCGCCATTTTATTTTGTGTTTATTCGACACTTTTGTTCACAGTGCAAAATGAATATTTTGAGTGGGTGTTTTGACAGAACTTACGAAGTCACCATTTTATTTTGTGTTTTTACTGTATATTGGACTTTGTTCACAGAGCAAAATGTGAACGTATGAGATCACCATTTTTTGTGTTTATAATTGTATATTGGTCAACAGATTGACAGGGCAAAATGTATATTTTGATGAAGAATATATTGATGAGATAGTATATTTTGTGTTGTTTAGGATATTTCGACAGCAAAGTGTTGATAGAGCAAAATATTTATAATTATATGTCTGTCATTTTGTTGTTAGGGCAAAATATGTGACGTTGTTTATAACTGTATGTGTTGACAGAGCAAAATGAAAATTCCTGCATCTATTACGTTGGTACAATACTTTGTGCTTTGTTTCCTTTCAAAGATCGATTAGATTTCCTTGTAAACGAGGTTTTTGATGTGCACAAAAAATACCTTATGGAAAGAAAAAGCCTCATTCTGGTGGATAGCAAGAACCATATTAACAAAGCATTTTTGCAAGAGAAAGGAGTATGGGACTACATCAGTAAATGAAATCATGTTAAAATTGGTGTTTCCTCATACGTTGTCATTCTTCTTTGTTGGAGATAACTACATATGATCATGATTGACATCAAAGCTAAGAAGATGACCAGCCTAAAAAGGACCGCTGATAAAATAAAGATGGGTTTTACCAACCACAAAAAATGTATGCTAAAAGGAAAAAAGATGGATGAGGATGCATGTGATACAGTCGTTCTTTGTGTCGAGCATGTAGAATAGAATCATTCTCTCTCTCTCTTAGAGGGTTTTTTTACCGTTGCGTTGTGGGGCCAGTGTGAGAAGCACATGGAAGAAAAACGGAACGGGTGGCGTCGTGGCGGTAAGAGAAGGGATGGTGGTACTCTCGACTTCGCCGAAGAGTCCGCTGCGTAACTCCTCAGTCAAAGATATCTACCCTTCTCGACTCGCCTCTGACTGTGATTGCCCACCACAGATTTGTGCCTTCGCCGTTCGCTGTTCGATCTACCGGCGAGATCCCGCCGGCGAGTCTATCGGCGAGAGAGAGAGAGTGACAGATGGATGGTGGTGGGCATGGGAAGGAGGAGGATAAGGAGGTGTCGTTGCCCGTGGATGAGCTGAGCGAGCCGCTATTGGAGCAATTTGAAATGGGGAAGCTGCAGCGCCCACTCTCCGGCACGAACACGACGTCTCAGGTGGCCATCATCGGAGCCAATGTCTGCCCCATCGAAAGCTTGGACTACGAGTCTCTCTCTCTCTCTCTCTCTCTCTCTCTCTCTCTCTCTCTCTCTCTCTCTCTCTCTCTCTCTCTCTCTCTCTCTCTCTCTCTCCGTTTTGTAGATATCGATGATGCTTTGATTATTTCTACTCATGGTTTCCTGCATATTTTTATAATCCAAAGTGGTTAGCCCCACCCGCCCCCGTTTTTCCAACTTCAATTATCCGTTTTCTGTGAAAAACTGAGAGATTATATTGCTCAGGTATTTGTTACTTAGTATCGCGTGATTGGGTGACAAGTAGTTATTGATTGTGAATATCTTGAACATGTATAATCTGTACAAAGCATTTGCTCCTCCTGTATTTTTGACTTTTGGGCTTTGGGCTGATGGTTCCATTTACAGGACACTCGAGAATGATTTCTTCAAACAAGATTGGCGAAGTCGAGGAAGGGTTCAAATTTATCAATACATAGCATTGAAATGGATCATATGCTTTCTAATTGGCATAATTGCTGGCCTTGTTGGATTTTTCAATAATCTGGCTGTCGAGAACATTGCTGGGATCAAGTTTGTGATAACTTCGAACATGATGCTTGAAAAGAAGTTGGTATCTTAATTGCTGTCTCTTTATATTTTTAAAGGGATCAAGCTTATGATGAATTTGAATATGATACTTGGGAGGAACTTAGTATCTAAAGTTAGAGTCTTTTTACTTTTGTTGGATCTTATTTTGTTCTTGCAGGTACTTATATGCCTTTGGAGTGTTTGCTGGGTTCAATTTTGTGCTTCTTTTATCATCATCAATAATAACAGCATATGTTGCTCCAGCAGCAGCAGGATCAGGTATACCAGAAGTTAAAGCATATCTCAATGGCGTGGATGCGCCAGGAATCCTTGCTCTTCGCACTCTACTTATAAAGGTACATTGTTCCTTTTCTTCTTCTTTTTTTAATGCGGACCTCCATTTGTTTGTTTTGGAAACAACTCGCTATCGAATTCTTGACTTCTTTTGTTGACTGATAATTGTTTCCAAGTTGGTGCTTATGCATGATGAGCAATCACATAGTGATGTTTGAGAATTTGTTATTTCCAATCTAGGATCAGAAGCCAACTTTTATTTTCCTCTGGAAAAGAAAGCAAAAGGATCATGAACATTTTGGATGTGCTAAGCATGACTTATTTCTTTGCACATCACATAAGGTTATGTCACTCTCCTTCGTTCTTGGATCAGTTATAGATCATAGAATCTCTTGATGCAATTCCAATGGAGCAGGTTCTGTGGAAGGGAGAGGAGAGACGAGGGTCAGCAGTTGGCAGGTGCCCGTGTGTCTTTTGAATGCACATATAAAACCCTCTATTTGCGGATACTTAAGAAACAGATTCTTTCACTAGACTTCTATGCGATGCTCAAGCAAATATCCTTTCTGACCTAGAAGGCATTGAAAAATCCTTTTTGATTGTGCATGTCACTCTACATTCAAAAGCAAATCTTGATAATAATATGGTATCCAAGAGAACATTGAACATTGACAGGGACTGTAAAGGTTTCTTGATGACTGAGGTCCAGCTTAGCTATGGTTGGAACTGTATAAATTTCTAAAGCTAATTGTGCAGTATATTATCTCTCGGGATATTAGGTATTGTTCTAGATACTTGCTATCTCAGTGAGGGTGCATGGTTAACTGTGTTTAAAAACTTTGAGCATCATTATAACTTTGAGAATATTGCTTTTTATCAAATACCTTGAGAGAATGAACAAAACTGGAAAATTTTCACTAAAGCTACCAATTGCTTTGAAAAAGTTGCATTTTTAGATGCCTCAAGTCTTTTAGTGTCATATACTAAGGGACCTATGATATATACACACACACGTATATGTATATATATTTACTTTTATTTTGTATAAGTATAGTCTTTTATTTTATATACTGACACTTTTATACCTTCCTTGTTTTAAAATATCACAAACTTTTGATCTTTGAGTTCTTCCAAAAATATGATTTGTGGAATATCTTGAAAAAAATCTTATCTGCTGCATAGTGGATATGATCATCATCACCTTGATGGAGAATATCTGGGTGGCAGTTAGGCATTACTATCCATCATAATACAATGAAGAAGATGTTGTCTTTAATTTGTTGTTTTACAGGGGAACTATTTCTAAATTTGAATATAGTAAAGAATTTATACTTCTCACATCAAGGTACTTCTGTCTTTTGTATTCTAATCAGCGATGACTGATATTGCTGTTAAGTGATTTCCATGATGTCTATTAAATTTTCAGCAATGAAGGATAATATATAGTTTTTTATAAACTTTATCTATTGCATCTTGACGGCAGATAGTTGGGTCTATTGGTGCTGTATCCTCGTCACTTTATGTGGGTAAGGCTGGCCCATTGGTGCATACTGGTGCATGCATCGCATCAATCTTAGGGCAAGGTGGCTCCAAGAAGTATCTGTTAACCTGCAAGTGGATACGCCAGTTCAAGAATGACAGAGATAGGCGGGACTTCATAACATGTGGCTCTGCTGCTGGAATTGCTGCTGCCTTCAGAGCACCTGTTGGTGGTGTCTTGTTTGCCCTTGAGGAAATGTCATCTTGGTAATGGAATCGTTGGTTGCTTCTGAACTTGATAAAGATGCTCGTTTTTTGTTATATAACAAGAGAATACTGCATCATCAAAGTCGGCCGGATCATAGGTTCCTGGTTATTCCATTATGGTTGTAAATCATATCCTAGACATGAATAAACCCTTGTGTACAACAACAACAACAACAACTAAGCCTTTTCCCATACTAGATGGGGTCGGCTACACGGATTTTTTGTTTCCACAGAGCCCTATCACGTGCCATGTTAGCAGTTAACTCACAATAAGCTAGATCATTCGTTATTGTTTCTTTCCAACACTTTTGTGGTCGTCCTCTACCTCTTTTAATACTTTCAAAATCTAGTTTTTCATACCTTCTTACAGGTTCTTTTAATCTTCTTTCTATATGTCCAAACTATCTTAAACGATATTCTCTCATTTTATCCTCTATTGGTGTCACTCCTAATTAGTTTCTAATAACCTCATTATTAATACGGTTTTTTCTTGTATGACCACTCATCCATTTCAACATCTTCATTTCTGTCACATACATCTTTTGTATATGTTGACGATTAACTGCCCAACACTCAGAACCATAAAACATGGCAAGTCTAATTACTATAATATTTACCTTTTACCTTTAATAGTATATTCTTATCACAAAGAATACCTAATGCTCCTCTCCATTTTAACCAACCAACATTAATTCTATGTGTAACATCTCCATCAATTCTTTCATCACTCGGAAAAATTGACCCTAGGTATTTAAAACTTTCTTTTTAATTCTCTGAAGTAACCAAATTTTACTTTCTATGCCCTCTTAAATAACCAAATGATCAAACTTACATTCTATATATTTTGTCTTTGTCTAAGTTGGAAGCCTTTACTTTCTAATGTTTCTCTACATGGTTTCAATTTTGTATTAACTTTTTCCTTAGACTCCACCACTAACACAATGTCATTTGCAAATAATATACACCAAGGTACTTCATCTTGAATATGTTTTGTTAACTCATCAATCACTATTATAAATAAGTATGGACTTAAAGTTGATCCTTGATGTAACCCAATATTAACTTCAAAGAAGTTTGTCATTCCTTCTTGAGTCCTCACAATGGTTTTTGCACCATCTTACATTTCTCTTATAAAGTTTACGTATGTCAATGGGATACCTCTTTTTTCCAAGGTTCTCCAAAATACCTCTCTTGGTACCCTATCGTAAGCTTTTTCTACATCAATAAATATCATGCGAAGGTCTTTTTTTTTGGCTCTAAAATGTTCTATAAGATGTCTCAAAAGGTGAATTGCTTCAACAATAGATATGTCTCACATGAATCCAAATTGGTTCTTTGTTGTACTCGATACTTGTCTTAACCTACGTTCGATAATTCTTTTCCATAATTTCATAGTATGACTCATTAACTTGATACCCCGATAATTCACACAATTCTGAATGTCTCCCTTGTTCTTATATATGGGTATAAGTGTACTTGCTCTCCATTCCTCGGGTATCTTTTGGTTTCTTTATATTTCATTAAATAATCTTGTGAGCCAACTGATTCCTATTTCTCCTAGTATTTTTCAAACTTCTATAGGAATATTGTCTGGTACTACTGATTTACCACCCTTCATATGTTTAAGAGTCTCTTTGACTTCATTCTTTTGAATACGTTAGTAGAAATTGTGGTTTATATTAATGTTGTTTGATGCATATCGTATCATGCATAGTTTTGCTCCACGATACGGGCGTATCGTATCGTATCGTACTTAATATTAAAAAATAGAAAAATATAAAAAAATCAGGAAAATTAGTAAAAATCCAAAAAATCAGACAAAAATAGAAAAAATTTGGTAATTGCAAAGAATTCATATAATTTAAAGTTTAGTACATATTGATCGTTCACTATTGAACAATTGAAAAAAATTACATATTTTGAAGCAAAAAATGAAATACATTTACATTTATATATTATAAATTTATAATTAGGATCATTAACTAAATAATCTTCATCTTCTCCTTGATGAAGATTCAAAGTTTCTTACCACCTTTTGCTTCAAAATCAAAATCTTCATCTCCTTGATGATGTTGTTGCGCTCCTTCCAAATTAATCCATGCAATGTCTTCTTCGGTTAGGAGTGTATTTTCTTCGTTATCTTCCATAATCCACTCATCTAATATATCAAAATTAATAAACTGCTATCTTTGTACATATAGTTCGCACATTTGCTAATTTTCATATGTGAGCAAAACGATGAGCTCCATTTCTTTGATTATTGAGTCTATGACACCCGAGTGATGTGATATTGTTACTTGATGATATCCTCTTTTTCTCTTATTGGAGACTAGAAGTGGTTTGAAACTGAAGGATGATAAATGGATGTTGTGGGTTAATATCAAGTAATCTGAGTACTAGAGATTGAGTTAAGCCTCACACACGCTGATCATGTTCAACTCAATGGAAGTCACGTAAGGTGAACCCTAAAATAGTGAAGTTGTGAAATGTCGACTTAATGAACTGAGACAACCAAATTGTTCTTCATTGTTTGCGATTTCATGAAATTAGAAACTGGTAGCAAAAATATACCTAAAAGTTGGCAACAGAAGGGGAAATGATTTTGTTATAATTTTTATTTGTTCATAAATTATTCTTATTAAATAAATTTCTTATAAACTAACCCAAGTTTGCATGTTACATGCACGGCTTGCAATCCCTAACAAGCATACCGGAGGATGCCTTGGACAGAAGTGAAGAGAGACGAAGAGTGGCTAGAAACCTGCAAAAAAAAATTGAAAAAAAGATGATTTTTTAGCGTATCATATGATGCGACACGATAATCGCATCGTACGTATTGCACTATATCATACAATACGGTACAATACGGATAACACTGGTTTATATACTTTTTTATTTGGCTAACTCTCCTAAGCTAATACTAACATCTTTATTTTTATTAAAAAGCTTGCAAAAGTAATTTTCCCATCTATTTCTTATATCATCATTTGCCCCTAGAATCTTTTCTTTCTCGTCTTTAATGCATCTAACATAATTAAGATCTTTAGTTTTCTTATCTCTAGCCCTAGCTTTCCTAAAAATATCTCTTTCACCCTCTTTTGAGTTGAGTTTTTTATATAAATCCTCCCAAATTTTAGCTTTTGCGTCCTTGACGACCTTTTCGCTTCTTTCTTTGCTTTCTTATAAGCCTCTAAATTACCATAATATAATTTGTAACATGCCCTCTTTACCTTGATTTTATTTTGCACTACTTCACTCTACCACCAAGCTTCTTTTTGTGCCGGTACACCTCCCTTAGATACACCTAACACATCTTTCGTCACTTTCTTAATATGTATAGCTATATGTTCCACATATCACGAGGTGTACCAACATAATTCCAAACATCTCCTTAAAGGACTTTTTGTTTAAATGTCTTCTTTCTCGCTTTTGAGGTTCCACCATTTAGTCCGAATAGCTCGATGCACTCTTTTTTTCTTTGTTTATTTTTTTATTTGTAAATCCATAACTAAAAGTTGATGTTGGGTGGTTAAGCTTTCTCTTGAAATTACCTTGCAATCTTTACAACACGCTCTATCTTTTTTTTCTATAAATAAAATAATCAATTTATGTTTGTGATAAGCCACTCTTATAAGTAATTAAATGTTTATCTCATTTTTTGAAGATTTTATTGACTATAAAGATATCAAATGCCATAACAAAATTTAAAATCTTCCTATCTTCCTCATTTATATCTTCAAAACCAAAGTTTCCATGAATACGTTGATATCCTAATGCCTCTTTACCGACATATACATTTAAATCTCCTCCTAAACAAATCATCTCCCTTTGTGGAATTCTTTGAATCACTTTATCTAACTCTTCCCAAAAAGCCGTGTTTATACTATCTTATAGTCCTACTTGGGGTGCGTAAGCACAAACTATATTCAAAACCTCTACTTCTAACACTAATTTAAATATCATGATTCAGTCACCGTATCGTTATATGTCTACTACACTATACTTTAAATCTTTATTTATGATAATACCAACTTCGTTTCGAGACTTTTCCTTACTTGAGTACAGTAATTTAAAACATGTATCCTCAATCTCCTTTGCTTTTTCTCCAACCCACTTTGTCTCTTATAAACATAGAATATGAATCGTTCTCCGAATCATAGTATTTACCACCTCCATTCACTTACTGAACAATGTTCCGATATTCCAAGAAACAATACGAATCTTATTATCTAAGACCAGCTTCCTTATCCCTGCATCCGTCCATATTGAAAATGTGGAGACCCTTTTTGTAATTTATTCACTACATTCAAGAAGCAATATAGCAGAACTAACTTCTTTACCTACACCCGTCCATGATGTGGGAACCCTCTCTGCAGTTGTTTCACTATATTTGGGCAAAAATGTAGTGGCCCTTGCTTACTTTTCGTTACATTCGAGCTCTGCAGCGCATTGCTAAGTGGGGACGCCCCAACGCAATGCACATAATTTGTATAACCCATAGTATAAAAAATTCGATGAAGTTTTACGTTGGTTGTCGGAAGCCTAAAATAACCCTCCTCCTTTATCCAGGCTTGGGACCGGCCATGCTAGGGTGATCCCTTACATAGGCAGAGTTAATAAGCCCTTTTGTAATGGAAAGTTTTTTATTCAATTAAATGACCATCTCCTTTCTAGTTTAACTAGACACACTCTTAAATATATAACATGTAAACGAGTTTATAAGTCCTCATCTGCATGCAATCTATGGTTCACAGTTGAGGCTCCCTTTATTACCTGGTGCAGATGATACTTTTCCTAAAGGGAAACAGTGGGGGTTAGGAAATACTTTAAATTGTAGTCTTCCGCAAATGCTGCTACTGATTTGAAAGGATTGCTTAGATGAATGAATTATGTTAGTGATAGATGGGATTTTCAAGAATTTCTGAAAGATATTCCGCCATTATCTCATCATACTTTTGTCTGCTGATAGTTTATCTATTTTCCAGGTGGCGCAGTGCCCTTTTATGGAGGACATTTTTCACTACTGCAATAGTTGCTGTTGTACTTCGTGCGCTCATTGATGTCTGTAAATCTGGCAAATGTGGCCTTTTTGGAAAAGGTGGTTTAATTATGTTTGAGAGTTCAGTTGATACTGCCTACCACCTTAATGATTTGCCTCCAGTGATCCTTCTTGGAGTTATTGGAGGGGTTCTGGGAAGCCTCTATAATTATCTTTTGGAGAAGGTTCTTCGATTTTACAGTCTCATTAATGAGTAAGATTATATGTTCATTTCTTGTTCAATTAAATCTTTGCATCAGGATATAAATGTCGTTTACATTGCCAAACCGTGTTCCTTTTACAGGAAAGGAATTTGTTACAGACTGCTTCTTGCTTGCACGCTTTCGATCTGCACATCATGTTGCATGTTTGGTTTGCCGTGGTTAGCATCGTGCACACCTTGTCCTGCTGATAGTGAGGAAGCCTGTCCCACAATAGGAAGGTCTGGCAACTTCAAGAAATTCCAGTGTGAGCCGGGTTACTACAATGATCTTGCCAGCTTGTTTTTTAACACCAATGATGATGCCATTAGGAACCTCTTCAGGTCTGGCACAGATGATGAGTTCCACAAATCATCAATCATCCTCTTCTTTTTCGCCTCTTACATTCTTGGTGTCATGAGCTATGGTTTAGTTGTACCGTCTGGTCTTTTTGTACCAATAATCTTGACAGGTGCCACATATGGCCGCTTTGTTGGGATGATGACTGGAAGCAGTACCTCTCTCAGCCATGGTCTCTTTGCAATACTTGGAGCTGCATCTTTCCTCGGCGGTTCAATGAGAACAACAGTGTCATTGTGTGTAATCATCCTCGAACTGACTAATAACCTGCTAATGCTTCCACTGGTGATGCTTGTCCTGCTAATATCAAAAACGGTGGGTGACTCCTTCAACAGCAATATTTATGATCAGATTGTGAAAATGAAGGGCCTGCCATATCTTAGAGCCCATGCAGAGCCCTGCATGAGGCAACTCACAGTAAGCGACGTTGTCACTGGCCCACTGTGGACTTTTAATGGTGTTGAGAAAGTGGGTAACATAGTCCATGTATTGAGAACCATGAAACATAATGGTTTCCCGGTGATCGATCAGACTCCATTTTCAGACTCGCCGGTGTTGTTTGGTCTTGTCCTCCGGTCCCATCTGCTTGTGTTGCTGAAAAGGAAAGTTTTTTCACAAAGATGCGCTCTTGCTCAAGGTGAAATTAAGCAGGTTTCTTCTGATGACTTTGCTAAGCCCGGTTCAGGTAAAGTTGGCAATATTGATGACATAGAGTTGACAGATGAAGAGCTTGAAATGCTCATTGATTTGCGTCCGTTCACAAACACCTCACCTTATTCAGTTGTTGAGACGATGTCTTTGGCCAAGGCACTCATACTGTTTCGGCAAGTTGGCCTTCGGCATGTGTTGGTTGTTCCGAAGTCATCTGCTGTGAGATTCTTTCCTTACCTTGATTTTTTTGCTACTATGCTCTTTAATTTATACAATCGAACATACTGAGTTTATTTTGAAGTCATTCCCTTCAATCCCATTAGTCTGATTTCTCCTCATTTGATTGCAGAGAGCTCCTGTTGTGGGTATATTGACCAGGCATGATTTCATGCCGGAGCATATATTGGGGTTGCACCCATATCTGAAAAAGAGCAGGTGGAGGGTGAGCCCTGCATTCATTAAGTGGATGCGTGGTTCTATCTGGAGACCTTATGATAGACCAAACCGGTTTGATGGGCATTGAAAGCATGGTATTGGTTCAGATTCTTCTCTTCATATTTTCTCTCTACTTCTCGAGCAGGAGCAACCGATGCAGAAATCATATCTGAACTGTACAGCCCTTCAACATAAAGATGGTTCTTTCTCAAGAGCTCATCTCTCGGAAAGGAATCGGGTTTGAATGTTCTCACTGCATTATTTTTCTCTTTTTTCTTTGTTTCCTATTTTTTCTTCCTTAGAAGCTGTTTCTGACAGTCATCTAAATAATTCCATGAATGAACTGTTCTTTAGGAGTTTTTCTACCCTATCTTGCTTGGATTGCTTGTGTAAGGGTTGACAAAGTTGAACCTTCTTTAAAGCGAGACAAGATGTTTTATCTGAAGGTCTTGATTTATGCGATAGAGGTTGTTTTTTGAATGGCAAGCTGGGGTTAGGCAGACAAAGGTTGAGAATATTCTTCACATCTTTTGACCTACCTTTTGGCTTTTAGAGTGGGATGCACCCAATTTGATTGCAACACACTAAGTTGAACAATTTGACTTCACTTAGTGGTATTCGCTGATCAAGAGTTGAATTTGTCATTTGCTTGCTGGTTAGTTGTCTTGGTTCAAGTAAAATTGGTTTGGCTTCTTTTCCTATTTGTATTTGAACCTGATCCTTGCCATTATAATCTTGCTTGTATGTTCAAGGCCTGTACTATTGAGTACATGGAGTGCACAAAGATTGCTCACCTGTCCAAAGGGTCGAGTTAAAAGGGCATGAGTTTGATACGAGAAGCACGCAGTGGCTTCAGCCTCCCGATAGTAAAAAACAGAAGAGAGTATATAACTTAGATGTTTGGGATCAATTTCTGATTGATAATCTCAATAATTCCATAAGTTTCATTATAAGTTCGTTCCTTTTGAGCTGACATCCGCAATCTTTTATGTGATCTTTGTTTCATAATTGAAGAGGTTTTCATGTCTTGCGTCTCCTCTCTTCTGCGAATCTGTCCGGATTCAGCAGCCTGGGATCGAATTGGAGCAATTTTACATGAGAATAATGATGACTTATCACATATACAAATTGATTATGAAACAAAGATAGAGCGTGTTGTAAAGATTGCAAGGTAATTCAAGGAGAAAGCTTAACCACCCAACATCGACTTTTAGTTATGGATTTACAAATAAAAAAATGGACAAAGAAGAAAAGAGTGCATCGAGCTATTCGGACTAAATGGTGGAACCTCAAAAGCGAGAAAGAAGACATATTTAAACATAAAATCTTTTAAGAAGATGTTTGGAATTATGTTGGTACACCTTGTGATATGTGGAACAATATGACTAGAAAAGTGGTGAAAGATGTGTGAGGTGTAACTAAGGGAGGTGTACCGGCACAAAAGGAAGCTTGGTGGTGGAGTGAAGTAGTATAAAATAAAATCAAGGCAAAGAGAACATGTTACAAATTACATTATGCTAAGAAAATTAGTGAAACTTTAGAGGTATATAAGAAAGCAAAGAAGGAGGCGAAAAAACCCGTTAGTAAAACAAAAGCTAAAATTTGGGATGATTTATATAAAAAACTCAACTCAAAAGAGGGTGAAAGATATATTTTTAGGATAACTAGGGTTAGAGATAAGAAAACTAAAGATCTTAATTATATTAGATGCATCAAAGACGATGATGAAAAAATTCTAATGGCAAATGATGATATAAGAAATAGATGAAAAAACTATTTTTATAAGATTTTTAATGAAAATAAAGATGTTCGTATTAGCTTAGGAGAGTTAGCTAAATTAAAAAAGTATATAAACCATAATTTCTACCGACGTATTCAAAAGAATGAAGTGAAAAAGACTCTTAAACATATAAAGGGCGGTAAATCGATAGGACGAGATAATATTCCTATAGAAGTTTGGAAAATACTAGTAGAAATAGGAATCACTTGGCTCACAAGACTATTTAATGAAATATGGAAAAACCAAAAGATGCCCGAAGAATGGAGAGCAAGTACACTTATACCCATATATAAGAACAAGCGAGACATTCATAATTGTGCGAATTATTGAGGTATCAAGTTAATGAGTCATACTATGAAATTATGGGAAATAATTATCGAATATAGGTTAAGACAAGTATCAAGTACAATAGAGAACCAAATCTACTCTTGAAGCGATTCACCTTTTGAGACATCTTATGAAACATTTTAGAGTAAAAAAGAAAGACCTTCACATGATATTTATTGATCTAGAAAAAGCTTATGATAGAGTACGAAAAGAGGTTTTTTGGAGAACCTTGGAAAAAAGAGGTATCCCATTCACAAACATTAACCTTTATAAGAGATATGTACGATGGTGCAAAAACATGTGTGAAGACTCATGAAGGAATGACAGACCTCTTTGAAGTTAATATTGGGTTACATCAAGGATCAACTTTAAGTCCATACTTATTTATAATGGTAATTGATGAGTTAACAAAACATATTCAAGATGAAGTACCTTGGTGTATATTATTTGCAGATGATATTGTGTTAGTGGAAGAGTATAAGGCAAAAGCTAATAGAAAATTGGAACTATGGAGAGAAACATTAGAAAGCAAAGGCCTCTGATTTAGTAGAACAAAGACAGAATATATGGAATATAAGTTTGATCATTTGGTTACTTCAGAGGACATAGAAATTAAAATTGGCACATATTGCACCCCCAAAAGAGAAAGTTTTAAATACCTAGGGTCAATTTTTTCGAGTGATAGAAGAATTGATGGAGATGTTACACATAGAATTAATGCTGGTTGGTTAGAATGGAGAGGAGCATCAGGTATTCCTTGTGATAAGAAGATACCATTAAAGTTAAAAGATAAATATTATAGAGCAATCTCTGATAGAAACAAAGATGTTGAGATGGATGAATGGTCATACAAGAAAAGACCGTATACATAATGAGGTTATTAGAAACAAATTAAGAGTAGCACCAATAGAGGATAAAATGAGAGAATATCGTTTAACACGATTTGGACATATAGAAAGAAGAACATGTAAGAAGGTATGAAAAACTAAATTTGGAAAGTATTAAAAGATG
The DNA here is from genome assembly GCA_036023115.1 of Brasenia schreberi. Lineage (NCBI taxonomy): Eukaryota > Viridiplantae > Streptophyta > Magnoliopsida > Nymphaeales > Cabombaceae > Brasenia > Brasenia schreberi. Next base: position 13,305,020 of record JAYKKT010000063.1, on the reverse strand, counting down.
TAGAGGACGACTACAAAAGTGTTGGAAAGAAACAATAAAGAATGATCTAGCTTATTGTGAGTTAACTGTAACATGGCACATGATAGGGCCATGTGGAAACAAAGAATCCATGTAGCCAACCCCCTTTAGTATGAAAAAAGGCTTAGTTGTTGTGGTTGTTATTGTAATAATGATGACCATAGTAGAAAAATTGCAACAGTTCAACAATCAGGCAAATACTTCAACACCTTTCTTATGCTGGTCTTCTTGGGTTGTTGGCAGAGGAAGCAGATGCGGATCTATGGTTCTAGGACACAAGATAACAAAACGAGCCGTTCCATTTGCATGGTGTAACTTATCCGGTGGACTGGTACTTCGGGTGCCAGTTACATGATGACGTAAACGAATAACTTGAAGTAGAAGTGTATGGATTAGTTCCGCTTCTCTTTTTCTGTCGCTATTTGATTTAGCTCTTTAGCCAGTTAAGGTACATTTTTGCCCGCAAAAAACACAAAACTTCTAGTATTATGGAATTTTGTTTCCTAGGCATGGAGCTCCAGGTCTAAAAAGAAAGTCACATGAATTCTGCAAAAACTGGATGACGCAAATTTGGTCCTATGAGGGGGTCTGCATCGTAAGGCCCAAGAACAGATAATTGGTGCCGTGGGCTCATGCTTGATATGACATAAACATTGCACTGCACAACTAAAAGAGCTCCAATCCAAAAGGCACGCTATATAAACTCCTTGCTATCGTGACCCACCTCTTGGGGCAATGCCCGGGCCATATAAGATTTTCTGCCCGGCTGTTCAGTTCGGGCCACTAAGGTGATGTTTGTGTCAGAGGCCTGACACAGGCGACAATACTTTTATCTCGTTGTGGCATGCGTCAGGAGTCGTGCGCCGCAACGTCTCTGTTATTTTGCATTGAGAAGCGCCATACGCGGGCGGGGTTCATCCCCCCCGGAGATTCCGTTTGTCGCTTGGTGTGTGAGATTACAGGGTGTTAAATACGTGCATGCCTTCTTTCACTATTTATTGTTGTTAGAATTCAAAAATAATCTTGATATCCCTAGTGTGGTGAATCACTCTCTAAATTCTCATCTTACTGTTGATCATCTTACATTATTTTTGTGTGATGATCCACGATTCAAAGCTCGATAAACGAGAGAAAGAAAGAAGGCTGCTTCGAAAAAGGTTTAAGTGATTTGATGGAGTATTTTATTAATTTAATATATTTTTTAACATTATATTCATTTTTGGTCAAAATTTAAACGAAAAAATTCTCAACTCGAGATGCAAAACCACATAATTGTCTCTCTCCTTGTGTGTGTTGATAGGAGGCACATTTGTGTTGCATTTCAAGTTAGGAACTTAACATTTTTTATTTTTTGTTTTGTTTTTGTATGTTTCTTAATTTTTTTTTTTTTGTTCTTCTTCTTCTTCTTCTTCTTATTATTATTGATTTCACTTTTGTTTTGTTTTATTGTTCTTGATTCTTCTTTCTTCTTCTTTTTTTCGACGAGATTCATAAGAGTACATGTTGTCTAAGTGCAAAACAGGCACCAATGCTAAGGATGAATGAAATGTCAATCATCGAAGTAAAGAGATCTAGAGAAAGAGGCCCCCTTACTAGAGTTGGGTGTGAGAGGAGAGAGAAAGTGATGAGGGATAATTTCAATATTTTTGGTAAAAGAATGTATAATAAATAATCTCTCAAAAATAAGGTTTTGGTCATAGCATCCTCAATGTTGAGGAGTGTTTGATTACGATGGTTAGGACTATAGAGTCATAATCAAACATGAACCTCATTGTATCATCTTCTTTTTATTTGATTATAAGGTCGACTATGGCTCTAACCATAATCACTTTTTGTTTTTTGTTTTAATTTATTTTTGGTAGCTATCATAGAAAATAAAGGAAGGTGAATATTTGACAAAAATCATGAACGTGAGTATAATGTCATTGAATCAAATTTTAGTAAATTTGAAAACCTCATGGATTCGATTCGTAAAGGCATTGCTTGACCACGTGTTGAACAACAAATCTGAAAGCACTTACACATACAATAGTCAAACTCGTATATAGTAGTCTAGAGACCAAAATGCAAATACACAAATACAATAACATGATACTAATGGAAAAAAGACATTTCACGTGAACATACTAAATGTGATACCATGACACTAACATGGATCCCAAGTAACATGGATTTGAATCTAAATACACTACCTAAATTACGATCCAAGTAATTCTAAATGGATCCAAACTACTCTAAACCAAATCAAATATAGAAACTCCAATCCATGAATCACGTGTTAGAGCTTTGAACACCAGTAGGTGGCTTTGACAATTCTCTCTTGCGGAAACTTGGTCTCGCCTGGGAGGTCGTGGAATTTTTATCATTCATGCACGCCATTCTCTGAAAGTGCAACTTCATGTCCACACAGCCCCTTGCACCGACCAGTTCTCTCCAATGATGTTTGGTGGTCATTGTATCGCCTCATTATTCCAAATTGTAGAATGCGTCCTCCCTCATTCTCTTAAGGCCATATCAAGGGACATCTAGCTTTCATACTCCTGAGTGCCATCGGCTCCTCAACTACAACGACACTACATGATCATCACTTTATGCATCTTCTCTTACTTGGCTACCTCCACTACAAGGTTGTCATCAATCGCTCTAAGTATATTGCAGTCACTCTCTCTAGAGCTTTCCCTAGTCTTTGAGTAGCCTTGATTGTATCACATTGAACCTGGACCTCATTAGTGACTAAGCGACCTTGCAGATGTTCTATAACATGTGCCTGCATCAAAAAATCACACCCAACATACATGTCGTAGTCATTCAAGTCCATCACTATGAAGTCAAGGGTGTTACTCCAAGAGTCAATGTGCACCCGAACTAACTTAGTTGCTCCTCCTATCCTCTATGCCTGGATGGTTACTGTCTTCAATTTGTTCTTACAGGTGATAAGTCAAAAGCTCAGTGTCCTTACACAAATCATCGACATGAACGAATGTGTAATACCAATATTCACCAAAAAGCACACCACATACTGTCTAATATGCACCTCTAAATGCACAAGTCTCGAATACGATATTTCATCATGCAATGCGTTCAACAGTTGAAAGGGTGTAAGTCTCACAAAATCTTCGACCTAAATACTACATGATCCTTGACCAACATAGCATTCAACTTCTCATGTTTCGAACAGTCTCTCGTATGATATGGTTAACTATAAATATAACAACTAGCTCTGAGACCCTCGTGTGAGGTTTGCACCTTCTTAATTGTATAACACTCTCATCGAAGCACAAAAAAATGAATCCTGTTGAATACTACTATCACGCGAGATATGTCACGGTCTACGCTTGTCACCACCTCTACCATTAAACCAAGTATTATCCTTGCCCTTCTACGCACTCGTCCTCAACGAAGAAGAATTTTAGAGTTGTCTCACAAAATCCACCGATGACTCTTCACCCGTACCATGGTTGCAAGGCATGCACAATCTGAAAGAGCTTATCCTTATCGCATATCACATATATTCAATAAGATCATCCTAAATAGATGAATGCACTCATGCACACTCCCTGTATGCCTCACTTATAGTATGTTGGGGGAGTCGATGATCGCTAAAGCCGTATGTCTTCCGGTGTTCGGTTTCCTTCTTTGTGTATTTTCTGTAATGTAGAAAAAAGAATAGGAACAAGGCACAACGTATATTGTTTTTTAAGTTACCCGCGGAGAGTTTTCTTATAAGAATGTAAGTATGATTTATTGTCTCTCCTTTCTATACAGTTTTTTGTATTTATATATGGCTTTTCCATTTTCTGAGTTTTTCTCCCTCATCTTTCTTTTTTAACCACCATTTTACTTTATCCGTGAGATTCGTATGTACTTTTCAAAAACAGAAAACTAGTTTTAAGAGCGTTTGATTTTCAAAATAATACGGTCTCATGAAATCTGAGAGGAGGGCCCTTCTTACTACATTTCATGATCGTTATTAGTAAAGGAGCCGAGAGTGGACATCCACTACTTACATCTCCTACTTAGCCACTAGAGACAAAATTGATATACGAGTTTTTCTCCTACTACTTTGGGGTTTATCAAGTTGTATCATTTTTTTTGTTACAACTAAATTGTAACTTACATTCGTTATGCGGTTTTTCACAAGCAATGTGTTTTTGGAGCATAACTCACAACAAAGTGTATTCACTACACTTACACACTAAGCATATCTCAATCATATTGGTTACATGTTTGGTAAACAATTCTTTTGAGATGCCTTTTGTTAAGGGGTCAGCCAACATATTAATAGGTGGTATATAACATATAGTTATTTTATTTCTTTTGAGCATATCATGAACATAGTGATATTTAACCATTATATGCTTGCTTCGTGAGTTATCAGTTTCATTCTTAATAAGAGTAATTGTTGCACTGTTGTCACAATATATAACAACTGTCTCGTTGGCTATATCTAGCTTCAAATCCTATATGAAGCGGCTTATCCAAACGACACTAGTAGTAGCCATACTGCAAGCAACATACTCAGCCTCTTATATATGCAATGCTACACAACCTTGTTTCTTTCATGCCCAAGAAATTGCACTACCTCCAAATAAAAATATTTGTCCTAAGGTTGATTTGTTGTCATTTTTGCTTACAGCAAAATCATCATTTAAGTATCTTATCACTTCCAGTTCATCTACTTGAAAACAAAGTTTCAAGTCTTTTGTTCCTTTAAGATATCCTATAATCCTCTTCATATCTATCCAATGTTGTCATCCATGATTACTTTGATATCTACTTACAAGACCAACAACAAAGCTGATATCAAGTCTTGTACACGACATAGCATACATCAGGCTGCCCACAGCCTGTGCATAAGGAACATTAGGCTTATCGTCTTCTTCACCAAGACAATCGGCCTTGCTCAATTTAACCCCTTTTACAACAGGTTTAGATGAAGACTTTCATTCACCCATCTTAAACTTCTTTAAAATATAATAAATATATCTTTCTTGACTTAAGCATAGAAGTTTTGATTCTCTATCTCGAAAAATCTTTATTCCCAAGATATATGATGCTCTCCCCGTATCCTTCATTTTGAACCTTGAGTTTAACCATGACTTGGTTTTGACAATCATATCATTGTCATTCCCAGCGAACAATATGTCATCTACATATAAAGATAAGATGACAAAGTGGCTCATACTATTTCATACATATACACAGTGATCAAGCTCATTAGCTAGAAACCCAAGTTCAATAATAGCATTTTGAAAAGTCAAATACCATTGGCGAGGTAATTGTTTTAGGTCATATAAAGATTTTCTCAACCTATATACTTTATCTTCTTGGCCTTCAACTATATGGCTTTCCTTACTTTTGCCAAATCAGTCGTCAAATCCCACACTTGTTTTTTCTCAATAGATTTAATTTCTTCATCCATAGTTTTTTCCTAGTTTAATGATTTAGATGAGTCAATAGTGTGCTAATATGTCAAATTATCAGTCAACTCATCTAAATCTACCAAATTACACACTTTCTTCACTAGGTAAGTATGAAAATCCTTCAAGTAAGACGATGTGACCCTAGGTCTCTTGTGTCCACTTAAAGATTCTGTTTGTTTAGAAAGCTTATCAATGGATTCAAATGACGATTGATCTAGTCCTACTAGATCATCAACATTTTCATCATTATCCTCAAGATTGTCATTTTTAGTCTCTTTTAAGAATTCTACGTTCTTACTTTTTATTAGTCCATGATTCTTATTATAAAATTGATATTCTTTAGATACTTTAGGATATTCGATAAATATAGATCTTAAAGACCTACTATCTAGTTTGTCTTTGGATTTATCAAGGATCTTCACATGAGTGATAGATCTCACCTCTTGAGATGACCTAGGTTTGGTTTTCTTTCAAACCACATCTCATATGGTGTAAAGAATACAACTTTACATGAAACTTTATTGAATATATATACGCTTGTACTTATCGCTTCTCCCCAAAATATTCTTAGCATAAAAGCATCTATTAAGATAGATCTCGTCATGTTCAATAGAGTTCTATTGTATCTTTCTGCTATACCATTCTGTTGAGGTGTCCTAGGCATTGTATTTTGCTTTGCAATACTAAAGTCTTTGTAGAATTCTAAAAATTTTACAGAGGTATATTCTCCACATCTATCTAATCTCAAGACTTTCATTGTATGCCTCAATTGGTTCTATATTTCTTATTTATATTCTTTAAATGCTTCAAGTGCCTTAGATTTATGAATTAAGAGATATATGTAAAGTATATCTCAAGTAATCATCGATAAAGGTTATAAAATAAACCTTTTCACGATGTATTCCTACTCTAAACGATCCACATAAATCAACGTAAATAATCTCTAATAGGGTTGTTGCCCTAGTTATCTCTTTGAGAAATGATTTTCTAATCATTTTCCCTTGTATATAGGCTTCACAATTATTAAAAGTGTTTTCATGCCTTGTATATAGGCTTCACAATTATTAAAAGTGTTTTCATGTATATTGGACAATAAGTTACCATTTGTTAATTTTCTTAACTTCTTTAGAGATATGACTCAATCTTTTATGCCAGATATTCACATCAATCACATAGGCACTAGCAATATAAGCAAAAGAAGAGCTTTCATTTTCATTAATGTTGAGTTTAAATAACTCATGCTCAACATCAAACAAACCAAAAAATGTTATCCTATCATGCTTTTCCTTAGTGACTTTTCTAAGGACAAACTTGACCTCAAACCCTTTCTTTACTAAGGTAGGGACTGATAGAAGATTGCGTCTTATAGAGGGCACAATTAACACATCAGTGAGTACAATTGGTATGCCTTACAAAAATCCTAAACGTCCCAAACCTAAGAACATCAGAAAAGGTATTTTTCTCATGTTTACTTAATGCTCTTTAGGCTGGTACTTCTTTAGGTCAATCTCTCCCTCTTTGCTCTTAGATATATACCGAGTCACTCCAGAGTTGATCCACTAACTAGTCATCAGGCAATTTATATAGAGACACTCAGAAATCACGTAGATTATATCTTTCTTCTCCGTTGTGTCACATCAAGAAGTTTAAAATAGGTGAATGCAAGCCTGCTGAAACACCTGTTGCAAAAGGGGTCAAATTAAGTAAGGTTGATTGTCTCGGTGAATGAGTCGATAAGCCTAATGTTCCTTATGCACAAGTTGTTGGTAGCTTGATGTATGCTATGTTCTCTATAAGACCTGACATCAGCTTTGTTGTTAGTCTTGTAAGTAGATATCAAAGTAATCATGGTTGACAGTACTGGTAGCTGTGAAAAGGATTTTAAGATATCTTAAAGGAACAAAAGACTTGAAACTGTGTTTTCAAGCAAATGAACTGAAAGTGGTAGGATACTCAGACTCTAACTTTGCTAGGAGCAAAGATGACAGCAAATCAACCTCGGGACAAATATTCTTATTTGGAGGTGTTGTTGTTTCTTGGGCATGTAAGAAACAGGGTTGTGTAGCATTACATATACAGGAAGTTGAGTATGTAGCTTGTTGTATAGCTGCAACGAGTACTGTCTAGATAAGCCGCTTCATACGAGATTTGAAGTTTAAAATAACCGATGAGCCAGAGTTCATTTATTGTAATAACAATGCAGTGATTACTCTTATCAAGAGTGGAGTTGATTGCTCAAAAAGCAAGCATATAATGGTAAAATACCACTATGTTCATGATATGATTATGAGAAAGGAAATATCTATCTCATATATGTCAACAAATGATATGTTGGTAAACCTCTTGACAAAAGGCATAACAGAAGAACTTCTCAAAACATGTTACAAACATGGGTTTGAGGTATGTTTGATTGTTGTATAGGAAAATAACCACACAACAGATAAAAGTATTATGTAGGTAAACAACCATACAACGGATAAATTGTTGTGAAGGAAAATAATCACACAACGGGTATCGATTGCAGTAGCAATCATGAAAAGATAGTACTAGGTGAAACCCTGTAAGAGTGGGAAGAAACCGGTATGTGTGTATACTTTACTCGAATGACCAAGTGAAAGATGATGTGTTGTGGTCATTCTCGACCATCCAACACAGGTAACGGCTAGACTGATCATCTAGACCGTTACCAGTATCTTGGATAAGGAAGGATCATAATAGCCAGAGGACGTTACAAGACTTTACGGTAACGTTCTCGATAACGCTCCACATGAAGAAAGCCACAAGAGAAAAATCCAGGAAGAGGGGAGCCCACGCTGCTCTATATAAACATAGCAGCGGATACAAAAAAAGGAAAAATCAAACCGAGAAGGTCTTCTCCTCGAAACACCATGTAGAAACCTCAAACAAATTCACAAACATTTTGCTGCACATTCTCCTGGTGAACAGACGCTTTCGGCCGGCATCGGATAGAAGCACTTGGTCGACAGCAGTTAACATCCAACAAAATCAAACTACACTCCTATTCAGTAACCACCATTGATGCCTCTAAACCGTCACTGATTAACCACCAAAACTGCCATCTCCAATCCTATTAGTCACCACCATTTCTGTCATCCAAAGCCTCTCGAATCACCCATCTCACTGCCTCTCTCTCTCTCTCTCTCTCTCTCTCTCTCTCTCTCTCTCTCTCTCTCTCTCTCTCTCTCTCTCTCTCTGTGCATGTGTGTGTCATCTTACTGAGGGCCTCCGATCCGCCACCGCATCCTCCGTGACCAAACTCCTACCACCACTTCCCTCTCGCCGTCATCCACCACTGTCGTGGAAAAGCCCCAAACCGCCACCTTCCGCCTGTTCTTCACTAAACAAAAAAAAAGGAGGCAGATTACCTGAGTCATCGCATCGTCCGTCATCGCCGGTCGCTGCAGGCATCCCGCGTCCATGCTCAGCCACTTGCTGCCTCGCCGCCACCCTGCCACCTTACTGCCATCACCTCTGTCGCTTCCCTCTTCTCCGAAGATCCCCCTTTCCATCGAAGCTCCAACTCTCTTTGAGTGGATCGGGTTTAATTGATTAGATTTGATCCATGTCCAGCTAATTCAAGTTTGAAACCCGAAAATTCAAAGTCAGACCCATATCTCTAGAATCCAAATCTCATTACCTAGATCCATTCCAAGTTGGATCCTTTTTTATTTGAAATCTGATATTAAGTTGGATCTGATTAAGTTCATATCAAAACTTAAACCCATTCCAAGATCCATAACCAAAATCCATTTAACTAAATCCAATTTGATCCCATTACAAAAGGCTAGATCTAAATTGGAATGGGTTGAAGTTTGAATGTGCCAAAGTTCTTGATCTATTACCATCAAGAATCAAATCCCTATTCCACCACTCAAGGCTTACCAAAAGTCCACACATTGAAATTTAAGAACTTTGGCAAAAAGAATCTAAACGAGCTCACCGGTTGGGAGGCATTTTCCTTTGAAGTTCTCTTAATTATCTTATATTCATTTCTCCTCTTAAGAAGATCGTATGACGGGTTGAGGTTTTATGGGACCTAAAAAATTGCAACACTCTAGTATACTACTCAAGTGCATGTGCCCAACCTCTAAATCTGTTCCAATATGATCCATATAAGAAAAAGTGTTTGACAAGCTTGACTCATGCCAACAATGTTATTGAGAGCTTTTCGGTGATGTGATATATATCATATATCCATGACAAACATTGAGATATCATTGGTCAATCGAGTCTTGCTTTGGTCAATCAAACTTAGGCTCGGTTTGGTTTGTAATGGGTGTTTGATCCGATCTAGGTTGAGGTTGTATCAATTGAAGATCCGATCCAAACCTCCAAGTTCTATAGTAAAACATGATTGGATCGATGGACGATGGTGATTCCGGTAGTTTTTGGCACATCTTGTAAGCCTAGGACAGCTCCCACGATGACGATCGGCGTGAAAGGTCGGCAAGCGATGGTTGTAGTGGGCCAATGGACTCCTTTTGACTAGTGGTAACAACGGAGAAAAGGGTGGCCAAAATTTTCCAAGAACAAACTGATAGGGAACTTCTATTGCAACAAACTTAAATCAATTGGGAAACCAAACTTTTAATTTTCTTTTATTAAAAAGTCGCTTTAGAAGGTTGTCACACCATTGGAAATTGCCTCAATTTTTCATTGTACAACATGCTGGAAATCTTCTAATGGAAAACAATATTGTTCTACGAGTTGGTTCAATTTCACTAGCAACCAACCAACCGGCGATTGAAACTACATCAACCCCATTGTAAGTTCACAACTCTTAATCTTACTGGCAGTCGATAATGAATCGTGGCTCCCAAATTAGTGAACGAATGAAAAATGACTATTCTCCTTTGAAATTCAACTCTATTCAGAATACTAGCTTTTTGATAGGACAAAACCAGTTTCTTTCCGTTGACTTGGTGACACAATTCATTTTACCTCAAATCCCATTAAACAGTCTCTGGTGCCAATTGCTGCGAATCATGTTTTGGTAGATTCATAAACCACTTAGAAGCGTCATTTACACAAATTGTGATGGTGTTATAAGACTGAACAACCAACCCAAAACCACACATGCACACAACAATCGAGCTTGTCTACCTCACGATTGATTCGCTCAATCTTAATGGAAACCATAAGCAAATCAAATAAGGATTATGATAAAATTATCTTTACAATACTGACCAACACCCTTATAATCTACGGCCAAAATGCGAATAAAGCCTAATCAATACACAATGGAAAACAGACACTTGACATGGACACACTAAATGTGATACCTTTACACTAATGTGGTTCTTAATTATTCTCGATCAAAAACCAAATACACTACGTAAACTATGATTCAAATGACTTTAAATGGATATAAATAAGATCCAAATTACTTTAAACCAAATCAATTATAGTGGCTCCAACAATCCACGTACTATGTGAATCACGTGATGGGGCCCGATCAATGTCATATGACATACTTTCATAGGATGCCAATCGGGTCCTAAAAGCTCTTGCAGTGATCGTATGGTGTGTGGATTCAGATTTGGAGGCGCGATACTTGATTTTAATTTGACTAGGTTTAGAGTAATTTTGATTGCAATTAGGTAGTGGATTTGGATTCGGATTCAGATTAGTTGGGATCTATGGTAGTATTACTGTCTCATATTTGATGTGTTGTATCAAGTATCTCTTTTCCATTACTGTCTCAACAATCAATGTACTATGTGAATCATGTGATGGGGCCTGATCATCGTCATATGACATACTTTCATAGGATGCCTGTCGGGTCCTAAAAGCTCTTGCACGTCATTCGTATGGTGCGTGGATTCAGATTTGGAGGCGCGATACTTGATTTTAATTTGAATAGGTTTAGAGTAATTTTGATTGAAATTAGGTAGTGGATTTGGATTCGCATTCAGATTAGTTGGGATCTATGGTAGTGTTACCGTCTCATATTTGATGTGTTCGTATCAAGTATCTCGGTGTCCATGTGACTAAATCTTATTTGCATTTTGTCCCCTAGGCTATATAAATGTGTTGGTCTTCATTGTACAAAAATTTTCTATCATAATCGACATTCATTTTTCTTTTGCATTTGATTGAAATTGAGAGAATTAGCTATAAAAGACATTATGACTCGTTCATGTGTGAAACATGTTTTTGAGCTTGTTTGTCGATCAACACCATCATGAATCGAGTTGGTGATACTTCCACTTGGTTTTCAAGTTTGCCAGTGCTCGATTCATGAAAATTGGCATTAATGTAATTTGTCGAGATTCAACACGAATTGTGTCGCATTAGTCACTAGGAAAAACCTTGGTTTTGGGTTTGGAATTCGATAGAAGATGCATGGGACTCAGGCAGCGCCCTACCATAGTCGATTGTGAGTCACATTTTAGATTCTCTAATCCACAGCTTCACCAAATTGTGAGAGATGTTACCTTTGACCGTTGCTTGCATCAATCGTTGTTGTTGGGAACCATTCGTCAGGATTTCCCACATGAATCAGGAGAAATTCTAGTTATCCTTTCTCCTTTTTTTTTCCTTACTATCACATGTCATTTAATATCCAACGGCTACCATTCTACCTCCACCAAGCTTTGCTCTCCATCCTTGTTGTTGCTGCTTTACTGCAGGATTTCACAGTTTATCCCCACTTGGTGGTCGTGAGAGCCCAACCATTTTGTGTTCATGATACCTTGAACAAGGCCTTCCACTCCCCTTTTTTGTTCCTTGTCCCTACCGTCCAGCATCCCCCTTCTCCATCCATATCTTGAAGTCGTTTATCTCCTAAATTCTCCTACCATTGGTCACCATCATTCTCTTTGTTTTCAGCGGGTTTTTATTATAGCAAGTTAGTCTGAATCAGATGCACCCCAATCCAATACAAGCCCGTATTCATTAAAAGCATGCCCCAATCGACTTGACACGATCGACCAGAGCCCAGGTCGAACTCACTGAACCTAAGCCTAGTTTGAATTGGCTCATATGACTAGAATTACTCATCTTTGACTAGTGTTTTCTCTCTCGTCCGTGATTGAAACCCGATCAATATGTTGTCGAAAAGCTCTTCATAGTCGTACAGATTTTTAGACTAGATTTTAGCTCATGGGTTCTAGGATACCTCAGCTTTGTTGCGTGTATTTGTGAGACATGGTTTATGCATGCCTCCATCGATCTTCCCATGGAGGTGCTTCTGAGAGTAAGAGAGATTTGATCTTAGACACTATAATATAGGTGTGGATTGTCGAGATATAGTGGAAAAATGCTATCCCATTTCAGCCTACCGTCTCACCGAGTATGGAGATGATGTATATTTTACTTGAAGTAGTTGCGCTACTAGACAAACAATTTATTTTCCTTGTTGTTCCAAAGTTCTTCAATCAAGGAGCTATGGTCAACTTTATTTGGGATATATAGAAGCTACCAAGAGCCTTAAAGAGGACATATAGAAGTATGATGACTCTCTATCTGAATGAGGATGAGGAGCTATTATGGCGCATGAAGGAGTGGATGGGATCACGATTTGTCAGAGGAACAGCGTTAGCAATTTGTGTTGAGCTCCACGAGTTAGTAAATACACCAAAATCTGGTTAAATTGAGGCATACATGTAATGTGAGGAGTATTGTGTCAATTTATCGGCTCTCCTCAAAGTATGTGGTATGATAGAGGAGGATAAACTATTTCTAGCATGCAGCTTTGGTGAATATGCACTAATATCCACTTCAAACCATATGCACGCTCCTAGACGTGCAACTTGTGAGTTGACCCATTAGCCAGGTCAGGTCAGATGTTGCTCTTTGTGGAGACGGTTCACCATTTTTCCGCGCAAGCTAGGGTTAGAAAGACCCCTTCCAGATGTGCACAACATGAGTATTGAGCTCAACCTTTCACTTCGAAGTGCCTTGGTCGACCTCCTCCAGGCCGCACGGCTCACTGTTCTTATTGAAGTTGGATAACGGACTCAGGAAAATGACCTCGTTTTGTTGTGATAATATTTGGTCATGGTGATGATAAGTATGATCACACCACTATCATTTTCTGAAAAAATCACTCAAAGAAAACTCAAGCTTTGGAGCATAAATCATGAAAACCAGTGAATAAACTGAGCAGGGGCAGTTCATGGTTCATTCATCAACTCACAATCTTGCTTGTGTTTAACCTAAAATAGGCCGAGTTGAACTCAGGGTAAGCTCAATATGAGTTGCTCATTAAAGTTAAAATAGCAACATGGGATGATTCTCGTTAAAATTAAACTCTTAATTAGGGTTTAAGTCATTTTTCTATACGAATGTAAAGATTTGATTATTAAATTACATTATGCCCAGCCAATCAATTCATGTTACCTGATGTTCTAGCATATTATATGCATATAAAAGCTGTGACTTTATATGATCCAACCATGACCGGCAGAGTTTGTAAAGCTTATATTGAAACAGCACATGCTCAATTCACTTATAATAGGGAAAATTTCATAAAAGTGCCATGTGGTTTTCTCAATTCTACCATTTAAGACTTAAGCTTTTTATATTAAATAGGGATATGAAGTTTGAACCGTTAGTTAAAAACGAATCCCATGGCTAATGGCGTTATTCGAAAAAGCAATTGAAGTCTCAAATCGCTATTTGTTTAAGTGTTGAAACCTTATGTCTTTATTTGATGTGAAAAAATAATAGATATCAAAATATAAGATAAAGAAAACCACATAATACTTTTATGATAATTATCACAAGCCAAACTGTGGTAGGATGCCAGGTTCATAACCAGCACTTCAGTTTAACAATGACCAAATCCAGGCTTTGAAACAGCCCAAACCGTAACCAGTCAAAATGTGGCCAAAACCGACTCGATTCAGTTACGAATTATGATTTTTTAGAGACTGAACTGCAACCACGATTAGAATATAATTTTCTATAGAAAATAAACATATTTTAAGTAGAGGAATCGGAGGTTCCTGGTGGGACCTGGAACTTGATGGAACCAATGTAACCGGAACTGGAGAGGTTCCAATTCTGGATTTGTGTGGACCAGTTTGGAGCAAGCGTTTTGGAACAGCTAGTCCCGCTTTACCGAGAACTGCCTCTGCAGTGGACCTCTTTCATCTTGGTACACTTACCAGGCCTATATGGGTCATCTCTTGGATCGGATACATTAGTGGATTCGATTGGGTTAACCGGTTAGTTAGACCTCGAGGCCAATAACCTGGGAGTAACAAAATCGTCGTGGGATGGAAGTTGGTCATCTGCCGAGCGAATGTGATATATGACGGCCTTGCGTCAACCAATCAAGTTAGTAGTTGAGCGTTTCTAACAACAAACGCCTGTTTACGAAACCAATTGAAACGCCTACCGAGGTGTCAAGTTGGACTCTTAACCCCAACAACTGAATCATCAAAAGAAAACAGAAGTTGAATAATTCGAGAAAACTGTTCCAATAATCTCTCTCTCTCTCTCTCTCTCTCTCTCTCTATATATATATATATATATATATATGTGTGTGTATAAGTGGGAATTATCAAACTCTTTAAACCATCCATGTTAATTTAGATCATTGGATTGAACAAATGAATGACCAAAATAAGGATGCTCCAACTCTTTAAAGTATGATTTTCATCTTTTACTTTTTTTTAATTTAGACTATCATCTCTTTAATCTGACAGCTCCAATTGATAAGGATGGTCTAACATCAATATGAATTTAATAACTCTCTCTCTCTCTCTCTCTCTATATATATATATATATATAACAACAACAACTAAGCTTTTTCCCATACTAGATAGGATCGGCTACATGGATTCTTTGTTTCCACAGATCCCTATCGTGTGCCATGTTAGCAGTTAACTCCCAATAAGCTAGATCATTCTTTATTGTTTCTTTCCAACACTTTTGTGGTCATCCTCTACCTCTTTTAATTTTTCCAAATTTAGTTTTTCTAACCTTCTTAGAGGTTCTTCTTTTGATCTTCTTTCTATATGTCCAAACCATCTTAAAATGATGTTCTCTCATTTTATCCTCTATTGGTGCCACTCCTAATTTGTTTCTAGTAACCTTGTATACGGTCTTTTCTGGTATGTGCCACTCCTAATTTGTTTCTAGTAACCTTGTATACGGTCTTTTCTGGTATGACCACTCATCCATCTCTATATATATGTGTGTGTGTGTGCGTGTGTGTGTGCGTGGATTTCATATAAGTGTCACAAAAACTTTTTGGTCAGCGGATTTTGACACTTGAAACTTTCAATATCCAACAACTCACTCTATCTACCTAGATTAACATGAAAAAGATCTATCATACTCATCCTATTTCTGACAGGAACACAAAAGGATGCAATACGAATGAAAGAAAAGCAATTGTCATAAAGCTACTCGCTTTGCAAAATTTTCTGGAAAGAAAGGGTATGTTCATCACAACAGCAAACTAGTACCAAAATGTTTTAGTCCATCGTTTATTACTTTAACTAAACCGATCAAACCTTTTCTCATAATATGGATTCTACATCACCATTGAGCTCGATCGTGAGTCATACTAGCATTTAAACCCTCCCCCCCAAAAAAAGTAATATTAAGTTTATTGTCTCCTTTCACACTTGAACGGCCTTTCATTCTCTTTGTGCTTTTATTATATAATTTCTCACACTTCTGAAAGTTGCTCCATAGCTGCCTCTCATGTTCAAACCGTGGTAATCCCTTGGTTCAGTTTGTGAACCAAAAATTAATGGTCAATGAATTATCCCTGCGACACACCTTGTTGATCATACCATCAAAAGTTTAATGAGAAGAACCTTCATGCACAAGGAGCCCCAACTTTCACCGACTTTGTGTTGATTCAAAAGAACCTTCAGCTCCAAGTCGAGAGTTCGATACAGAGGGAAACGAATATCTGGCGGGGTCCTGCCTAACCAGCTTGACATTGATAAAACAACAACAATATTTATAGCAAATTAAACCAGAATATAATACAACAATGACAATCAAACACATTGCACATCATAAGAAATCTCTCGCGGATGCTTCGTAGTTTCAAGTTTGGTCACCTAATTATGAACTGAAATTCAAGAAACCTCCCACTCCCACATTCATGAAAAAGTAAAGGGTTAGCAATTCATTAAACAGGAGCAATAAAGGCATTGAGTAGTTCGAGAAGTGGAACTACAGTACCTTCCAACCGACTGCACCCTCCCCACAAAATTTCCCGGCTGCCGGGATCGTAGCTCCGGTTACGAAATCGTCATCGGAGCTAACTTCCCGGCAGAGGTGTGACGGTATGGCTTCGGCCACATGGCATTCCACAATTTCCGATCTCGGGGTTTGACAGTCGGCATGCCTGGGCTATAAACGGTGAGGATTAGTAAGTCGAGAAACTGAGTACAGAAACACTCAAAGATGGCGAGTGGATTCTGCCTCTCGGGAGGTCTCAAAGACAATAGGACGAAGGCGGCGAGGAAGGCACAGGGAAAGAAGAGGCTTCATCTATTGTCTTACGATGCGTTGCCTGATTACCTCAAGGACAACGAATTCATTCTTGATTATTACAGAGCAGACTACACGGTCAAGCAAGCATTCCTTAGCTGCTTCTTTTGGCATAACGAGACGCTCAACGTGTGGACGTCAGTTTTTAATCTCTTAATGCGTTCTAAGTCTTTTTGGTTTATTTGCTTTGATGGTTCGGTGCGTTATACGTGTTTGACATCTTGTTTTCTGCATACTGCAGGCATTTCTTAGGTTTTCTGCTCTTTGTGGCTTTGACTTTGGCAAACTCCATCCAGATATCAGGCATTGCCACCATTCTTTCGGCTTTTTCCAGGTAGATAACTAATAGCCACCTTTCCAAACTAGACTTTATTAAGAATGAGGTATACTTGAATATATTCAAGATACGGAAGCCAGATTATGTTAGAAATAAATGAAGATCATCACTTGATGGGGAGTTGTGAAGTTGGTACTTTCTTTTAATACCGAAACCACCATTGCTTCCCGGAAGTCGGCAATTCTTGATTGTACACCTTTTCCTATGTTCCATATATCATACTGAATAATTCAAATAGAAGTAACTTGATGTTTGACTCGGCCCTATATGCCATGGCCGATCGAGGGAAATACTCCAGCACTCAATCTATATCCCATATATCATACTAGACAGATATCATTATATTCATGGAATATAATCACTTTAAAAATGCCTTGATGCGTGAACTGGTAGATTATTGAGACTCGAAATCTCGTGCTAAAAAGCGTGGAGGTTCGAGTCCTCTCGTAGGTTTAATATGGAGGATGGTGTGTGAATGAGCAATTCAATAACGGATCTAATTAATGTTGATATATCAAGTATCTGTTGGTAGGAAGTATTTGGCAATCCCCACAACCCGAATATGAGTTGCTAGAATAGGTTTAGTGTTTGGCATCAGATCATGAGGTGGTGACAGTCTTCTCTATCTAATGAATGGATTAGATCGCTTTGAAAATGTTCACCCTACACCTACCCTCAAGTATATGCTTGAACAGGAGGAACCACACTGATAGATTGATACAATAGAAACTTCTGGTAAAATGCCTACTTATAACCTAACAAATAAAAGTACATTACAGTCATTTTTATGTTAGGGATCTACAACTTATTCATTCAGTGACTTTGGCACTGGATGTTCCCAAAATGAGTATCATAGTGAGATAGATGAATAAGATGTGTTGTCATTATAGGCTTTCTTCTCCTTTCAAGGAGGGCCTACATGAAAGAGAATCCAGTGTCTCTTGGTCATGCTGAAAAGGATTGAACCGGCTTTTGTTACTGCAGTTGCGGTTCTCGTAGGATAAAAAACTGGAATAGAACCAAGGTGGAACTAGTTCCAGTCCCAGACTGTTTCAAATCACAAAAATTTTAAAAATAGTTTTTTTAAATTAATAAAAAATGGTGGAACAGAATGTTTTGAACCGTCGGTTTTGGTTCCAGCTCGTTTCTGATTCTACATAAAGTAGAATTGGAACCAAACATGGGAATCCCCCGCTCCAGCCGGCTCCCAGTTTCGGTTGAAATAGCCAGTCCGATCATAAACCAGCCATTGTCTACCCCAAAGCCCACAAGGACCCAGACTAATCTAGTTAGAGTTGGGTTGGTCTACTATGAGGGTAAAGTTCTCCACCACTGGTTTTTGCCATTCACGAATCTCGAATTCAAACCCTTGCTTAAGGAGAAGTGGTGAGAACCACAGGTTTGATCTATCAGGCCTTCCACATGCCTTTCTTTTATCGTATGGATGACATGAGAATGTGTGAGAAATAACTGGACAGACATTATTCAAAAGAGGTAGATAATGGCCTCAAAAATGATTGCATGGAAATCATAAAGATCATGTCTTTGAGAGTTAAATACCAATACGATGAGACAATGGACGAAAGAAATGTTATGTTGTAGCTAAGTCAGACATGCTGCAGTTGCATGTAAGACGGGTTTCTATACAAGCCAATGCCTATTGCACTTCGCCGTCTGATCAAATGAGATTAAGGGTTTAAATTAAATAATAAAAAGTGATTTTTGTTTAGAACATGTAGAAGTTATTTTTTGTTTATAACACGTAAAATAAGAAATTAGGTAGACCACCCAAAAGTAAAAGGTAATTTGTTGCTGTTTTTATTTGGGCCGTTTTTTATTGAACGGCCAAGTATAGCTTACACCAGCTCACACTCACCATCGTCTCTCGTTACAACACACAAGTGAAATAAATGGGAAATTATCTAAACTTATACTAAGTAAATGTCCTATAACAAAACATGGTAAAAAAAAATTGGCCAGGAAAGAACAGCTTGGATCGTATTTGTATCTCATATTCAGTGTTCTGGTTGCTTGTTTCAGGTCACTTTCCATGGTGGATCTCAGGAACGTTTCTTACATCACTCTAAACCATACACTGCAGGTAAGACATCGCACGTATCTCACAAATATAAAGTGTGTGTTGCTATTCTGGAGGTTGCATGTACATATTGCTCATATATCAAATAAATCCAAAGTAAGGCATTAATAAATTTTCAACTCCTTTTTCATTGGCGTGTTGGGACAAGAACCCACCAGCTAGATATGCAACCTTTGGTATTGAGCTCGAGACTAACTTTAAGGCTCTCTTTCAAAGTCGACCTCCTAAACACGTGAACCTACTGAAAACCAAAAGCAGACCCGAAACATTAGCTCAACGGTAGGGAGCTCTAGCACCGTTTCTACTGGTGGGGAATTTGACTCACAAAGGTGCACGTGTGAGTGTGTATGTTAGGCTTTGGCCTCCTCTTGTAACAAAAAAAAAAAGACCAAAAGCATGACTTCTCTCATAATAAGTGTGGTCCATCAAACGGGTTCTTACTTTCCTTTCCTTCTGTTCACTAGTCTTATATCATATTAGCATTTAATTATAAAATGTAACATTATGTTCTTTCTAGCAGTCTCGACGCCATTCTTACCGCTTTTGAAGTACTTACAAGTCTAGTTTCTTACACTTTCTTACCTAAGTTTCATGTGTTTGCCTCTCAAAATATCTGTAACACCTTAAATAATTCACCCGTATCTCCAATAGCCATGTCACAAACTTGATCTTCATTCTAATGGCCAACATTTTTTTGTACATATTAGTAGTTGAATCTTCAATTCTTTATTTTGCAGATCATTTTTCGGAATATTTTACAAAAATATGCTTTTGAATGGTATTTTCTTAGCATATAGAATCCCTTACACATTTTCGTAAGTAAACATGCATGGGTCTTTTCCATCAATTCTCGTCTTGCCAAAAGCCTGATCAAATTATAAAATATTTTGTTCACAAAGCAATATTTTATCAGTTTTAGCTTTTACATAGTTTCTAAATATTCTCCCCACGATTATGGTTTTCTATCAACTTTTTTGGTAGTGTCACAAACCTTCCTCATGCCTACATAAAATGTATGTCAATCAGAACCAAACAGGAATCAGCAGTTTGAAACCGTCCGTTAGATATTTTTTGAAAATTTTCTTCTAAATTTCAATTTTTAAATAAATATACATGAACCGATCCAAAACCTGCTATTTCAAAACCATAATCAGAACTAAACTCGAGCCGGCTCAGTTACGATTCCAAGTTTTAAGCAAACCATAACCGAACGTGTCTGCACTGGGTGGTGTGATACCGTTTTAAGAAATGGGGGATCAAGACATAGCAGGTCCCCCGAGAGGTTTTGATGTCCATACACAATTCCGCTATGGAAAAACAAGCAGACCCGACAGGAAAACAAGTTCGAGAACTAATTAATTTTCGTTTTGATGTCACTCAAAATCTGACCAAGCTCATGATCTCAGAACACAATCCGGCTTGATTTGCTGAAGGCCACTAGCACTACAGCCGTCCATCTCCAACTTACAGATGTGACTAGATGGCCACTCTTCATATTCCTTGGTGGCTCTATGTTCTGCCTCCTATCTAGCAGCTTCTGCCACCTCTTCAGCTGCCATTCCCAGAGGCTGAGCCTCCTCCTCTGGCGCTTCGACTACGCTGGCATTGCTGTCATGATCGTCACCTCCTTCTTCCCACCAATTTACTATATTTTCCAGTGTGATCCTCTCTGGCAGCTCATCTACCTTGCAGGAATCACGACCTTCGGCGTGTTCACCGTTGTGACTCTTCTAACGCCCACATTCTCGACGGCAGAGTACCGGGCTTTTCGGGCTGCTCTTTTTGTTGCAATGGGATTCTCCGGCGTGATCCCAGCTGCACACGCATTGGTTGTGAATTGGTCCGAGCCTAGGTGCTTAGTGGTGCTAGTCTATGAGATTGCCATGGCCGTTCTGTATTCAGCGGGGACCTTCTTCTATGTTAGCCGGATCCCTGAGAGGTGGTTGCCGGGGAAGTTCGACCTCGCCGGACATAGCCATCAGATATTTCATGTATTTGTGGTCGGTGGAGCCCTGGCTCACTATGGCGCAACCCTGGTCTTTTTAGACTGGCGTGGTAGTATGCCATGCCAATATTAGACTGCCCACCATGCAAAATATAGGGCTCTTTACATCTGTATACTTGTTTGTAAGACGTATAACTCCTTGTGTGCGTGTGTGTGCGGGGGCGTGCGTGGGATCGCACAAGAAATGGGGAGATGTTATCATGGTCCATATATTATGTTGCTTTGATGCAAGATTCAATATTTGTGGTTATCTTTTTTTATTATTACCTTGTTATACCGTATTCTTCTTTGGTCGTAGATTTGTTGTAAAGAAGTGTTTTGGAATAATGAATAATATAGGTTTCTTGTTGGGATTAACAATTAGAAGTTGTATGAGAAATTTACAGAAATAGCAATTTAAAAAGCTGCCAAGCATTATCAGTATTACGTTCCGCCACCTGTTTATTTGAATAATTTGCAAACAGTTGCCTAAGGATTTGATACGGTGGTACGTATTGTTGTGTTCATGGATTTAACAACTAAATGCTAAATCGAACCGTAACATTGTAAGTGTTTTGGTCAATGGCAGCTACAAATTCTTTTTAGATTGGTAACGTGGGGATAGGCCGGCCAGTCTACGTGAGATTTACCTGAACTCGGGATATTTAACTTGAAGGTTCTTTTTGGACGACTCCCTAACCAGGAGAGAGCCATGCCTAATTGTACAAACAAGTCTAAATTGTTACCTAAAATGCAGGAAAAATTTTCGCGACCCCACATATATCGTGCACACATGCACATGTGCACACACACACACACACATATATATATATATATATAGAGAGAGAGAGAGAGAGAGAGAGATTATGGTATATGTTGGCAAGATGCTCGTAAATCTAAATAAATATCAACCATTCAATTTAAAAGATGAATGGTGGAGATTTAAATTTCAAAAGCAAACAGTTTTTGTTTTATTAAGTATTACTTTGAAAAGTATGAGCGTCTCTTTTACTTTTTAAATTAAAATATTATTTTTTATTGAGATTTGTTTAAATATGCTAACATATAATGTTATAATGTTGTTAGTATCTTTTTTAATTAAGTATCTTTGAAAAGTGCAAGCATACAAAACGCTTGAGGAATCTCCAACTCCATTTGTGTCAAGTAAGATTGCGGATGTCCTAATCGTAATATGGACAAGTGTCGATCGGTTCTTAGAACTGATAGAACCAAAATCCACTGGAAGTAGACCCTGCCGGATGCAAACAGCACCGTGGTCCTATTTCGGAACTGTCATTTTATTATCAAGAACAAAATGTGAAAGAATACACCGTAGTCGTGTTTGCTTGCGGGCACTCCATTGTTCTTTGACCGAGACAGAGTCACGTTTGCTTTTCTCCTTCTCGGCGTTTGCGCTGCTCGTGATTCAGCTTGCTGCAACTTGTGATGAACTTGTTCACGAGTCGGTTTGTGATTTGAATCAAACCGAACACAGGTTGGCTCTTTAATCTTAACACAAACATCCCATTTTCAGTTTAACTTCTATTACCTCGTCTGGTGAAGTATATAGAACGTTTGTGTGTGTGCACAGGAATTTAGTGGATACAATGTCAATTTGGTGCTTACAATAACATATAATTCAATTTTACAAGCAACTTGTAAGAAAAAAAAAATCTTCAATTTAAATAAACATACTTAAAATTTTGCGTGAGAAGTTGCATTTTGCAACTTTATTTAGCAGCTCTTCTTCACCTCGATCGGCAAGTAACTCGCCCCATTTTTGGTTTATGTTCAGTTCAGCTGAAACAAGCTAACAAGCCGAGCACACATAAGATATTGAGTTGACGAACAACCCATGCACAGCACGAAAATGAAATAACTAAAGGAAAGCGGACAGCATATTACCGATACTTATGAAAGGATAGTTGATAAGGTGAAGAATTCATCAAAAGTAGGCCTGAAGGTCGTGCGATTGCACTACGTAGTAATTGTCCCGAGGTTCAGGCCACTTATTCCCAACTGTTGAATGTGATTCAATTGGAGGAGGGAGCACGTAAGAGCTTGGTTTATGTTGATGTGGTCTTCCATAGGCGCACGGTTTGAAAGATGGCCAATTCTGAGACCGCCCACTTGATTATTTCCGCCACTATGGCACAATCTCTTGGACTCCAGATTTCATCTTCGGAGCAACTGTTAAAGTTTGTGAACTCCCTTTGAGGGACGCAATCACAAGAGAGTATTGGCTGTTAGTCCAGTACCTTGGATTTGATTGTAAATAAGACTTCAATCTTATTTCTTGGTGCGCACGAGTGCGTGCACACACGCGCAGTCTTCTTTAAGACCATGAAGACGGATCATTTCGTTTCGCCAAATGGATGGCCTTCTAAACGAAAATTTTCTCGTCTCTCACTTTGTTTTTTGTTCTCCATATCCGCCATGAAAACAAAAACCATAGCCATCTCTTTTCTCGGTCCATAGGCATGGATGATTACAATTGCCTTTTATTTTGTTTTTAGCTATTGTTTACTTTCAGTTAGTTTATTGTTTGGAGGCCTTTGTCTCTCTCTCTCTCTTTCTATCTATCTATCTATCTATATATATATATATATATATGACTGGATCCTACCCGACCAATACTTTTGGGTGGCATCAATGTAATAATGATATGATTCATACTTTTTTTAAAACACTTTTAAAATTTATAAATTATACTCATGCTATTAAGAAGCAATAAGTTCTCATATTAGAGATAGGTAGGATATGGTTTTCTCATATATACACACACACACATATATATATATATATATATATATATATATATATATATATATATATATATATATATATATATATATATATATATATATATATATATATATATATAAGAAACAACATCACCTCTAAATAATAATATTTGATGAGAAACTTTAAATCATTTGTTTATTTAAGATATCTTAGAATCTTTTTTATCGCAACCTAATGTTGTCAACATCACTTTGCAATTATATGCTTGAATATTTTGTTCTTTTAAGATATCTTAGAATCCTTTTTATCGCAGCCCAATATTGTCAATTAGGATTATTTTGATATCTATTCAGAAGACTAATAAGAAAGCTAATATATGATCTTATACACAATGTAGCATATATCAAACTACCCATAACTTGTACATAAAAAAAATATTAAGCTTATTTTGTTGCTCACTAAGATAATCAATCTCACCCAATTAGAATCCTTTAGCAACGGGTATATTTACAAGTTTGTTGTCACCTATTCTAAACTTCTTTAAGATATAATCAATGAATCTCACTTAAATATATGAGTTTATATTCTTTATCACGAGAAATCTTTATACTCAAAATATATGATACATCTTTCATATCTTTCATCTCAAACTTTGAGTTCAACCTTGACTTGATTTTGACAATTATCTTATTATTATTCCCGGTCAATAATGACGTGTGTGTGTATATATAGTAGTAGATCTACATTGAGTTGATGCCCCATCCAAAAGTGTGAAAATCAACTAAAAGTCTTTAGCGCATGGTGAGATTCATGGGCTATAATACATAGTTGACCCATCTGAAACCATTCCAGGAGCTATTCAACCACCCCAAAAGAGTTTCTGGATTGTCAATATACATATGTGTGTATTTACGTACATATATGTGCGTGTATATATATATATATATATATATATATATATATATATATATATATATATATATATATATATATATATATATATATATATATATATGTGTGTGTGTGTGTGAATAAAATATGTTTTTTATTTTGCACTCACGGCTTTAGCCTACCAGGCAGGGCTCTTGACCCGCATGATGGCCGGCCGCAAGTTTGACTGACGGGGCGTGCATGCTAGGCCTTGGTCTCCCACTGTAACCAAAAGAAAGAAAATGCCTTCATTTTGCATTCAGGGCGACAGCCCACCTTGTAGGGCTCTCGATGGTCCGAAGACTTGTGGAGCGTGCGTATTGGCTTCGGCTTCCACTTGAAGAAAAAGAAAAGGTATGACGTTATTTATTTTCTACCAACGTTTGATGTAATTAGAGTTAAATGCTTGACATGTGACAAGTTCGAGCCTAATGGCCTTAGAACCTGTGTACGCGGTCCCAGTTAGCGTGGGAGAAGGCCTGGTTTTGGTTCATGTGTCTACAGTTTATGTTGTATCCTCTATGTAGAGAGTTGGTTTATGCTTGTACCAATGGGCAGGGCGAAGCCAGATGCACACGCAGGGTATTGATTCTATTGAATCCATGACCTTCAACTTTTGAGTCCGCCCCTTAGCCAGGCGAGCTATCACTCTTTTTCTGGGTACGGACGGTCTTGTTATGGACGTAAATGAGCAGAAGCACGTTTGTGCATGATTGTGTTCGTGTCTCTCTTTGATTTATTTGTAAAGCTCGGGTTTGGAGACTTGATAAGTTGTGAGGCGAGCTCTACCAAAAGCCATGGGAAGCCTGAGAAGCATTGGGACAAAATTATGAAAATTAAGTTTTAATTCAGATGCCACTATGAGCCTAGAATGATCAGATTGGTCATTCGAAATCCTGCGCAAAGGAGCTCACTAATGGAAAAGCTCGCAGTTTGGTATTAGTTTGGTCTGTTTAGATCAAGACCTTAATACGAATTGATATCCTTCCGAATCAGACAGCAAGTACAAAATTGATCAATAGCCCTCAGCAGGGACTGATATGATTCAATTCAATAAAGGTTGTTCTTCGAATGTCTGAGTCGGAGTTGGTTCATCATTAGCGGAACTGTAGGCAAATGCAATCTACTCGTGCTGCGTGTGAGTACATAAAAGCTCTTATAGGCAAATTACAGGCCAAGCTGAGTTGCATATGAATGTCGCTCGTGTAGGGCAATAGGCCAGATCAAGACCCATCATGAACGAGCTCGCCTTCAGCCAAATAAAACTGAGCCACGAGTGGCTGAACCTCATAAACTGCATAAAAGCTCTATGAGGATGAACAACAAGAGGATGCATGAATGTGAGAGCCTATTGCAGTAAACCAACGAGCCTACCCCCCGTAGGATGTCAATATTGACCCAACCCGATCCAGCCTGAATAGGGTGGAGAATAATTGACACGATCAAATTCTGGGTACTTGACATATATATACATATGCATATATGTATATATTATATGAGATACTCAAATCTATCCAAAGTTTTTCATGGTCTTGACAGTCTCATTATCATGAAGATTGTGGAGATAAATTAAAAGTATCATTGTATTTTTGTTATAATTTTGCTTTATCACTTATGTTGTTTATTTCAGTGATTGGACAATTGAGATGATAAAATAGATTTAAGTATGGATAGGGTTTGAACATTTATGACTTAAATTTCATTTGTACTCAAATCTAATCTAATCTATTAAAGCTTTTTTATTGTCTGATTGGAATGATCGAGATATAAACTAAAAGTATCATTATACTTTTGTAGTGCATTTTGCTTTTATCACCTTAAATGTTTATCTTCATTATTGAGATGATAAAGTAAATTTAAGCATAAATTGGATTTGAGCATTTATCTATAATATATGCATATCCCATTTTTGCCCCATATTCTCTAAAAAAAGAGAGAACCCAAGCTCGTACCTTCCCTGTTAAGGTTCGGGTCAGGCCCGGGTATATGTATACCCGCTCCATTCTCATCCCACTACTCTGATGGACATGTAAAGCCTGTTTTGTCGTTTTGCCTCAGCAAGTAGAAGAAAAATGATGGGCCGCTGGTCTCAATCATGCTATAACCAAGCTGACGCAAAC
The DNA here is from genome assembly GCA_036023115.1 of Brasenia schreberi. Taxonomy (NCBI): domain Eukaryota; kingdom Viridiplantae; phylum Streptophyta; class Magnoliopsida; order Nymphaeales; family Cabombaceae; genus Brasenia; species Brasenia schreberi. The sequence continues at coordinate 13,277,878 of JAYKKT010000063.1, read as the reverse complement.
ATGCAGCTCATACAGGTCTCAATCCGGATTGTGGAGGGGCCGCTGGTGGATAGGGCTACTGAGCAACTGCCTTTGGGGGTCCCCTGATTTTACACTCGCTATAATTAAGGTGGCAAGTACTTTAAGTTCTCTAATGTTTTAGGTCCGAAAACTTCAGGTATAATACTCAGTTTTTTAGGTCCCAAAACATTTAGGCTCTTATGTTAGTTAAGCCACCCATGGGGTTGTGTGTGGTTCATTTAGGTGAGGACCCTAACTCGAACGACCCGAGATACGATCGGCTCGGCTCATGTTGCACCCCTAGATTGGAGAGATGGTCGTTCCCTTCCCTGCATTCACGTCGTTAGTGCGCGCGCCTCTTATTTTGACTTTGACAGGGTTTGGCTGTTGAGGGTTTGCGCCAATCGGAAGAAGGGGCCGGCGGCCAGAAGGATGCCGGAGTTGCCGGAAGTGGAGGCGGCCAGGAGGGCCGTCCAAGAGCACTGCTGCGGGAAGCGCATCGTTCGGTCCATCGTCGCCGACGACCCTAAGGTTGTCGATGGCGTCTCCCCCTCCGACTTCCAAAGATCGCTCGACGGGAAGACCATCGTCGGCGCTCATCGCAAGGGCAAGAACATGTGGCTCCAACTCGACTCTCCACCCTTCCCTTCCTTCCAGTTCGGTATGGCATCTATATCGCCTCACATTATACGCCGTTTCTTTGTCTCTATCTCTTCTTTCATTCTTTGCTGTTCTTTTTCATTGTTAAATCTTTCATGTTCTCTGCATTTCGAGCGATCTATGTTAGAAATGGCGTCGTAAAGCTATATGATGCCGATTTTTTAGCACAAGAATGAAGATTTTAGGTGGATGTGTGGTCACAGAAGGAAAATGTTGAAATTGTTGGGGAAGAGTCGGTGTGGCTTCTACTATCAGTAGAGGAGAAACAGTTGGCGACAAGATACTGTAATGTGGTTGCAAAGGAAAGGTTAGGAGACATGATGCATCTTTTATGCTTTAGTTGCTCTAGATGATAAATAACAGGCAGAAACACTTGAATCCAGAATGACTTGGAGAAATATATAAATGGTACTCTGGTAAATCCAGTCCATTGCTGATCAACTTGTCTTGGTCGTAATACCACGGAAATTCACAATATTTTTTTTTTTTTACAATTTTGGTTCTTCTTTAGTTTCCAATCTCATTACTTAATAGGCAGTTTTACGTTTAATCATTGAATACGTGCACTTACAGATCATTATCTTCTGGTTTTCATTTGAAATATGTTTTAATGTTTCAAAGAAGATAATGGAACATGACAAGCATTTGTGTGTCTCCATTCACTCTTTTTGTTGTTTTGTGTGAACTATGATTAGAAGCATGTTGTATTGTTATGTGATCCTTATGGATTTATTAAAATGTTGGATGAGACACGTGTCCTGTACATCCTATCAGATTATCGCTCAAAAATTTCAAGTATTCACAAGGAGTATTTGATAAGTTCTATAAGACAATGAAGTCTTTCCTAGTTGAATTTTTCGTTTATCTGCAGTTACTTTCATGCTTCCAATGAGGGTCTTAAGTTGTATTCATTGATTTCTGGAATGCTATAGGTATGTCAGGGGCCATTTATATTAAGGGGGTTGCGGTGACAAAATATAAAAGGTATCAATTTATGTTCATTTATTAATTTGCTAAGATTTATCAGTTTTTTTTCTTTTATAACATCAAACATTTTTTCCCTCTTGGATTGTTTTCCAGTTCCCTAGTTCAATCAGCTTCTATGCTCTTTATTACACCATAATGTTCAATACCTAAATGGGGGAATTTCATTTTCATGATTCATGTGTGATTGTCTTTTATGCTTTTCACAAGTTTGAGTTGGTTATGTGCGTCCCACACAAACTTCTGAAGGGAAAGAGCGTATCAGGAGCTGTAAGGTTTCCAAATTTCAGACATTTGACATGCTGTGCCTTCCACACAACCTACTCAAACTCAACCGTAGCTTGTTCAATCTTGACTCTTTTCAATTTATCCAGATCTGAGCTCAGCCTTTCTTATTAAGTGAACGTGGAAGCAACAGGATGGAACTCAAGAAGTCCAGTACAAATTGTCTTGACATCGACTTTATCTCACTTGTGTAACATGAAAATTGAAAATTACTGCAACCCATTATATGGAAAAAGGCAAACTTATTTGAGCCTTGGCTAGTTGATGCCCAGGGATTGAGCATTTGTTGTTGAAGCAAATGAACACTGGGTCTGGACTTGACTCATTTTCATAAACACATCCAAGCAAATGTCAAGAAGCTGATGGCAAGATTTTGCACAGTTTGTGGTTTTGTTTTGCAGCCTTATGCATGATATAACAGACTTTCATTGCCCTGTTGCTTCTTTTGAAACTTCAAAAATAGTTCCTCTATTTGTGGTAGTTGGCTGTGCCATATTATCTCTTTGTATGAGGCAAAACAGTATGTGAACAAACTGCCATATTATCTCTTTGTATGAGGCAAAACAGTATTTGTGTTAGCCTAGTTATCTTGTATGCTTTTTGAATGGTTTCCCAGATCCGCGGTACAAGACACTGATGAGTGGCCATCCAAATATTCGAAGGTGTTTATAGAAGTAAGTGGGATTTTATCATTGTAATTGTTATGCCTGCTGCTGCTATGATTTCCTGATTCATTGTATCCACTATCTTTTGATGTGCTGCTGCATATTTACATGCAAGTTTCACTATTAATTTTGCGTAATGAAAGCAAGGATTCTAAAATGATGTACAATTTTTGGACAATTGTTTTATTGATTTCCTAGGAAGATTAATCTGTTTTGCTTCTCAATGCTACATGATAACAGGTTCCTTTCAGAAGCTTATGCTTTGTTGACTGCCCATGTCATGCCTCACATAGTTTTTTATTTGGTTGTTCTAGCCATCTAATTTTTTTTATCCATTTATAAACATTTAAGCAATCATGCACAATTTATGCACTTTTTCCCTTATATTGGTGCTGTATATCCGTTCAACATAACTTGTTTTTTGTTGGTTGAAGCTAGATGATGGTCTAGAGTTTTCATTCACAGATAAGAGGCGCTTTGCAAAAGTTAGATTGCTGCAAGATGTAACACTCAGACTTGCCCTTGCTCTTCCGTATTTTCTATTGTATTGAACCATTTAACTTGCCAATTTACCTATGATGCTTATTTAGAAGCTCGTCTGCAGCCAGCATCTGTACATCCTATCTCGGAGCTTGGGCGTGATGCTTTGTTTGATCCCATGTCAGCAGAGGAATTTGCCGATTCCTTGAGCAAGAAGAAAATTGCAATCAAACCTCTTCTGCTGGATCAGGTGATAATTTACCTAGCCCTGGACTTGTTCTTTACTTCATAGAAATTAAAAAAAGAAAAGTAGTTCATCAGTTTCTGTCCTCCAAAAACATGCTCAAATATGATTGATGGGGATCTTGAGAGATAACAAATGTCTCGGGATCTTTACATAAAACAACGTAAAGTAAATGGCTCCAAATATTTATGTTTTTGTGTTTTCATGTGGTTCATAAGACTTTAACCCATGAAAGTCTTTCTAGTCATTAACTGAAAAAAACCATAATGTCATCAAATGAAGCAGTAGTGTGTGAAATAATAATATGAAATGGGTATTTGAGCACACCTTTTGGCTTCATCATAATGGATTCATAGACAAAATCGGCTTGTCTGTTTATTGTGAAAAAGAAATAGAAAGTGTGTCTGGGCAGAAGAAGGTTAAGGCATTCATAAATGAACCTGTATTTTAGGATCGCATTCTGAATTTACTTTCTAAAACTGTTACATTTATTATCCTGCATCTACCTCAAAATATATTTTCTATCTTGCAGGCCTTTATTGCTGGTATTGGCAACTGGATGGCTGATGAAGTGCTTTACCAGGTCTGTGGGCTTACAGTTTATCCTGTTTTATGTTGTTACATCTACTTCAATATCTTTGTCAGGATCGTGCTTTTTCAGTTGATGCCCTAACACAAAGATGATTTCCATTGTGACCTTATCATTCGGTAACTTTGGTTTCTTGAACGAGACTTTAAACTTATTTGCTGAGAACGGTATTACAGTATAATATTCTTGATTGGTTGTCAATTAGGCTTCTTTGTTGCATCCTATGCTCACTAACCCTATTGGATACAAATACCATATAACGAAAATGTAATTTCCCGTATCCAGATGATGAAGATGAGTTTGAGTAATATCACTAAGTGATGATTACGTAACTCCTTTTCCTAAAGAATAACAGCTATATTTTGTTTTACTAGTTTAAGAGGACATTTTTAAAATTGGTAATAATTGATGTATTCATTATACATGGAAACTGATATTTTTATTTTATAGCAAATGTTGGTGTCAGGTTATGATACGGCAACTTTAGTAGAAAGTTACGTTGGTGGTTATAATTGTAACAACAACAAGGGTCGGCTACATGGATTCTTTGTTTCCACATAGCCTTATCATAATTTGTAGAATCCATGGAAGATAAGTCTAACAAAGTTTTACTCAGACTGTCGGAAGCCTAACACAACCCTTTTCATCTATCCGGACTTGGGACCGGCCATGCAAGGGTGATCCCTTACATGGGCAGAGTTGGTAGTTATAATTGTAAGGTCTCTTAAATATTTTCTGTTGTAATTGCTGTGCTGAACGTGTTCACCGTTTTGAGCATGGCAAGCAGCAATTGCTGATTATATGCCTTCATTTTTTATCCTGTGTTCTTTCTCTTTTTATTTATTAGTCATCCTATTTGATGCCGATAATTAGTTGTTGAACTCACTAATCGATGATTTGGTTACTGGTCACATCCTATATGAGGCATGTTGTCTTGCAATAACCTGATAATTTTCAATCAGGCTAGGATTCATCCTCTACGAATTGCTTCGAGCTTGTCCAAAGAGGAGTCTGAGTTGTTGCACAACAGCATCAAAGAGGTATGTATAAGAAATTTATTGAATGAAATCATTCCTTTGAGTGCATAAGGCTGTTTTCTTGACATGATTCTAATCTATAGAGAGAGAATGGCAAAATGCCATTCTAGGTAATACGGTTCGCAGTTCAAGTTGATGCAGATGGCAACCGCTTTCCAAGTGAATGGATGTTTCATTTTCGATGGGGAAAGAAGCCTGGACATCTAAATGGTAATTGAGAAACTCATGATGGTAATGACTTATGTGACAGGTTATTGAGAAAGCATTGGCAGTCGGAGCAGATAGTAATCAATTTCCTAGAAATTGGATTTTCCATTCTCGGAAAAAGAAACCTGGCAAAGCATATGTTGATGGTTTGGCCCTTCACTTTTCAAGAACTCATGCACTTTTGACATTTATCTTTTCTGAAAAGGCATATTCGTTGGATTATCATGTGCTTAATATAATGTTCTACTGCATTAAGTGTAGTTGACATTGTTCTTTTCTGCAAGCTCAAACAAATTCATTGGATTACCATCTTGATATGTAGAATTTACCACTGCTAATATAATTGAAATTGCAAAGCCTGAAGATTTAGAACCCTCATCTTACTGCTTAGCAGATTCTTTCTTTTGTTAGTAAAACAAGTTTTCAACCTGCCCAAAAGGGGCGTAGCGTGGCTCATTGGCAAAGAAAGTAAAGGGAAAAAGTAATTTAACCTTATTTATTACTGTTTAATAGATTCTTTTTTTGTTAGCGGAACAAGTGACGTTATTTAAAACTTGATGCATGAAGATAGCCTATTAGCCAGCCAAACTTCTTCGTAAACAGCCAATGTAGTCTCATGATTTCTTGCATCTTTACGTGGTACAGGGAAAAAAATCGAATTCATCACTGCTGGTGGCAGGGTACGTTTCTCAAATACAGTGTATATTCTTCGACATGGGTTTCTGTTCATTTGTTCTACTGTCCCTTTTTACCAGACTACAGCCTATGTGCCTGAGCTGCAGAAGCTGGCAGAGGCATTGCCTGAAACTGAGAAAGGTCGAAACAAAAGGGTTGTGAAATCTAACAGAAAAGAGAAATCACAGACCAATGAAGAGGAGGGGAATGATGAAGAAGGAGCTTCAAGTCCTGCAAAAAGGAAGAAGAAACAGATGAGCTCCGCCAAAGAACACAAAGGCGGGCAAAAGAAGGTTGCTAAAGGTGATAAAGGAAATCAAGCTGATAAGTTAACGAAATCAAGAAAGGTTGCGAAGAAGATTACGAAAAAAGGGGTGAAGAGAAGTGGTAAAATAGATTTTGACCGCTGATGCCAATCCTTTTTGGTAAAATGTCAAGTTAATGACTTGGGTTCCTTAAGTTTTGGTGCCAGAGCCTGGTCCAGAAAGCTGCTGCTTGTAGGAAAGTCTGAATCAGATGCTCGAAGATGCATGATTTTGGCTGTTCAGAATTTTGCATATGAAATGCTGTAATGCAATGCTCTCTCTCTCTCTCTCTCTCTCTATATATATATATATATATATATATATATATATATATATATATATATATATATATATATATATATATATATATATATATATATATATATATATATATCTTTTCAGCTATTATTTGATTAAATTCACTCCACTGGCCATTTATATGACATGGATGAAGCGACCAATCAATGGCGTTGGTAGCAGATGCCTCAGGTTGGAAATCTTTTAGAATGGATATGCCATAGTTTCAGGTCGACCCACAAGTTGGTCATGAATCGTGCATCTGGCTTCAGCCTTCCTAGTGTACCTGTTATTGTTCGAAATTTCGCCATGGCAAAGAACAAGCGACCATGTGCTTTACTGTGAGTGAGAATGGACAAAACTTTAAGATAGATGGGAAGACCTTTAGAGGTGTTGCTGTCAAAAAGCGAAACAAGGTAAAGCAGGATGCCACCTACAAGACTGATAGCCTCTTGTCACCGCAATGTTAATGACCATGCTAATTTAGGGGGAAGACCATGCTAGGCTGGAGATAACGCCCATACGATTGGGCCTATCTACTGAAAGCCGTACATCGAATGGGTCAACACCCTATATCCTCCTCCATCCTGAGGACTCAGTGTCCCAAATTTTGCAACATTCTCTAAGGAAAACGATAAATTGATGGGAGTGCATTAGCCGATTTACGACACTAGAGTACAATGAGATAGAAATCACATTCCATTGGTGTACCGTCCCATGCTAGCCTAGCTCAATCCAAACGTGGGTCGGGATAGAGAGAGAGGCCTTTTCATGAGAGGTTTTCCCTATCAACCTTTGAGACTATTGTGGTAGATCTAATCAGGACCAAGCAACACCTCAATGAACCAGTAATGAAATTTATAGCCCGGTTCAATCGGGTCAAAGGGAAGTGTAATGTGAGGGTCTCCGAGTCATAGGATGTAGTTGTGGCAATCAACAACATGCTGCTCAAGCTGCGTGGGTTGTTGGTGACTCAGAAATGCATTGATCTTTGTCGATTTGGCTAAAAGAGCCTCTCACACAGAACAAAAACTCAAAAAGATTTTTGCTCGACAAGCGAAGCTATCTGCCAAACAAGAACCTACCAAGCCTATTGTGCTCGTGGAATGAAGTCCATGTAGAAATAGACTTGTCCCTTGAGGTACTACTAGCCATGAAGCTTATAGATGCCCAGCCATATGCTGGTCCCAACATGAAGCTTACCAAGGAGAAGGAGAAGCAGGCTGAGCCAAAAGAGCCTTACCTATTTGACGTGACCAAGACAGAGGCAATATTTGATTATCTCCTAAAAGACAGGCAAATCAAGCTGCCTACAGCCAACAAGATTCTAATGTCGAAAGAGTTATAAGGGATGAAGTACTACTACAAATGGTATGCCACTCATAAATGAAAAAGACCTCATGTTTCAAAACCAGATACAAAAAGCACTTAAAGAGGAGACTGTCGTCCAACGAGATGGAGCAAGCAACTGACAGATTCATTTTCTAAATTATTGAAAGTCATACTTGGAATGGGTCAACACCTTATATCCTTTACCCCGAGTATTTAGTATCCCAAATTTTGCAACCTTCTTCTTCAAGGGAAATGACAAAACAATGAGAGCACATTGATCGATTTATGACACTAGAGTACACTGAGTTTTAAAGCTATTCCCATCATCCCTAACAAAAATCACATTCCATTGGTATCCCATGCTCATCTTAGCACAGCCCAAATATGAGCTGACATGGAGAGGTTTTTTGATGAAATGTTTTCCTTATCAACCTTTGAGACTATTATGGTAGACCTAACCACGACCAAGCAACACCTCAATGAGCCAATAATGAAATTCATGACCCAGTTCAAATGGGTCAAAGGAAAGTGTGATGTCAGGGTCTCCAAGTCTTAGTGTTTAGTTGTAGACATCGACAACATGCTACTCGAGATGTGTGGGTTGTTGGTGGTTCAGAATTGCATTGATCTTATTGATTTGGGTAGAAGAGCCTCTCATGCAGAACAATAGCTCAAACAAATTTATGCTCTTTAAACAAAACTACCTGTCAAACCGAAATCTACCCAACCTGTTGCACTCGTGGAAGTTAATGAAGTCCATATAGAAATAGACTTGCCCCTCTGCCCAGTCATATACATGTCCCTCCATACGGCTTACTAAGGGGAAGGAGAAGCAGACCGAGTCAATGGATCCCTACCTGTTCGACATGATCAAGATGGAGGCAATATTCGATTATCTTTTAAAAGATAAGTAAATTAAGCTGCCTGTTGCTAACAAGATTCTAATGTTGCAAGGGAGGAAGTACTACTATAAATGTTATAATATTGTCACCCATAACACGAAAAATTGTCTCATGTTCCACAACCAGATACAGAAAGCACTCAAGGGGCAGAGGCTACAGTCCAATGAGAAGGAGCCAGCAACTGACATAGATTCATTTCTCAAATTACTAACAAACACGGTTGTCCTCAGTCTTCATCTGGATGTCTTAAATCACTTTAGCCAAAACATGTCGTTATGGTGGCTTAAGATCAATGGTGAAATAACTCACTAAGGAACTGGATTTAACGTACCTCAAGATGGGGTTTCTGGTAAGACAAATTTGTAGCCAAAAGCTGATCATGAGTCACCACATGCCTATCATTGTCGGCGGGTGTACCAAGAGGTTAGAGGAGCCGACATGTCCGGAAAGTTAGAAGGATGGGAAGTATGTCTTGCATCAATCCATGCAAGCCCTAAAGGTGCAAAATAGTAGGATGATCAAACTGCGGGTCAATGTGTCAATCATCAAATGGATTGGGAACATACCCCGAGCACGATTTGGAGCACATAGGCCTTAGGAGCTTACATGCACCTAAAAATGTCACCTCTAGAGACTACCCGCCAAGCAAAGGGTGTTTTAGACAGGAATCCTCAAAAACGACTGTAGACCTCGCTTCAAATGATCTCGAGGCAAGTCACCCTCAAGAAACTATAAGGTGAGAAGGTGTTGAGCCCCGAGGTCGGTGATTACGAAAGAGTTACTGTAAAGAAGAGGACATGAATACTTTCTCCTACGGGAGCATCACCTATTTTGAGTTCGATACCCATTTGGATCTTGACATGGTGGGGATTTTATCAATGAAATTTGTTGCAAGGGATCCTAATGAGGAAGATGAACCTGAATCCCGCTATCATGTGGACTAAGCCTACGAGATAGGAAAACAAAGCCAAGTTCTCTAAGCCAACAAACCGCATCCTTTGACATCTTCAATCCCTTTGTATCAACACATCGATCAACAGAATATTGATAGATGGTAGAGCCATCATCAACGTGATGACGTCCATCACATTGGGGAATATCGGGAGGTCCACCCTTGACTTACTAAAGGCGGACAAGACTATGACAGATTTCATTGGAGAATAGACTTCTGTTATAGAATGCCTTATAACTGAGGTCACTATGGGGAGTAAAACATTACATTTATATTCTTCATGGTCGATGCAAGGCCATCATATATGATGACTATAAGAGAGAGATTGGATTCACTCAAACCAATGCGTGATATCCACGCTCAATTAAGAATTGGTGATGTGGAACGGTGATATGGTTAAAACTATGAAAGGCGATCCCAACTCTTTTCCAGCCAACATAAACATCATTGAGGCTGTAGCTTTAACAGAAGGTAAAAAAGAAAAAAGTCAGTATATATATGATGAAATACAGAAAAAAAAATATAATTACATCTTCATCTTCCTGAAAAAACCCTGTACGGATAACCGGGTTCCTCTCTTCCTTTTTTTATTTCTTCCTTTCTTCTTCCTCTTGCTCACTGGGACCAGTGAAGCATACATGAAATCATTCGTCAGCCCCAACACGTTTGCTAGCAATTCAGTAAAAAAGAATGAAAACTAAGAGAAAACAAAGGTTTTACCTAGATGGCTCGTGTTTTCTTCAACATAGCATAAATCATGCATAGGGCATCAAGCTACCAAAAACCCCTCTATAAATACTCAACTTGATTTTGAGAGAAATTTTCACCTAATCGTTATGAACTTTATGCTTATTTGATTTTGGTAATATTTTTCTATCTTGCATTTATTTTTTACATTTGGATCTATCATAGTTTGGTTTGGATCTAACTCAAACTCCAATATTATAGGATGATAGTCAATTTCATGCACAAGAGAGATATTGGGAGAGCAACAATAGGTGAGATATTAGGGGGAAAGGGAGAAGACATTTTTAGTCAAAAGTTGCACACAAGGAGAAGGCAATGGTTGTTGATTTCTCGCACAAAGGACAAAAAATTGTCCCTTATGTAAGTTGTTGGTGGTTGCTTTCAGCTCCAATAGCAGCAATCATGAAATGTGGATTCTTCCCAGATTTCATGAGTTTCTTTTTACAAAAGTTAAACATAAAAATGAAAATTATTTTGCTTTTATATAAGATACAAAAATCTCTCACAAATAAACAAGAAATGACTTTAATGGTAAGCTGTGAATATCCTTTGTGGGTAACCGTATGCCTATCTTCTCCTTCTTCCTTCTTCTCTTTCTTTCTTTTATTTATTGTTGCTATTAGAGGATCTCTACTGCAACCAGCTTCTATGAGTTCGCCTCAATGTCATTACAAACCTACCAATGGTATCAAAACCTCTCAATTCTCGATTGCGTCTAATCAAGAATTAAAAGAATATCATAAGGTAGAGTTATTTTTCTATTCTTGCCTATTTATTCAAATTACTAAATAACCAAGAAGAATAATTTATTGTTCAATCCTAGAATTTTTTATTAAATTACAAAAAAGGACAAAAAGTTAAATTATGAGTCTACCAAATATAATGTAAAGAGATTTATAGAAGTAGATAAAAAAGGGTATTTTATTGTTTTATCCTCAAACTTGTTCTGAAATTAATGAATATGTCTATTTTTCATTTATTTTCATTATGATATCTGTATGTTACCTTAAATTATTGATAGGTGTTTGAAAATATTTATGATTTAATACCTATCTATGTTTTATTGTTTGCTTCTTAGAAAATGCCTTATTGATTATTATTTGTTGCCTATTTTCATTTTTTCACTTAAAATATTCAAATCCTCTAATTATTATTTTTACCAAACTATTAAAAATGACTTTCAGAATTTGTGTTACTAAATTTACAAAGACTAAAAAATTGAATGGCTAAATTTTAAACGTGAAAAAGAAGAATCATGTTGGCCTTAACTTTAGAGGGTGTTGATTATGTGATTAGGAAAACTATTTTAATCCCTACGCCAATTGTAACAGATAAAAAATATATAAAACATTTTTAAAAGATGATACTATAGTCGTGACTATCATGTTAACCTACATGAAAGATGATTTGATTAGAGTTTTCGAAAAATTTGAAAGTGCTAATGAGTTGTTTGACTGTTTAACTACTAAATATGATTTTACAACTAAACTTCATATTCAACTACTCCTTCAAAAGTATAATTATTATAAAATAAAATAGAAAAGATAATTTAGTTTAACATGTTAACAATATATTGGTAATGGCTAGGGATTTAGCTGTAGGAAAATTTGTCATCCCTAAACCTATGCAGATATCCACTATCTTAAATAGCCTTCCTCCTTTATAGAATACGGTGACTACAGACCTTAGACTTTGATCTGACTTTATCCTTTCTGAACTCCCATTAAATCTAGCAATTGAACAAGAATATATGAACAAAAATAAAAGAAAAAAATTGATAGTTGCCTAAGATAATTTAGGGTCAAACTCTAGAAACAACCAAAATAAAAAAAAAGATCAAATAAAATTTTTTGTATAAATAATAAGAAGAGTAGTTGAGTTGTTTGATAATAAGAAGAGTAGTTGAGTTAAAAGTTGAGTTTTTTAAAAAAAATTTAAATTTTATAAAAAATATAAAATTTGTCAAACTACTCATTAGCACTAACAAATTTTTCGAAAACTCTAATCAAATCATCTTTCATGTAGGTTAACATGATAGTCACGACTATAGTATCATCTTTTAAAAATGTTTTATATATTTTTTATCTGTTACAATTGGCGTAGGGATTAAAATAGTTTTCCTAATCACATAATCAACACCCTCTAAAGTTAAGGCCAACATGATTCTTCTTTTTCATGTTTAAAATGGGACACTATAAAAGAGATTGTCATAACAAAAAGAATAATGGTAAAAACACCCAATGTCGTGGCCCAACAATGAAGCAGAACATAATATGTATGATTTCTAAGTGCTTTAATTACGCTGCACTATAACTGATTGGTGGATTGACTCTCGACTGACTTGACAAATCTCAAAAAGCAAAGAGAGAGTGATGGATTTGAAAGAATACAAACCTGGGGAGCATCAAGTTTATATAAAAATATAACACTTTTTCTTATGTTCTTGGGATTAGGTCCTTTAGAATTTTTGTATAAGGTACACTAGTTGTTCCCTCTCTTAGTAAAAAAAGGGTTTGAGGTCAGGTTTGTTCTTGGTAAGGTCATTATGGGGAAACTTAGTAGGATAGTTTCTTTAGGTTTACCATGGTTTATTGAAATTGAACATTAATAAAAATAAAAGTTTTTCTTCTCCTTATATTGATTATGTCTTTGGTATTTATATGAATGTGCGGCATAAATGCTTAGGACATATAAGTTTAAACAAGTTGAGGAAATTAAGCAACTTTAACTTATCACATGAATTTTAGAAAAGCACATTTAATAAGTGTAAAGCCTGTGTATAAGAAAAAATTATTAAAATTTTATTTTCTAAAAAAATAATTAGGATAACAACCCTATTAAAAGTATTTCACACTAATTTATGTGGACCTTTTAGAGTGAGATCACATCGTACTATTGTTTATTTCATAACCTTTATCGATGATTATTTGAGATATACATATATATATATATATATATATATATACACTTGAAATATTTAAAGAATATAAGTAGGAAGTTGAAAATCAATTAGGAAACACGATAAAAGTCTTAATGTCTGACAAAGATGGTGAATATACCTCTATAGAATTTTTAGCATAATATAAAAACTTTAGTATTTTCAAACAAAATACCATATAAAAGACACCTCAACAAAATGGTATAACAAAAAGATATAATAGGACATTATTAAATATGATTAGGTCAATGTTAATCGATGTTTCTCTATCAAGAGTTTTTTTAGGAGAAGTAGTATCTACAGTCATATATATATATTAAATCGAGTACCTTATAAGGTTGTATTCTTTATACCATATGAGATGTGGTTTAAGAGAAAATCATACCTAAGTTATATCAAGAGGTGAGGATCTAAGATCATTAACCAATGTAGGGACAAACTAGATAGTAGATCCTTGTGATGTGTCTTTATTGGATATTCTAAAGGTTCTAAAGGAAATCAATTTTATCATACTGATCATGGTTTAATAGAAAATAGGGATGTTGAATTTTTAGAGAATGCTAAAAATGACATCCTTAAAAATGATGATGAATTCATTGATGATTTAGTGGATCTAGATGAATCATTATTTGAACCTATAGATCTTGATCCAAATAACCTTACAAAGCATATTGAAACTTTAAGTGGATATAAAAGACGTATACTCACTCTGTCCTACTTAAAAGGATTATCATACTTACCTTACTAAAGAAGTATGTAATTTGGTGGGTTTAGACGAGTTTACTAATAACATGTTGTATCAATAAGCTATTAACTCATCTGAATCACTAGACTGAAAAAAGCAATGGATGAGCAAATTGAATCTACTAAGAAAAACCAAGTCTGAAAATTGGTATATTTGCCAAAAGAAAGGAAACCCACAAGTTGTAAATGGATTCTTAAAATAAATATAAAGTCGATAGAACGATCGATAAGTTTAAGGTGTGGTTGGTACAAAAGGAGGGGATAGATTATTAAGAGACATATCCTCCTGTTGCAAAATTTGCATTCATTAAAATTATTCTGGTTATTTCTATATATTATAATTTGGATTTGCATCAGTTACATGTACAAATTGATTTTCTAAATGGTGATTTAGACAAAATCATTTACATATAACAATCAGATGAATACATTGTTAAAGGTTAGGAAGATAAAGTATATACGTTGAAAAATCCCTATATAGCCTTAAACAGTCACCTCGTCAATGGTATTTGACCTTTGAAAATGTTATTTTAGAACTTAGGTTTGTGGGTAATGAACTTGATCACTCTTTATATGTCTGGAATAGTGGGAGTCACTTTGTAATTCTATCTTTATATATAGATAATATATTATTAAATAGAAATGACAATGAGATAATTGTCAAAACCAAGTCATGGTTAAACTCAAAGTTTAAAATGAAGGATATGGGAGAGACATCGTGTATTTTTGGTACAAAGATTTCTCGTGATTGAGAATCTAAACTTTATGTTTGAGTCAAGAGAGAGATATTGATTATATCCTTGAGAAATTCAAAATGGGTAATTACATGCCTGCAATTGCATTCATTGCTAAAGTGGTTAAACTGAGTAAGGTTGATTATCCTAACGAAGAAAAAAAAAGCCTAATGTTCCTTATGCACAAGTTGTTGATAGATTGATATATGCGATGTTTTGCACAATATTGGATATCAGCTTTGTTGTTTAGCACTATTTGATAATTATGAAAAGGATCTTGAGATATCTTAAAGAAACAAAATATTTAAAACTTTGTTTTCAAATAGATGAACTAAAAGTAGTAGGATTTTCAGATGTTGACTTTGCTAGGAATAAAGATGACAACAAATCAACCTCCGATCAAAGATTTTTATTTAGAGGTGGTGATATTTCTTTGACTTATAATAAACAACGTTATGTATCATTGCATACACAAGAAACTAAGTATGTTGCTTGCAATATGACTGCAATGAATGTCATTTAGATAAGCCGCTTTATGCGTCATTTGAACCTAGATATAGCTAACGATCATGTTGTCATTTATTATGACAATAATGCAGCAAATACTCTTATTAAGAATGAAGTTGATCGCTCGATGAGCAATGGTTAACTACTACTATGTTCATAATATACTTAAAAAGAATGAAATATCTATATCTTATATGCTACCGGGCAATATGTTGGCTGACTCCTTCACTAAAGATATATCATAAGATCTTTTACTAAATATATTACACACATGAGTTTGAGATATGCTTAATGTTTGAGTGTAGAAATACATTTTAACGATTGTTATGCAAGAAAAATATATTGATTATGAAAAATGTACAATAGGAAAGAGTTGCAATTTACTTGCAACTCGAAATGATACAACTTGAGAAATTCTCCAAACAATGGGAGGTAAAACCAGTATATCATAAATTGGCTCAAGTAGCCAAGTAAGAGATGTAAGTTGTTGGTAGCCACTTTTGGTCCCATTAACAACAATGATAAAATGCAAAAAGAATGATTCTCTTTTTGAATTTCATGAGTTGCTTTTTACAAAAGATAAACATAAAAACAAAAATTGTTTTGTTTTTATATAAGGTGTGAAAATCTCTCAAAGATGAAGAAGAAATGGCTTTAACTATAAGCTCGAGACGAAAAACATGGAAAGAGGAAAAGTCAAGTATAATTACAATGTATATATAAAAAAAATATGGACAACAACAACTATCTTCCTTGTGAAAACCTTATGTCGGTAACGGTACGCCTATCTTCTTCCTTCTTCTCCTTCTTTCTTTTATCTGTTATTGCTACAGGATCTCTCCTACCTCAAGGTTCCGTAGACTCGCCTCAACACTGCTACAAAGCTATCACCTTACTCATTGACCGAAGTAGTAATGGGCACAATACTAAGGAAAAGGTATGAGAATCCTGCCGCTCCATTTTTATGAACTAGTCCAGAGTTTAAGAGAGATTTTGAGTGATGGTCATGAAAGAGAGTGATGATGCACAACAAAAGCACATGAACAGGGTGAAGTGAGAGAGACAAGTTGCGATGGTGGTCGATCTTCCTCACACACAGAGAGCGAGAGAGATGCAGTAGAGTAATGGGAGGGATGCTGAAGTCTCTACCGTTGGACAAGGAGGGAATAATTGAGGACAGTTATGAGAACCCTCACTATCCAATCACTTCAGACAGAGAGAGAGAGAGAGGAAGGAACGCGTACACACTCATTCGTACTTACGTGTATATATATAGAGAGAGAGGGGGGTGTCGGGGAAGACCTACGGTATGCACATTCTTATTCGCACTCAAAGCTCATTGAATGAGATCTTTAAACAAAAAGTAAAATAATATTTGCATTAATGCATAGTACAATAATATTTTTTATTTTTTTAATTCATAACTCGAATTTTTTTATCTTAACCATCAAACCATTGAGATCTTGAAGGATACACGTTTACATTTACCACGTTCTCATATATTCTTTCTCTTTCTCTTATATATAAATATAACTAACATAGGGAGAGTCCTTTTCTTCGTATGATTTTGTCTTCATTTGAGGAGCTTGGGTACAAGGTCCACCACTAACGCTTAAACTTCTTCACAGTACATATCCAGGGCAGATTGCTGGACTTCTTCTGGGTTGGATCTCGCCCACTTTAGCTTATTGTTACCATCCGCTTTAGGGTGTTAATACCTGACCGAAGATTCAACCAGGAATTGACACGGAAAACCGTATCAGAGTCAGGAATTGACATATTGGTCAGCTTTGAGTCGTTCAAAAGCAACCCTAGAAAGAACGGGTCCGTCTGAGTGGGCCCAGCACCACTTGAACCAGAATAAAAATGCATGTATGCATATATAGATTAGTATTTGTAAATTGTGTATTTACATTACATATACATAGTATATTATTATAGTATATAAAAATTTGTACAATAGAGTCCTTCAATGAGTATATATTCACCAAGGACCATCATTCATTTGCTCTAAGTAGGTGACTTGAGATGTGCCTTGTTGACACTGTTCCTGATCACTCGCCCATCTTGATAGGATGGTGGTCTTCATAAAGTGTGTACTCTCAAAGGACTCAATAATTCCTAATATATAATATATTTTAATATATATATATATATATATATATTTACATATATATAATATACTATATATACATGAACCAGACCAGAAAACTGTACCCTAATGGAAACTGGATCAGGTCTCAGTTAACCTTCTTTTGATGGGCAAACGAAAGGATCCAACGAACCCAACCCTTATACCCGATTTTCCGTTGTAATGGTACAAAGTAATGCATTGGTCTCAATGTTTGCAGTCGCCTACCCCAATACATCAAAGATGTTCATGGTACAACGGAAAATGCATTGGTAGCTTGCATAAGTTTGTATCATTACTTGAATGAGGTACTCCCTATAACACCAAATTCTCATATATACTTAGTAGAGTACAAATAGTGTCAAATTTTTAACATTACAACGGACAGCACGGATAGCAAGAGATATTCTTCCTATTCCTGTTTCTATTGTGACATTTAAGTCTATCTTTGGTACAAAAAGAAGGTGAATGAGTCCTGATCAAAGAAAGCTTCATCCAATTAGAAGCATTGACGTGTGTTCAAAATTGGTTCTAAGCAAAAATTAAAGAGAATAACTAAGTTCTTGTGTGTACTACTCTTTTGCTTTGAAATGTTGAAACATTTTTGTTTTAAATTTATTGTTTACATATGTGTAAGTGAACCTTTACCAATGCATCACTTTGTACCTCCATAATTTCATTTGTTGGTAATGGTGAGGCTGATGATGATGGAAATAATCTCTTGTTATAGAGCAATTTTACTTATCATATTTTAACTTGAATATTATTTTGTTATAAGTTGTAAAGTCTTCTAAAAGCTAAAACTGAAGATGAACAGATCATGCTTTAACATTTCTTGATTTTTCTTTATTGGCCATGTTTTGCATAGTGAGCTTATTTGTGATAAGACTTTAATGTTTGATTACTGGATGACAAATAGAACAAGTACTTTCTAGTTTTATGGTCGTTTCTTCATTTTTCTTTATCGCCTTATATCGAATTTAGTTCCTTCATTTTTAAATTTAGGTGTTATGACAGATAACATCTAACTGGTGGTCTTTTTGTTTGAGGTCGCCTCTGCATTTTATCATGGTGCACGTAAAGGAGAATTATGATTATCCCCATGAATTGTGGGCATCTTTTGAAATTTCTCGAAATAACGATTTTAACTATTCTGCCTTTTGCATAACCATTGCAAAGGTATGTAAGTAGGTAGGTAGATATGTATATGTATATAGCTAAAGCAAGGCACGTCATATGATAACAATGATCAAGTTAAAAGTTTCTCAAAGTAGCTTACTGAACGTGTGAGTTTGTCCCTGTTATTCTGTGAATAGGACGCAGAACTAGGCTGGGTTTTCAAGTATGGATGTGGTGATTGGGCATTTTCCATCAGATGTGCCAGGATTGATCAAGGGAGCTAGTTAGCTACTGAACTTGACCTTGGAGGAGAAGTTGCTAGATTCGATTCAGCACGAATGAAGAAGAAATTCCTGCAATCCAGATGGACCAATCACTGCTGCTTACATGCTCTTTTTGTTTTCATCTTGTTGCCATTTTGGATTATGGATGTCTTTCAGCTTCTCTTTGAAATGCATTTTATTGTTCAAATTGGTGTGGAGGCTACCATCTCAATATGATGTCCATGTCACTATGAATCATCATGCACCTCATGTAGATTATGTGGATCCCAGAAGAGAAAATTTTGAACGGGAGGTCGACCTGTAATGCAGGTTATACAGCAAAGCAGCACAACAAGCAGGTTATAAGACAAACTCCGGGCCATCGAAGTTGGGGAAGCCCTGACCGAGGTTTATTGCAACCTTGTCTGAGGCGGGCATTTTCCGGAGATATTGCATCTGTTAAAATTCCAGTGGCAAAGGGTGTGGGGGGTTGTGCAATTCATGAACCGTGTATGTCTTTAATCCATACATTTGAGTTGAATGTATGCTGTCAATCCCATTTACATGGCATGAAGTTGCCCTCACAATTTGTTTAGGGTGAGTGCTGAGGCAGCATTGTCAAAGTTGAACGGTACTGTGCTTGGAAAGCCAACGGTTCGACTGTCTTGTGGTCGTTTTCCTGCAAATATGCTTGTAAGTTATCAACACCTCATTTTGTAGTTGTATCAGTCCTCGTTATTCCATGGAATTTTGTGGTCTCAGTTACAGCCTGATGTAGTTTTCCCACAGTTAGCTTTGGTTCATTTAATTGAGCTGTCAAAGAAGCTACCCTCCCAAACAACTCCAGGCCTCAAGTGGCTGCTGTTCCTGTTTTTGTTTATTTATGAATCCATCTTGATGTTTGAATTGTTGCTTCATTTTTTATACTTGAACACCAGTCTAAAGCCGATTAAGGAAATCCGATGGGGTTGGTCTTTATTATGGGGCACAAGTTTATGATGGTTATGGTTATGCTGTGGCACCTCAAGATCCAGCTATATATGCAGCAGATTATTGAGAAAAACCTGTCCACGGAAAACCCAACAGCAGTTAAGCTGAAGAGTCTTTGAAAGATGAAGCATTACTAGTTAAGTAAACTGACTTGGTGAGACGGAGGTAGTTTTATTAGTAAATTGGTGGATCATCAAGGCTTAAAATGAAAACGAGTGGATTGAAAAGCCAGGTGCTTACGCAATATTATAACCTACCTACTGATTTTTTATGGGATGCAAGTGAAACGAAAAAACTCGGAAGCAGACGGAAAACTTCGTTTTTCTAAATTCATGATTGGTGTGGTATTTGGGATTGTATGTGCTCGTCCTGGGATTAAGGGACCTATTTCACACCTTGTAACTGTTTTTGTGGGTGGGGGTGGTCCCTAATGACACGCAACACCTTCTTCGCAGACACCAAGTGCAAAGTGGTACTGCCGGTATACACACGAGAACAACCCGTTCACATAGAAACTAGGAGTGAAATGCTCACACCTATCAAAAACAGTGCCCCTAGAATTTCCACAAAGCAAATGCACCCTAAGAACTTCCCCCCACACACCAACGTTATAGGAATCCGATTCAACGAAAGAGTGCGTCCCCCAGAATCTGATAGAATTCCATATGAAAATTCCAAATGCACCATCGGAATACAATTCAATGAAGGACAATATGTTCGCTAAATTTGATAGAATTGCATATGAAAATTCCCATTGCACCATCAAGCGAGTAGGAATCTAATTCAATAAAAGAATATGTTGATGACAATGTTATAAAAATTGTAAGGTACTATATTCCTCCAGTATTGTGTGTATCGATACTTGAACCCATGAAGCAAAACATCATTTATTACACCATATCAGAACTACAATACAAGTATTGTTTACACCATATCATAACTACAATACAAAGCATACGATACCAACAGAAGGAAAGTTTAAAAAATCACATTTTTTCTAAATAAAAGCTTGAGTGTGTTTAAACCCTCTCTAGGCCAACTCGATTGGCAATCCCTTCCTCTCTTCAACAAAAACTCCTTTCTCTCTAAAAATAAAATGAAACTCGAAGGAACTGTTTACATGTGATTTGCTTTGTTTTGACATATGAATCAATTGTCCCTTCCTATTGTCTCTTGATGTGGTGCTTTTGGTAGAATTTTTTCAATGATTTTTAAAAAAAATTACATCTTATGAATTAAAAATAATAATAATTTAAACATTACGTGTATGTCTGATACCGTATCGTACAGATGTATTGGTGCCCCATGCAATACAGGATCCAATACGATATTTACAGCATTGGCTGGTGAAATCTGATAGAAATGCATATGAAGATTCCCAATGCACCACCATCAACCAAGTAGGAATCCAATTCAATGAAAGACAATAGGTTCACAAATCTTACAGAATTCCATATGAAAATTCCGAAATTGAAATAGAAAGCGAAAATTGAGCGATTCAACTAAAGACTAGTCACACAACCCCTGAACGATGAACCAAAATTGAAGAGAAAGGTGAAAAGGATCATTCCATATTACCGGAGCCATGAGGAGTCCAATAATTTACTTCTCCGACGAGTTCGGCCCTCTTTTCTTCCCGAATCCAATCACTAAGTCGCAGACAAAAAAAAGGCAAACAAAGTCAGAGCTCACGGAGACCATAATGAGCAACATAAAACGTTTAAACCTTAACAGTGAGCGGCCAGAAAAGAGAGAAGTAGACGACATACCTGCAGTAACGAAGCGCCGGTTATACTGCATCCGCTTGTGAGCCCTTCCCCTGGGCTTCTTTTTCTTATCCTGCTTCGCTACCTTCGGCGTCTGCCCTCTCACCTTCCCGGCACGCGCCAATGATCCGTGCACCTTCCCTGAAACCAAAAAGTTTCACTAATGCTTTCTTTTAATTCAAATCACACAATGATACAAAACGACACTGCATTTTTCGCTCCAGAAAAGGCAGCCGACTACGTTAACCAGGAAAACCAACGAATCCTTCAAGAATAAGAACAATCCAAATAGAAAAACATAGAAGAATCGAATGAAAACCCAAAAACATAGAAGAATCGAATGAAAACCCTATCTTCCCAAACTTAAATTGCAAAGGCTGCAAAAGTAGGGCAAACAACGAATCTGTAAGTAAGAAGAAGAATTAAGAAAGAACAAACAGCAGATTGAAAGGGGCAACCGCACCCATTCGTGCGGCGACAGAAACCCTAGGTCGATCTTTCTCCCTTTAGGTTTGCTGCTGCGACGCGCTCCAGATGTCCGCAAGGAAAAGACCGCAGGGAGCCTTTGATATGTTATAGACTAGTCCGTCTAGGGCGTCGTATTAACGCGTCGGGTCTTTAATATTCCAACCCGAAAAAGGTCCAAAACAGATATCCGGGCCGGGGTCGATCTGATCTTGTTTTCGGGTTTGGGCTCGTAAAGCACGCAGAATAATAGCTCACCTGGCTACGAGGTCGACTCACAAGCACGTACATTGTTGCTTGCTCATAGCTTGTCTATGTTGGGGAAGCAAACTATGCTCATGTTATGCGAGCCAATCAACTGACCACAAGATATTTAAAAATAAAAACATGATTTTTACATGCTACTGTTCAATATAAGAAATTCTTGGCTGGTCAAGTTTTTTTTTTTGTAAAACTAAAAATAGCTATCTTATGATTTAAGAGTTTATCAATTTGGTTCTTTTAGTTTGAAAATTGTTACAATATTCCATGGTTTTTGTGGTCTATCAGGTTCGTCCAAATCTCGTAACAATGCCACCCCAATATAACCAGAAGGTGATTTCACGTTATCGAGGTGATGCAGCTACCGAATCAACAGTCACATCAGTGTCAAAGTAGAGACAAAGGATCTGTATGCCGTAAAGAAAAGGGATCCATTTCAGAAAAGAAATCCATTATGTGAACAAATCCATTAGGGCTCTCTCTCTCTCAACTCCAACTCGCTCTCCCTCCTCGCCATACCTCTTAGCTCCAACTCTTTGCCCCTCCCTCACTTAACTCTAACTAGCTAATGATGCCTTGTCATAAGGAACACACCACAGTTTGACCATCTTCACCACATTGGGGAGTAGAGAATCACCCTTCATCCACCATCACGCCACCACCACTATCACGTTCATTTGGTGTTTCTGTAGTCCATCATTATATTCTAACTATGGTGCTTGTTGTGATGAGATCAGTTACTCAATATAGTCATAGTTATACTAATATACAGTAGAGTGGTCCTATCGAAATTACTTGCATCAAAGCATGCACAGGCACTCATTTTGTTGTAGAGTGGTTGTTGTGCTAACGAGTGTGTAGGGTGGTTGCATTCCTTATTTCCCTAATTTTCAATATAGTGGCTTCACGAACCCAAAACCTTGATTATGGTGGTTGTTGCGATGAGATTAGTCACTCGATACAGAGTTGTAAATAAAGTACTATTAGTTATTAGGAAGTCATTTAAATTGTCTGATCATATATTAGTGTATTGCCTCTATTTGCCTTAGGTCTCATGTCACTACAAATCATTTATAGATGCTCTAGTATTTTCAATGCATGTCAATTCTACTTATTACATCGTAATTATGACATCTACATTTTCACTTATAACTAAGCTCTAATTATGGTATTTTTTTCGAATGATTGATGTTAGTGTCTTTGCAAATATTGTATATTCATTAGACGATACTTATGTAAGTCTTGGACAAAGTGTCAAAATCAAATCAATAAATACCTACTATATACTTGAGTTCAATGCATGCTCATGTTATGTATAAAAAGTTTGTTAGTAAGAGTTCATGGTGTAAAAAAGTAACCCCAAATATTTTTTATCATAAATATCATTTTTTTGTCCTCGTACCTATATGCATTGTATGTTGTAGGTGTATTTCTCAGTTTGCTCATGCGAAGCTTTGATGGTTGTTAATATTTTCAATTGTCATTAGAGAATTGGCAACTACTTTTCCAATGTAAGATGAGGTTGGTTTAAATATATTGTAATTTTGCAATATTGTATGTTATATGCACTATGAGAATCTATATTAGCAAGTTTTTCTACTTCTTATGTGGTGGTTTAGTCCTACGGGCAAATGATACTAAAAACTCCTAGCCAGATGCTGAGAAGGTTGGAAATATGGCCAACACATCAAGCTTTGTAAATGACATGTGCAATGAGTGTTATGAACTAAGGAGAGGACTGAGTTACATATACAAATTGCAGAGAAAGAGAAGTACAAGGAGATGGTGGTTGACCCAACAACTGAAAATATTCATGATTGAGAATTTTTTTTTGAAGATTACACAGTTCTTTTATGATGATTGATAATTGAAACTTGAGTTTATACTTAAAGGTCTTATGCTTTACTTTCTCGAAAGTTTACCTTTCAAATATTTCTCTTTAGTCCTATAAATAAGGTCAATCTTTTCATAGAATTAGTTTACTATAAAAATTGATTGATTTCACAAGGTTCTACGTAAAAGAAAGTTAGCATCAATTATTGTACATTGAAGGGGTGAATATAAGTCTACACTTTTCTTTTTGAACTTTAGCATTGGAAACCATTGTCAAATTTTGGATTGTTTGACCGATTAGTTGGATAGATGATATAAGACTTTAGCATTGAATGTTCTTTCCAATTGATCACGGCTTTTCTGGTGTATGTCCGCTTCTCTATGGTACCAATTACTGCTTCATTAGTAGGCTCTTGATTTGACTTTGACTGTCATGGATCAGTGCCAAGATAAAGTCCTTATTCTAGTGGCCAATGCAATAGCAATGAAAATGGCTTCTTCTTTAGCAAGACTATATGAACGAATGCCAAAAGCAAAATATGTAACTGGCATGGGACTCTGTATTATTATAGGAGGTTGTTCAATACTGATTCTTAATAGTACAATTCAGAGAGTCCATAAGTAAATTATCATTGATGACTTTTTTCTAAGTTGTCCACCTATAAACCAAAGGCAATTATAGACACCATAACAAAACTAAGAGGGTTTCTTGAGAAATCAATAAAGATACAATGTGGTCTCAATAGGAAGATCGATTTTTTCACAACTAATCACACTCAGTACCATATGCCAACCTATCGATCTATTCCAATAACCTATCTATTCATTGATTTTAGTTACTTGTCCATCCATTCCAATGCATCGGTTGCAATGTAATTAACACAACCTTTGGGTCAACTTCAATATAATTAATAAATGTTTATAAATGGACTTATACCTTCATTTAATAACTTGTCCCTCCATTTCAATACATCTTTTTTATATAAGCATAAACATGTCCATTAACATACCCGACACCATGAATCCATTAACATAACATGCACTATTAATCCATTAACATAACCAACATTATAAGTCCATTAACATAGCCTACATTGCAAATCCATTAAAATAACTCGCCCTATGAACTGATGATGAAAAATGTAAGACGTCCTGTCAAGACTTCTTATTGAAGCTAAATTAAAATGAAGATGCTCTCATTTATTACTCGATAAAATTGATGCATTACTTGCAAATTGTGCAGCAAACCTCCTTTAAGCTTACAATCTATGTGACAATCGTATAAGGCCTTCCTCCTTGTATCGTATATAAAAGTGCCACCAATATATGAGGTCTTCTCTAAACTTGGTTTCCTTACGATAGGAGGGTTTATGTCTAACTGGTTTGTTTGAGGCTATTGGTCTTTACAAGTAATTGGGTAGATTTTGTGGTTGTAAGTAGTAATCATTGTGTCCTACTTATATGGTATATCTACATTATTGCAGCTGTCACATGTTTACATAGGAGTCCACCAATCTACCACATTCTATGCGTGCATGTTCATGTATTAATATCTGCCATAAACGCAATGGAGTCTAATGAAACCTAGAATATGATCCGCTCATCTGCGATAGGCATAGAAACAGAACTATCCTCCACAATCCGATTTGGTTTCTTTCTAGTTGTAGGACCAAGCATATCATCAAACTTCAAAATATCCCTATATTGTGTATCAATCTTACAATATTTACCTCTAGCTTAACCACTTAATGTGCTCATGATAGGCTTATTTCTGCCCTCTAGTATGTAGGCGTTAAAGAACTCATATACCTTTAATCCTTATATCGATTTTATTGTGCTTATGGAAGTATGATCTCACCCAACTCAAAGGTTTATTCTTTATAACCCAATCATACAACAATTGTTCATTGGATAGTATTAATGCATGTAGTATTTCGATCTCCTCCCAATGCTTGTTGAAGCACTTCTTTTCATTGAACATCTTTGTGGTTCTTCATGTAATCATAGAGATGTTTCATATATGGTCAATATTTCACACCTTGCATAAGCTCTCTCATTTCTTCTTAAAGCCCTACATGCAAGTAACAATAATTAGCATATACATACAACAATAAGAAATATACAAGGTAAATGAATTAAAAATATACTTCCAATTACCTTTTGTTTATTAGATATGAACACAAATTTCAATCTTTTTTTATGTCCAAAGTCAATAAACAGCATATTAAGGTTTTGTTTCCAGGATTTCTTACACTCTATATCAACTCAACAATGAGAATTATTAATTTGAAGACACCATCTTTGTCATCCCTCATAACAGCAAACAGCAGTAGCATATAAACATGTGCTTCAAATGATATCCATGTAATCTTACAAAAGGGTGGACCTTAGACATAGACATGACCTATTATGAACCAGCTTGCCAATTTGAATCGGAACCAAACCCTTGTTCATGAAGAGACATACCTAGGTCGCATCTCTTCTTAAGTGGGAGGCACCCTTGTTCCAAGTCTCCTTTAATCAAATAGAAGTTGTTTAGTGTACTATCTTTCTAAAGCAACTTGAACGAAAGCACTTACAATAGAAGCAATTCAAAGAAGATGATGACTGATCAATATACTTATCATATGATGCCTAAGGAAAGTGAAAGTTATTGTAGTGCACTAGATGATGTATTCGTTGATTGGTTGATAGATGAGGTAAAAGATTAATTTATTGATTGTAAGAGTGATGGGCTTGATTATTCACTCGTGTTTGCGATGAACAATGTGTTTATGAGTCATAATGAACTTAATTGAGTATGTAAGACTAGTTGAGATGAAGGATAACATTATTATAGATATTAGTCGTTTGAAGAGCAAAGGTACTGAGGTTGTCGAGTTCATGTCAACCAATAAGAATTTCTCCGTGGCCTTTATCTTTATAAGTACAAAAAAGAATTATGTTTAGGGGTTGAGGTGTGTGAGAGAGATATTCACTCCAAATAACATTCCATGTTTAATTTACAGTGACTATGATCTGGCTTTGGAAAATGTCATTCAAATAATTTTTGCAAATACAATATACTTTTTGTATAGATGACATATAACAAAAAAATCTTGAAGTATTTATTATCAAATTGATAAGGAATAAAGAAATGACAATTGCATTTGGTGTAAGTTGAAAGAATGTCATCTACTTATTAGACAAGAGTAGTTACAAGGAGGCAGTGAAAGTAATGGAATTGAAGTGTAGAATTTTTTTTTCTCCATTCTATCTCTACACTTATGTTAATATAATATACACTCTATTTGATATAACAAACAATATAAAGCTTTATTTTTATTACTAAAAATTAGTTCAGAGTACTTCAAACTTAATGGTCCTAAACTTAATCTCACATATGACTTTATCAATACTCATCCTAAATATATCACTCAAGATATCCTCATTGCTTCTAACTATCATATTATGTGTCAAGACAACAAGTTGTCCCTCTATTGGAAGATTAAGTATCTCATGGACATCATGAAGTATGATAGTCATCTCCCCATAGCATGTAGAAGTTGTTTGTGTTTGGTTGCTAATGCTCGACCAAAATAGTCAGCAACACATTATCTATCACTTCATATAACAAATCTACTTGTTCAATCATCCCACATTTATCTGCAATCTCAACTCAATTATCGAGCCTCACATCTATCATTTTCATTAGTTAGGCTCTTCCAATAGTTTAGAATATGTGAGCTATTGTCACTTTCCATATTGTGTAAATATACATACATAATTAGAATAGGGAGTATTGATATCAAATATAAAATTATAGTAAACCTAGAAATTATATATTCCTCCCAGATCTTATAGATTAAACTTCAAAGCTCAAAAGTAATTTCAACATATTAGGGGATCCCTCATCCTCATAGTATGCATTATTGATCATAGTATTTAAGTTTGATGTATCCTCTAAGAGTAAGCTTTTGTTTCTATTTGTTGTCATCTACCGAACATCCTTCATATGATATGATATGATATTACATCTCCTATATGAAAAAGTGATGTTATGCTCTTCATCTTATCCTCTATCAACGATATATACATAATGAAAAGAAAATTTATGATACTATGTATAACAAATTTGAAATGTTGGAGACTTGCATGAGGAGGATGTCTGGGGTATGGCTGCCTCACATGAGAAGTCAAATGAAAAATACATGAAAATGACTAAAAGATAAAAAACAACATCAAATTAACAACATACCTCAACAAATGGATAAATCTCCTTCGAATCGGCCAAAGACATTCTATTTTCCTTCTTTTTCCTATTTTCTTCTTCGCTCCCCACTCTTTCCTTTTCTCACGGTTCGGCTTCTTCGATGGATTTTGATCCTTTTTTTGTCGAAAATAGTTGTAAATCAAGTAATACGTTATTGAATGAGGTAGAGAGCAACAAATAAATATAATAAATAGAAGAACACACGAGAAGGAAGGGTGGCAGTCCATTAGCGCAACATGAGAGAAGATATCTTAATTTTGTCTCCAAGGTATTTCTGTAATTACTAGAAAAGGGTGGGGTATTTTTGGAAAAAGCAAAAAAAGGTGTGAATGTAAAAGGGGTGTACGGATATAAATCATGTATTTTAATTGTAAAACATTTTAAGTGAAAGAATTTTCAAAAAATCAACAAATGGTGGGTTAATGTGGGTTTTATCATGGTAGACCATATAGACCCACAAGTGCCTGACCAAGCAAGGCTGGTAAATGAGACAAATAAACTAAACCAATGTTGTTGGCTGTAGGGCATGCTCAAACTTGTGGTTTTGGGCCTTCACAATTGGGTCTGAATATATCCAATATTCGATTCAAACCAGACGGCGGCATTTCTCCTCACACTGCTTGCCCAGTGCAGCGCTCTCCACGCTCTTTCCCTTCTGCGCGTCTCATGGCGTAGAGAGAGAGAGAGGGAGAGAGTAACGAGATGAGAGGCATAGGAAGACTACCCACGAGCACGGCGAGGTCGTCTCTCATCCGCTCTTACCCATTCTCCACTGTTGCTGCCGGCGGCGGCCGGGGAAGGGGAAGAGGTGTCGGGGATCCTTTTGGCTCCAGCGCACCCGTTCCCGGTTCAATCGGCGATTCCGACGAACCCGACCTTCCGGCTACCGGAAGAGGCCACGGAAAAGGCAAGCTCCTGCCTTCTTCTCCTATCCTTCCATCATTCTCATCGTGGGTATCGGACATCATTCCTCCTTCCGGACGTGGCCACCCGTCGTCTCCTCCCCAGCAAGATTCATCCGGCCCTCGACCCGTGAAACCCATCTTTTTCCGGCGAGAGGACGCGGAATCGGTTCCGAAGACGACGCAAACTCCCATTTCGCTGCCGCCGTCCGGCGAATCCGACCTACCCTTCTCTCTGGCCTTTGGGTTAGCGGGAGCGGGCAGGGGACAGCAAGTGAGGCCGCCACCGGGCGCTTCTGTCGGAGAAGAGGTGAATCGGCATCTCCGGCAGCGGAGAGGCGGAGCGCCACCGGCTCGCGGAAGTTCGCCGACGATGATGGATCGGCAAGGCGGCCGCGGAGAAATGGGAAGGGGGGAGAGGGGAAGAGGGTTGAGAGGGCGAGGGTTGAGAGGAAGAGGGCGCAAGGGTGCGTTTCGTGGGGGGAGAGAACGGGGGGCATGGGGTCAGAGACGAAGAGACGAAGAGGGAGAGGACGGTGCCACGAGTGCACTTTATCTCGGTGACGGTACGGAAGAGGAGAAGCTCACTAAGAGGATCGGTGAAGACAATATGAAGTTGATCAGGGATGGTTTTGATGAGATGAGCTCGAGAGTGTTGCCTTCTCCCATGGAAGAGGCCTATTTGGAGGCATTGCATATGAATAATATGGTACCTTTGTTGCCCCTCTCTCTCTCTCACACACACACAGAGATTTTGCATATCTGGTTAATCTTAGATTAGGCAATTACAAACAATTGAAGATGGGTCATTTTGATTTCAACACACACATTTTGCGTATGTGGGATAGGTTGGGCAATTACAAGCAATTGAAGATGGGCCATTTTGATTTCAGCACACACAGACACATGCATTTTGCATATGTTGTTAATCTTAGATTAGGCAATTACAAGCATTTGAAGATGGCTCGTTCTTTTTCATGGGCGTGCTGAAATTTTAGCTTGCAAATCATTTCAGATTGAGTGTGAGCCGGAGTATTTGATGGAGGACTTTGGTACTAATCCGGACATCGATGAAAAGCCAATAATGCCGCTGCGGGAGGCGTTGGAGAAAGCAAAACCATTCTTAATGGCGTATGAGGGAATACAGAGCCAAGAAGAGTGGGAGGTACCATTGTTTTAATATTAGCACTATATGCTATCATGAAAATCTCTCTCTCTCTCTCTCTGAGGGCGTGGTTCTTGCACCGTTACTTCTTTCCTATTTATCTTTTCTGCTTGTCAGTATGACTTTAACAGCTTTAGAAGATTCAACATGGAGGGACAAACCAATAACTGCAATGTAGATCTTTGTTTTACTTCCAATTTCGTATACTTCTTCTAGAGTTTGTGCTGAGTGACTTAGTTTGTGTTCTTTGTATAAACGGCACTAGATTTGAGCTTAAATCATGTGCATTGTATGTATAAAACTTATCACGGAAGAAAGAGTTCGTATTAGGAAATAACTTTGGAATGACTTGAAGGAGATCAATATCTCCATTGTATGTACTGTGCAATACAAGGAAGTGGAAATAGTGAATCACAAACCATGCACATGTAAAACAAACAAGAGGCAAAAGTGAAAGAGTGAATAAGGCAATAGTCACATCATAAATTAGCATGTTGGCACCCGGGACCATAATGGTGAGCATAGACAATGTTCTTCACTGAGATGGAAATGTTGGAGAGACGCAACCTCTGCATTAAACAGTGTTGTTATCGTATCGCGTATCGCTGGGCTCCACGATACGGGCGTATCGTATCGCATCGTACTTTAATATTAAATTAATACGAAAATTATTTAAAAAATCAAGAAAATTAGTAAAAATCCAAAAAAAATATGGAAAAATCTGGAAAAATCTGATAATTACTTTAAATTCATATAATGCAAAGTTTAGCACAGATTGAACTTTCAACATTGAACAATTGGATCCAAAATTACATATTTTGAAGCAAAAAATGAAATACATTTACATTTTACATATTTTAATTTGTATCAGGATTATTAACTAAATAATCTTCATCTTCTACTTGATAAAGATTCAAAGTTTCTCATCACCTTCTGCTTTAAAATGAAAATCTTCATCTCCTTCGTGATGTTGTTGCACTTCAAATTAATTCATGCAATGTCTACTTCGGTTAGGAGTGTATTTTCTTCGTTATCTTCCATAATCCACTCATCTAATATATCAAAATTAACAAATTGCTATCTTTGTACATGTAGTTATCATATTTGCTAATTTTCATATGTGAGCAAAACAATGAGCTCAATTTCTTTGATTATTGACTCTATGACACCTCAGTGATGTGATATTATTACTTGATGATATCCCTTTTCCTCTTACAAATACAATTAGCTTTTTAACTAATGCTTGAGCTTCATTTCTCACTTCACAGACTGAGTTAAGCCTCACACACGTTGATCATGTTCAACTCAATGGAAGTCACGTAAGGTGAACCCTAAAATAGTGAAGTTGTGAAATGCCTACTCAATGAACCAAGACAACCAAATGTTTTTAATTGTTTGCGATCTCATGAAATTAGAAACTGCTAGCAGAAATATACCTAAAAGTTTGCAACAGAAAGGAAAATGATTTTGTCACAATTTTTATTTGTTTATAAATTATTTTTATTTAATAAATAAAATTATAAACCCAAATTACAAGCATAGGAAAGTGAAGAGAGGCGAAGAGAGGCCAGAAACGTGCAAAAAAAAATTTGAAAAAAAAAATTGAAATTTTTTTTTGGGCGTATCGCCCATATCGTACGATACAGTACGATAACTTGTATCTTACGATACAGGTTACCGTATCGTATCGTGGCTTCCCACGATGCGATACGGATAACCCTGGCATTAGAGCAAACACTCATTCCCCAAATGCTCCTCTCTCTTTTGTATGGCGGAGGCATATCATTACAAAAGATGGAATGATGACATGAAGCTTATCTGGTCTGCAAATTTCATCTCGGAGCTTGAATGCACCATGCAATTTGCCAAATCTCAAAGCAGGTTGACAATGTGGGGGGCAATTCTGGGAGCATTTGTCATGGCCTCTGGACCTATTGGCTTTGTGACCACCACATGCTACAATATTTTTCTCATCTTCTCAAGATTGTGTCAATATGAGTCCTAGAAATTTAAACACATATAAGGATATAGAACAGGATGTCGGCGGAGTTGATTCTAGGTAAAAGTAATTTGAAGATGTTAGTCATGTTCCTGTATATGCCATGTGGATGACTTGCATACTTGACTTTGCCAGGCATGAAAGCTCGTAATTGTTTGGAAAACCACCCATTTTGATTTTTAATAGTTTGGAACTTGGGAGTGTTTAGATGATAAATCTCAAACCACTTCCTAGGTCCCTCATTGAAGGTTTTTCTTTAATTCTAAATTAAGGAAAAATAAATAAGCAAGCTATTTTCCCATAATTTATCTTGAGTTGCGAGTGACATAAATGAAGATATTGAGATGGATGAATGGTCATATAAGAAAAGACCGTATACATATTGAGGTTATTAGAAATAAATTATGTGTGGCACCAATAGAGGATAAAATAAGAGAATATCATTTAAGGTGGTTTGGACATATAGAAAGATCAAAAGAAGAACCTGTAAGAAGGTATGGAAAACTAGATTTTGCAAGTATTAAAAGAGGTAGAGGACAAGATAGCAAAAAATCAAACCCTTAAGTAGTTATTATCAAATTGTTCTAAATAAGTAATTCCATTTGCAAAGTCCATGACTTCGTCGATCACCTCTTGTGAAGAGGAAATGTGGAATCATGTAATCACATGCACATTAAATAGAATAGCTGGATCTCTGATCAAGATTGGGAAAGCAGATAGTCATATAAGTGTGTAGATGCGTAAAAGAAAATGAACGTCTGCAATTGTATCCTCAAACATGCATGCAAGGAGAGACCTAGGCAAGCCCATGCATGTCAAGGAAGTTGATCAAGCTCAGATGCATCACATGGCTGTGCATGCCAAGATACGTCATATATGAGAAATTAGAATTGCTCGTCTGATCAAATGCTAGCATGGAGAATTGATTTATGCTGATGGACTGAAATTTGGCCATCCACAAGAGTGACAGCCATGCTTGATGCTTGCATGGACATGGTGTAATGCATGCTTCACAAAGTAATGCTTTCTCAGACCTCCAGGGTGACATGGTGAATCTCGTAAAAAGTGACCCTATGATTTCACTAATATTGGCGTAAGAGGCCATTCAGATTATCTGCTCTTTTCAGTGTTTCTTTCTAAAACTTGCCTTTCAGAAGATCTTGTTATTCTATCATTGCACTACTTGTTCACTGCATGTCTTCTAAATGTAACAAATAGCGATACTGGTAAACCATAACAAAGTAGTTGTTTGTTTTGTTGAACATAATTAACCTTTCTTTCTTAAATGTCTGAAACAGGGGATCGTGAAAGAAATGATGGAAAAGGTTCCCTACATGGAGCAACTTATTGATTTCTACTGCAGTACTGACCGAGTGACTGCAAAAATTCAAAATGAAGAACTGGAAAGGGTGGTTCAAATGGTACCTGAAAATATTCCATCTTCTGTAAAGAACTTTACTAACCGTGCTCTTCTTTCCCTTCAGGTCCGTCTTATTCCTTCTGTAATTTCTTGCTGAAATTGGTCTTCATCACTTCGATCATCGTTGACACATCATTGTTTGGTATCCACTCCAGATAGTTGTTTCTATGACTTGAAACTTATTATGCAAGTATAGAATTGCTATGTTTCCCTGGGAGAAGATGGGCCAAACCATTGGGTGATCTCGCAGAATAGCGAAAGTTTTATGCAACTTATTCCCCACAGTTGCTATTTGCTTATCACCTTAAATTGAGAAATCCTAAGTATATTTTGGAGCCAATCAGTTCTATCTGGAAATTCTACAAGAGCTGGTTAACACTTTTTTCTCGATGATGAGCTTGTAGGAACAGCAATCACTGGCTTTCTTACAGTATTCCCTGGCTCGTCTTGTAATACGTGGAATGTGTTCTTTGCTATATCCCATGATATGGCATATTAACCATGTGGCTGGTCCATGTCTTGGTAAGTGAATGATCATATGAAGGAATACCACCACATGCATATGCATCCTTAGGTTGACCTTATACCAAACACCTATGATAAGTTAGCATTATATTTAGAGATGCATTTCACAAATAGAGGGGAGGATAATCTCGTAGGTGTTCTCTCCTGATGATTATTGAACTCTGTAGAAAGTCTTCAAGTCTGCAGAAATTTATTTCCCTTGTACACCATCAAAAGGAAATGGTACTTATTACAGGTGAAGAACAATTCAATGATTTTTGCCAGTTTTGGTATGGAGGTTTGCATTTTAAGTTTAATCGTAAGGTTTACCCATGTTGGAGATGATTTTGGTTGCCACCTTATTGTGAAAATTGGCGCTAGATCAGATCTTAAGCTGAAGTAAATTGAAGGATGAAGTCAAACGTTTAGTTGAATAGACTACCACGCTGCATGCCTTGAACAAAAGGATAGATACCCTGTCAGGTCAGGGATTCCGTGCATGCTCCCGAGGATAATGGGGTAACCAATGTGTTTCGTTCACAACAGGTTTGTTTTTCATAGCCTGTATTTTCAATTACTGTTAGCGAATATTGTTTTTGTTAGAACTGTGGTATAGTGCGAATCGTGATTGCCTTTCATTATAAGCACTCTATGAATGATTTTTCAGTTTGTTCCCTTGTTTCTTGGTGAGGTTATGTCATCATATTTGTTGCTTTTAATCTCTTAACAGAGTAATCCAGGCTGGGGATTTGACAAGAAATACCAATTCATGGATAAGCTTGTGTGGGAGATTAAACAGGATTATGGTGAGAAGCAGCCCCGGCCGTCGTAATTCCCTTGAGGCGAAGTTCTAAAGAGACGGACATTCTATGCTTCCTTTATAGGCCTCGTGCATTTTAAATTTCTGGTGCTTTGTTGTTCCATAGACTTGTCTATAGCAGAATTTTGTTGGCGCTAACCTATTCAATAAGATCGCTAAAGATTCATTTGCAAGCATCTTTGAGTTTTATAACAAATGAGGTCTGCTGATTTTACTGAATATGAAGGTGTTTTGAGTATCTTTCCATACTATTAGTATACACCGTATCATGCATCATTCTATCAATTTACGAACTAGATTCAGGTTTATATGCATATTTCATAAAGGAGCCTAATAACTACATGCCTTTATTCTCTAAAGCGCATACAGTCCGAGTCTTTCTGTCATGTACACTTGTGCAATGCAGTTTAGGTGAAGGTTTCAGCCATATGACGAATCCAACTTGATAAACGGTTCAAACTTGAATCAAGTCGCAAATGGCCCATTCAAAGCTCAACTTGGAAAAAACGGTTCCTTGGTGAAGGTGGTGGTGATGCAGTGGATCCAGAAAATCGACTCGCTGGTCTGGACTAGGTTTGCCGATTTTTATCCCAACAAAGCGATTGACTTGTCCTTTTGGTTACTTATATGCAGTTTTGTTGTTCAATTGGTCAATGGTTTATAATCCCTTGTTCCACCAAGCATAATACAAGCTCCAAGCTTTCTTGTTCCATTAGCAAAATTAGAACACTCAGTCGGTGGGCATTGACATGCATTTGTTGAAATCGGAAGAGAAAAAGGGTTGCTCAGCGAGCCGATATGAACGACTGGATATGCGAGCACAATGTACTTCAGCACTACAATACAGGATAGTGTGGGGTTTTCTCTAAAAATAACCATGCAGATGTATATCTCTACGAGCAAAACTTGGAATCGACTATTTATAGCGTATTTTTTCTTATTCAACTTCATAGCCTATTTTGAACAAGTAGATTGAATTTTACAAGTAAAAGA
The DNA here is from genome assembly GCA_036023115.1 of Brasenia schreberi. Classification (NCBI taxonomy): domain Eukaryota; kingdom Viridiplantae; phylum Streptophyta; class Magnoliopsida; order Nymphaeales; family Cabombaceae; genus Brasenia; species Brasenia schreberi. The sequence goes on along the minus strand of JAYKKT010000063.1, from coordinate 13,241,711 downwards.
ATTAATAGTCTTAACGTTTGTGGTCCAACGGAGTTGAGTCAAGTCGAGCTCGAGTGCAAGCAAGCTCGACTCAACTTCTTAGAAAATGCCCAGCTAGATCTCCAGCTTGTTCAAGCAATAGTCTTTAGGCTCAAGCTCAATTTATGTTTGAAGAAGTTTAGCTCAGCTCGCATAGCTTTGTTTGTGCTCGATGGAGCCAATATTAACTCGATTAAGCTAGCTCAAATCGAGATTGAGCTCCACTATATATATATATATATATATATATATATATATATATATATATATATATATATATATATATATATATATATATATATATATATATATATATCAGCTAAAATGAGTATTGGCAAGCTCGACAAAGTCAAGACAAGTTCCAAGTTATTTGGAGTCAAGCTTGGGTAGCTTGTGAGCAGCTCATCTCAATTGCACCTCTAGTAATTTCAGGCAACATGCAAAAAAAACTGATTAAACATGACCTGAAAAGTTCGTATCCATGACCATCCAGAGTGGCACGATTTGGGCTTTTTGCTATCGGACGTGGTATAGGAAGAGTCAGAAGCTTAACAACTCATGTAGCAGCCAACGCCCTTTCCATCATGCAAAACCACTTTGAGTGATATCGTTGATTGAGTTTAAACTTGGACAAGTTCCAATACGAGTTCTATACTGAAAAATAGTCATGCACAAAAGCCTGCTTATGGACATAATAGTGGAGTGTATGAATCAAGAATACCCTTTAAGAGGCCTGGTTAAATAAGTACATTTTTTGAATATTTGATCAAATATTCCTTCATACTTGATCCTAATCAGTCTCGCCAGCACAAGGCTCACTAGCTTACTTGGCTAGGGGGTTGACTCACGAGTTGAAAATCACGACTTCGATACCCAGCGCATTAATCTGGCTTTGGCCTCACCGTCATACCAATTAAAAAATGGCCTTGTGGATTTCTTCGAGTACAAATGATAAAAGCTGCCTTCTCACAGTAACATATTTTAGGTTAATTTCGCAAAATCGCCATGCAGATGCTCCCTCCTTGTTTATGTGGTGATAAACCTCTTCCCCGAATATGAATTCTTACAGCATTGAAATTATAGTTGCATCTAAGTGGCTTCTGTCTTCTCAACCTCTTTAGTCATCCCTTTTAGCTGAACCAGAAAATAGAAGAATTTCAATACTTTTTTTCTATAAGAAGTTGGCTTTCTTTTAGAAAAGCTTTTTTTCTATAAGATGTCTTCTTCCTTTTTGAAAAGTAATAACAAGATGGATTTTAGTCGAGTAAGGAGGCACGAGTCCCCTGGCTAGGGGGTCGAAATAAAGAATCTTCGAGTTAAAGGTCATGAGTTCGAAAATGGGTGTGTGCATATGTGATAGGGATTTGCCTAATTCCATGTTGCTAATAAATGAAAACTATAGTCTTGGATTCCAAATGTGAGCCCAAATACAGGCCTTAATTAGAGTCCAAGTCAAACTAATTTTGCAACAACATCGTGAATGTAGGTCATATATGATCAACCCCTGACTTGTCTAGGGATGTCAATAAGGTAGGTTTGCACCCAGCTGGCACCTGAGCAGCACAAAATCGTTTACGAGTGAACCCTGCTCCATGAGACCCGTTGATCATTAGGTTCAAAACCGGCATCTTCTCCGCACTGAACACCCCCCCCCCCCCCCAGACATTGCAGGTTTCGTACCTTGGAACCCAGAACCAAAAGTATCAGCCCAGGACTGGTTGCGGTTACAGTTCCAAAACCGGCATCTTCTCCGCACTGAACACCCCCCCCCCAGACATTGCAGGTTTCGTACCTTGGAACCCAGAACCAAAAGTATCAGCCCAGGACTGGTTGCGGTTACAGTTCCAAAACCGGCATCTTCTCCGCAATGAACACCCCCCTAGATATTTGCAAATCCTATTTGAACTTTTGTTCGTTCCGTAACTTAAGTTCATATTGAAGAACCATGTAATTTCCGTTCGTTCCGTAACTTACGTTCATATTATCGTGGTTGAGTTTTGATTTGGGAGAACACTTGGAAGGAATTGAACAGATGCTTACTCCTCGAAGGGAGATGGAGACCGGAGTTAGCATCCTTTTAAATATCCTTGCCAATTCCTTCATTTTCTTGCTTCTCCTTGTCATTTGCTATTATTTAATGCCATTAATGTCATGCAATTAGTTATTAAGATCATGCAGCTTAAAATTTGACAGCGGTTCAAAAAACAACCAACACATTTCATAAATCCTTGTCTAATCAGAACGCTCATTTCATACGTTTTTACCGCCCATCTCCGGCTACCCAACAGAACACGTCCGCCGTAACGCCTTCCATATACAATTCAAGTAAAGGCTCCCTGTAAGAGCTGACAAAAAGATGTGAAGATTAACTATATAATTTTGCCACTAGTGTGGCTTTACATATATCAATTTCTCTTGTGGGTTTATACTTTACTGTGTATACGTACTTACATCGACCGACTTCTCTCCCCTTAGATGGAGACACAATCTCCGAAGTTTGGTTCTTCTTAAATACATCTATCTCTTCCTTCGTAGCATGCTGTCATTCTCTAAATGTATTGACTTCTTCTCAAGTTTTTGGAATCTTTATATCTCATGAATTCGCTGTAAAGAATTGATAATTTGATTAGACTCTCCCATAATCAATGTAATTACTAATTGGATATGCACATCTATGTTTTTCTTTTCGCAAAGTAATGGGCAGATCTTTTGTTGACTGCACTTTAATATCATCTTCATGTGACTGAAATTTACTTCTTCTCTTCTTGTGTATACTTGGCTGAAAAAACGTCTCTTTTGTCCTTCATTTTTGTTATTCTCATGACATCTATTATCTTCCTCATATAGTATTGGCAATAGTGGTTCATCTTGTTTTGTTGTGTTTTCAGTCTCCCCCTCACACTATAATAATATATAGATTCATGGAAGATAACATCTCTAGATACAAAAAAAAAAAATTATAGTTGGATCATATCACCTATAACCCTTTTGAAAGAGAGAATAATCAATAAACACACATTTCACAATTCTAGGATCAAGTTTATCTCTATTGACGTGATGAACATATACAAAGCACACACACTCAAAGATACTAGGAGTCAAATTGAACAAATTTTCACTAGGAGACAATAATTATAATGATACCTTTTCATCCAAACATGATAATGATATCCGATTTATTAGATATATTGTTGTTATAACCACCTCATCCCATAGATGTTTTGGGGTTGAATTGTCAATCACTAGTGTTATGGTCATCTCAAGTATATGTTGATTCTTCCTTTCTACAATTCTGTTTGTTGTAGAGTATACACGCATGATGTTTGATGTATAATTCATGAGCTGCCAGATAATTTTTCAAGGTGACTAATGTATACTCACTGCCATTGTCTGATCGAATAACCTTAACCTGTGCCTGAAACTGTTTTTCAATAAATCTATGAAATAATATAAATATAATAGCAATTTTATCTCTGGATTTCAGCAAGTAAACAATTGTAAAATGAGAGTAATCATCAATAAACAAGACAAAATATGTGTGGTCATTAATAGAGGCAATTGGGCAAGGTTCTTGTACATCTGAATGTATCAAATCAAATATACCATGAGATCTTCACACGCTTTTAGGAAAACTAAACCTAATTGATATGCCTCATATTCAATATGGGTGTCAGTCTTAAATTTTGCCAACTGCGGTATTCTAGTGTGAAGTTTCTGAATTGAAGGGTGTCCCAACCGCCGATGCCAAAGTACTAGTTCTTCTTCATGTTGCATTAATGCCATATTTGATAGCATGACATTAATATATTATCAAATGATTTATAATATCATAAATATGCTTAAATCATAACGATTTACACATATACATGTGATAGATACACTCATATACATGCAAAAACATAGTAGGTTACCTTAATACATTGATTATTGATACAACCATACACATAATGTGATACACTCACATACAAGTAAAAACATAAAACAGATAATGGTTTAATATTAATGTACTTACCTTTAAATTAAGCTTTTTATATATTTTCTTAGTTGAGGAGGAATCAAAGATTAACTCCACCCATGTAAGGGATCACCCTTGCATTGCCGGTCCCAAGCCCGGATAAAGGAGGAGGGTTGTGTTAGGCTTCTGACAGGCAGCGTAAAACTTCGTCGGATTTTATAATATGAATTACAAAAATTATAAGCACTGCTTTGGGGCATCCCCGCCTAGTGACGTACTCTAGAGCCCGAATGCAGTAATAAGTAAGCAAGGGCTACTACATTTTCGCCCGAGTGTAGTAAATCAATTATAGAGAGGGTTCCCACATCATGGACGGATGTGGGTAAAGAAGTTAGTCCCACTATATTGCTGCCCGAATGTAATGAATAATTTTCAGAGAGGGTCTTCGCATTTTGAATATGGATGGATGTGAGGGGTAAAGAAGCTAGTTCTAGATAATAAGATTCGTATTGGTTCTTGGAATATCGAAACATTATCCGGTAAGCTAATGGAGGTGGTAGATACTATGATTTGGAGAAAGATTCATATTCTATATTTACAAGAGACAAAATGGGTTGGAGAAAAAGCAAAGAAGATAGAGAATACAAGTTTTAAATTATAGTACTTAGGTACAGAAAATGCTCGAAATAGAGTTGGTATTATCATAAACAAAGATTTAAAGGATAGTGTAATAGACATACAATGATATAGTGACCGAATCATGACATTGAAATTAGTGTTAAGAGTAGAAGTTTTGAATATAGTTTGTACTTACGCACCCCAAGTAGGACTAGAAGATAGTATAAAGACAATTTTTTGGGAAGAGTTAGATAAGGTGATTTAAAAGATTTCACAAAGGGAGATGATTTGTTTAGGAGGAGACTTAAATGGACATGTCGATAAAGAGGCATTAGGATATCAAGAGAATCATGGAAACTTTGGTTTTGGGGATATAAATGAGGAAGGTAGGGAGATTTTAAATTTTGCTATGGCATTTGATCACTTTATAGTCAATACAATCTTCAAAAAACGAGATGAACATTTAATTACTTATAAAAGTGGCTTATCACAAACACAAATTGATTATTTTCTTTGTAAAAAAAGAGATAGAGCATGTTGTAAAGATTGCAAGGTAATTCCAAGAGAAAGCTTAACCACCCAACATCGACTTTTAGTTATGGATTTACAAATAAAAAAATGGACAAAGAAGAAAAGAGTGCATCGAGCTATTCAGACTAAATGGTGGAACCTCAAAAGTGAGAAAGAAGATATATTTGAACACAAAGTCCTTCAAGGAGATGTTTGAAATTATGTTGGTGCACCCTGTGATATATGGAACAATATGGCTATACATATTAGGAAAGTGGCGAAAGATGTGTTAGGTGTATCTAAGGGAGATGTACCGGCACAAAAAGAAGCTTAGTGGTGGAGTGAAGTAGTGTAAAATAAAATAAAGGCAAAGAAGGCATGTTACAAATTACATTATGCTAAGAAAACTAGTGAAACTTTAGAGGCTTATAAGAAAGCAAAGAAGAAAGTGAAAAAGGCCGTGAGCGAAGCAAAAGCTAAAATTTGGGAGGATTTATATAAAAAACTCAACTCAAAAGAGGGTAAAAGGGATATTTTTATGATAGTTAGGGCTAGAGATAAGAAAACTCAAGATCTCATTATGTTAGATGCATCAAGGACGAGGATAAAAAAATTCTAGTGACAAATAATGATATAAGAAATAGATAGAAAAACTATTTTTATAAGCTTTTTAATGAAAATAAAGATATTAGTATTAGCTTAGGAGAGTTAGCTAAATCAGAAATGTATATAAACCACAATTTATACCGACGTATTCAAAAGAATGAAGTCAAAGAGGCTCTTAAACATATGAATAGTGGTAAATCGGTATGATCATATATATATATATATATTCCTATAGAAGTTTGGAAAATTCTAGGAGAAAAAGGAATCACTTGGCTCACAAGACTATTTAATGAAATATAGAAAAACCAAAAGATGCCCGAGGAATGGAGAGTAAGTACACTTATACCCATATATAAGAACAAGGGAGATTCAAAATTGTGCGAATTATCAAGGTATCAAGTTAATGAGCCATACTATGAAATTGTGAAAAAGAATTATCGAACGTAGGTTAAGACAAGTATCAAGTACAATAAAGAACCAATTTGGATTCATGTCAGGCAGATCTATTGTTGAGGAGATTCACCTTTTGAGACGTCTTATGAAACATTTTAGAGCAAAAAAGAAAGGCCTTTACATGATATTTATTGATCTAGAAAAAACTTATGATAGGATACCAAGAGAGGTTCTTTGCAGAACTTTGGTAAAAAGAGGTATCTCATTAACATATATTAACCTTATTAGAGACATATATGATGGTGCAAAAACATGTGTGAGAACTCATGAAGGAATGACAGATTTCTTTGAAGTTAATATTGGGTTATGTCAAGGATCAACTTTAAGTCCATATTTATTTATAATGGTGATTGATAGTTAACAAAACATATTCAAGATGAAGTACCTTGGTGTATGTTATTTGCATTTGACATTGTATTAGTGTTGGAGTCTAAGGAAAAAGTTAATAGAAAATTGGAACTATGGAGAGAAACATTAGAAAGCAAAGGCCTCCGACTTAGTGGAACAAAGATAGAATATATGCAATGTAAGTTTGATCATTTGGTTATCTCAGAGGACATAGAAATTAAAATTGGCGCACATTGCATCCCCAAAACGAAAGTTTTAAATACCTAGGGTCAATTTTTCAGAGTGATAAGAATTGATTGAGATGTTACGCATAGAATTAATGCTGGTTGGTTAAAATGGAGTGGAGCATCAGGTATTCTTTGTGATAAGAAGATACCATTAAAGTTAAAAGGTAAATATTATAGAGCAGTAATTAGGCCTGCCATGTTTTATGGTTATGAGATTTAGTAGTTAATCATCAACATGCACAAAAGATGTCTGTGACAGAAATGAAGATGTTGAGATGGATGAGCGGTCATACAAGAAAAGACCATGTACATAATGAGGTTATTAGAAATAAATTAGGAGTAGCACCAATAGAGGATAAAATGAGAGAATATCGTTTAAGATGGTTTGAACATATAAAAAGAAGATCAAAAGAAAAAGTTATAAGAAGGTATGAAAAACTAAATTTGGAAAGTATTAAAAGAGCTAGAGGACGATCACAAAAGTGTTGGAAAGAAACAATAAAGAATGATCTAGCTTATTGTGAGTTACCTACTAACATGGCACACGATAGGGATATGTGTTAACAAAGAATCCATGTAGCCGACCCCGTCTAGTATGCAAAAAGGCTTAGTTGTTGTTGTTGTAGGAGGAGGAATCAAAGATTACATAGTTGGCACTAACCTTTGAGTGAAAACCCCTTTCTTGAAGTCCAAACTCTTTAAACATTGATATCCTGATCATCAACATCCCTTATGCTTACTATGTATGAGGAGTACTTGTACTAATTGGTTCTCCAATAGTGTAAACATATTTTGTGTGTATATATATAAAGCTTGAGCTTCTATTGTCCTCAATTATAAGTTGATGTTCTCCCAATAATTCTCACTTGTACTAAATGTCCACTCAACAGGAATAATTGATGCTTTAACAACAAAATATCTCCAGCAGGTAAAGATAAAATAGGATGAACATTTTTATGATCTCTCCATCATTTTAAATTGTAATTTTTATCTATATTTGTCATCTTCAAACTTATGGATATCATAAATGAGTTGTAAGATATATCACAAACTCAATCAAATCCACAAATTTCATGTGATTGTCATGTCTTTATTTAAATATAACAAAATATTTACACCAAAAGAGAAGGTTGAATGATTATTGTTGCTTTCTTTGTTTTATTTGTAGAATAAGTTGACTACTTGTGGATCTATGGTCTCTACATAATCAATTAATAGTCGATCTCATATAATTAATTATGATATTGATATCCTTTATCTAGCCTAATATAATACAATATAATAAGCATTTAATATATCCTTTAAGTCATCTACTTTTAATCTAAGATCTAGTGCAACAATTAAACTAATAGAAGGAAGATCGATATATAAAACCTCTATAAAGTCATGCACACACCGGGCCGGGTCAAGGTTTATTTCAAAAGTATGTTAAACTAGAAGCTTCTTTTATAGCTTAGAAAACTAATAAATGGCATGTTGGATAATAAACACTAGATAATATATTTGTAGCATTGTTAAAAACAAAGAAGAGATCCAAGAGATTCTTACATATATCCTAACTAAACTCAAACAAATTGGATTATACAAAATGAAAATGCATAATTCAATTAATAATCCATTATAGGGCATGGTCACAAATAATATTTAATAGCTCAAGTTCTAATGGTGTCTATTGCCCTTTGAAAATTTTTCTTGATCTTCTACTTATTTTCTTACAAAATTGAATCCATTCATTCCTAGTGGTAAAAACAATCTCATAGAAAATTAAGGTGTCTTTAATAAAATATATTTTATGCCTCAAAATTTTCAAACAATCTCTTACATACAAGTTAAATACATAACAAGAACAATGACCATGAAAAAATTTATCCCCTAAAATAGGTTCACATATTCTTTATAAATCAGGATTAACACATACATTTACAATAATGAAGTAGAAAACATCTTACAAGATAACTCATGTTCTTCAAACACAATTTTGAGAAAATAATAAAATTTTTAGGCATTATGTGATTTATCAAGTATTGTCTATCTAATGAACAATAATCCCGATTGCAATTAATTATTATCTATCTAATGAACAATAATCCAACATGTTTTTGAATAGATCAAGTATTGTCTATCTAATGAACAATAATGCTTATATATCATGTATTGTCTATCTAATGAACAATATTTCTTATATATAAATACAATTGCCAATTATCACTCTATATATCATAATACAATAACACACTATGATCAAATAAAGTAAAAGGTGCAAAACTCTTTTTATTAAGTTTTATACAATCTATGTAATAGCTTCTTGTATAGAAATATGTGTTGTAAATGACTATATACATGTTTAATGTAATCGACAAAACCAAACTTTAACCAAAAAATAAGTATTCTATTGACACAAACCATGTGATTGTCTCTCTATCTGTAATGGAATTGCAATGAAAAAGCCTCTTGACAATAAATGTACTAGGGCAAGAACTTTTTTTATATAGAAAGTGGGGTTTATTGAACATCTAAACTTATTTTTATTGGATGTTTTACTAGTAAACCATAACCATCTCCAACTCCAAATTTATAGACCTTTGTATAATAATTACATTCTCTTAAAAATATCACCTAGCTCATGATATAGTTTTATAAAATAAAGTTTGAAAACGTTTGTGTGACTTGGTTTTTGGAGGAGTCCTTCATGTGTTGATGATAGTTATATTTGTTGAACCTCTAATGGTGAAATAGACTCTTGCATAAATGAAGTGTTAGAGTTTCAGTCACATTAGTTGTATTTTTTTAGCTTAGTAGGATTAACAGAAGTCTTTAAAAAATATGATAAATTTGGTTTCTGTTGAAAATGACTTCTTTTATTCTTGGGGTCGAAAGTGCCATCACAATGGTTATTAATTGATTTGATAAAATTATAAATTGAATTTGTCAAAAACTCATAGAGTTAATGTTTTGGAAACTCATAGTAAAAGTAGAGAGATTGCGAGATTAAGAAAGTGACGAATAAATGCATGAACTATAAAGGGGAAGAACATTAAACAAATATGAAAAAGGAGGGGTAGAGGAGAACTGGTGTTTGATAAGCTTAACTACTTGTGAACTTGAAATGAATGTGAAGGTGAATAGTTCTAAAGGTCATGTCCACCAAAAGGAGTGGTTATTTTAAATTTTAAAGTTGAGCAAGTGGAAATGTTTGTGTTTATTGCTTAACTTTCAAAACTGAATGTTGGATAGTATAAAACAATGATCATAACATGCAAAGCTCAGAGAATTTTTCACCTTTTACTTTTTCCTGTGTTACTAAATGAAAGCATGTGATTGACCAAATCAAGTCATTGATTTTAATATTAAAAATATTATATTATTGGTCAATAGTATTAAACTTCATAATGTTGATAAAATAATATAAAGTTTTAATATTTTCAATAAAGTTGTAAAACACTAAATGACCAAAAAAAGTCATTCTTTTTTCAAACAAAAATTGATAATAAAGCTTCCTAGAACATGACTTTAAAGCCAATAAACATCTCTATCATTTAGGCAAAACACTATAATCAAATAGAACTTTTTTGGCCGAACCTTTAGCCTGCCCATTACACAAATGCTGAACAAAAACAAGACATATACTTGAAGTCATTAGCCTGCAACCTGGTGTCATCAATAATCATTGCAATACTTTTATCAACTATAGAGCTATTAACAACATCAATAACCTTCTTTGCATCTCTCTCTACTATTAGTTCATCAAAGCTTTTAGATTTAGCCCATAAGAGTGCCTCTTAAATAACAAGAGCCTCGAGAACCATAGGGCAACAAAGACTAGCAATCAATCTCGCCAGACCTAATTTGATTTCTCCATTGAAGTTTTTAAAGGCCAAATCAAAACTACTTTTGTTGTTAGCTTTGTCTATCACCGCATTTGAATTGTATTCGATCCTTCTTGAAGGTGGAGTACACCAACTAAAACATTGAATAGAATGTTGTACTAATTGACAATTAAACAAGACTAAATATGGAGAATCAACTACTATAACATATTGAAATTCTTGCTCATCAAGAATACCTTGCTCAGAATCTCAAGAATCGACCAGGTCTTGTTGTTATAAGGGAAACTTTTGCTCATAACTTTTTTACCATCAACTTTATTTTTTAAAAGATGTCATGATCTTTTCCACCATTTAGCTCGAAAAACATCATTTGCAAAAGGACACAAGTCCAAAGAAGAGGCAAATGATAATGTAGAAAAACATTACTCTTAGTTTTTGACTTAGAATTATACCTTTTGCATGGCTCATCCACAAAGATGCCTCGATGAAGCAAGTTACAATTAACAACCAAGCTATCATGAAAAGCTTGCTAATAAGTAAACCTTTAATTTTGGAGTTTCAAGTGCACATAACTTTCCATAAGGAAGAATATAGGTACAAGAGTGGTGGTCTAAGGAGGATTTCTCAACAACATGGTATCCACTTCTAATGTTATAGATATGATTGTTTTGTGAAATGCTAATAAGCTGGTTATCTCTCTCTATAAAGCTTAAAGAAATACTTAAAATTTGTGCAACATCTAATTGCATGAACATACTATGAATTCTATCCTCACTCCAAGAATGGTTCTTTATCAATAACTTCACGAGCATAATGCTAGTGATCCTCTCAATACCTTACTGAACCCTCATTTCCAATAGCTCACCTAATACCAGCTTCTACAATTCTCCTTTCTTATAAAATACCATGATATAGGTTATGCCCCAAAGAGACATCCAAGAAAGAATGGTATGAAAAATATTTCTCTTTGGGAACTCTAGCAAGCAGAGATTTAGTTGGTAATTCTCTATCCCTATTTTGCAACATTATTAGGTTAACTCCTGAAAACTTTGAAAACAATACCACCCTCTCACTTCTTCAAATACATGTTTCCTCAACTAACCTAATGGATCTTTTTTTTTGTCTAACCTCTCCCACCAAAAAATTAGCTACAGCTTTGTTGATCTTTTTGCATAGAGAAGAAGGAAGAATCCCATAGATGGCCAAAGCGATAACTTTGATCAGCATTTTCCTATCAATAGTGACAAAAGACTCATTTTTCATGATTGTAGCATACCTAAAATATTATCCCTTTTCAAATAAAAATTTAATTTTCCCTTTATTGACAATTGATAGAAGGCCAAGATATTTATCTTTGTAGTCATAATGCTCAATACTCAAGATAGATGTTAAAGTACCATGCCTTCTCAAAGAAATATTTTTACTCAAGAAAATTGTGCTCTTGCCAAAATTCATTGCTTGTCCATTAGCTTGGTAGTAAAAATGAAGCACTTCCTTTATCTTAGGCTACTAATCTTTTATAGCTTTGCAAAATAAGATTGGGTCATTTTCAAAGAGAATGTGAATGAGTATAGGACAATGGTGAGCAATCTTATCTCCATGCAATTCCCTCCTATCAACTGATTTCTTTTTAAAATGGGGAAATGCCTTTGTATAAATAATGAAAAGGTATTGAGATAGTTGATCTCTCTGCCTCAAATCCCTACCAAGTCTAAGAAAGCCATATTTCACTCTATTAAGCAAAATTGAGTAAGGGACAATTGACACAAACCATGGTTAGTGAAATTTCTTTGCTGAGAAAACCAATTTGATCATGATTTTTTACAAAAGATTCCACTCAACATGATCTTAGGCCTTGCTCATGTCTAGCTTCAGAGCAAGATATTGATCACCTCCATTCTTCTTATTCTTGAATTTATGCAAGATTTTGTGTGCAACCAAGACACAAATAATTTAACACCTTAGAATTAATTTTGTAGAAAATATAGCACAAACTGATTGGCATCAGTTGCTTCATGTTTCTGACATTGTGGACTTTAGTTATCAGAGAAATCACCATATGTTGAAATTATTAAGTGTTCTCCTCTTTTGAAAAACTTTTAACTGTTTTCACCACTTCCTTTCTTAAATAATGTTATATTTATGAAAACATTTTCCTATGAATTTGTCACTCCTCATATCTTTTGTACAATAAACTGAGAAAGCAACACTTTATATTTCTACCTCATGAACATGTTTAGTGAGATGCATGTTCATTTCAACAATTACTTGAGAGTAAAGATATCTTAAAGCTTGACTTATTTGTGATGGTTGTTACGAAGTAAATAACTCATGAGAATAATTTTCAGTTGTATGTTGAATTTCCACACTGTCCACTCTCCACTCCCCATTTTGATCTTCCAATCCATGAATAAAGTTGTATCGATGTCACTGAGAGGGTACATTATGAAAAAGTTTGTATTTCTATCGCCTTCTTTAAACCACATAATTCTAGACTTTTGAGACCAATGAGATTCCTTATCTTTCCATCTATAACTCTTTTTCCAACTAGGCAAGTCTATGAAAATCCCATTACAAGCTAGAATACTTAACATATGCAAGATGTGCTTTAATTCTATCAATGTTCCTCCTTAAATTCAAACCATGTCCGTTTAAGTCATTTATTATATGCTCACATTTTTTGAGCTTCACAAAAGACTGATATATTGTGTATCCTCCTTGCTTAGACTACAATACTTTAACAACAATATCCCTCACTTACTAGTTAGTAGACCATAGAGCACCAAACTGGATTCTAGTTTTTATCTTTCTTTTATTAGGTTGTGTCCATAAGAATAGGCATGTGATCACTTCCTATCTCATCCAAATGCATAATTCATGGCCTCTCATAAGATTTCAGCCAATTGATAGAAACAACAAAATTATCTAAATGTTTTTGAAAATTTTAAGAGCTATGTTGTAGATTATTCCATATGAAAGGATGGTGTATTGGCTTGAGTGTAACAAGAGACATTGAATTCAAAAGATTATTGAAGGCATTAATTCTCAAATAATTATAATCAATGTCTCCTATTTTTTTAACTCTTCCCGACTAAGTGATCACCCCTACATGATTGATCCAAAGCCTTGATAAAGGTGGGTAGTTGCATTAAGCTTCTGACAATTAGTTTAAAACTTTGCTAATTTATTTATCATAAATTCTAGACATTATGAGCATTTCGTTGGAGTGTCTCCTCTTAGTAATATACTATAGAACCCAAATACAATGAAAAGCAAGAAAGGGCCTCTATATTTTCATCCAAGTATAGTGAATCAAAGGGTTTTCAATTCATGGATATGGATAAAGAAGTTAGCACCACTATATTGTTGCTTGAATATAGTGATCACATTGTAGAGAGGGCCTTCATATTGAATGTAGGGAATAAGAAAGTTAATCTTAGATAATAAGATTTATATTGGTACTTAAAATATTAAAACATTGACTGAAAAGTTAATAGAGGTGACAGATACTATGATTAGGTGAAAGATTTATATGGTATGTTTACAAGAGAAAAAGTGGATTAAAAGTAAAGGAGGTTAAGAAAATATGTTTTAAATTATGATACTCAAGAAAGAAAAAGGCTCAAAATGAAGTTAGTATTATTGTAGATAAAAAATTAAAGGATAATGTAGTAGACTATAAGGGTACAATGGTCACATCATGATGATGAAATTAATGTTAAGAGTATAGGCTTTCAATATAGTTTGTACTTATATACCCTAAGTAGAACTAGAAGATAGTATAAAAAGCATTTTGAAAGGAGTTAGATAATGCAATTCAAGAAGACCCACAAAGAGATGATTTGCTTGGGAGGAGGCCTAAATGGACATATGTGTAAAGAGGCATTATGATATTAAGGTATTCATAAAAAATGTGATTTTGGAGATTAAAATAAAGAAAGGAAATTTTAGATTTTGCTATAGTATATGATCTCCTTATATCCAATACAAATTTTAAAAAATGAGATGAACATTTAATTACTTAACATCAACTTTTAGTCATGGATTGTAGGTAATATGTGAATAAAGAGACAAAGAGTATATAAAGCTACTCAACTAAATGATGGAATCTCAAAAATGAGAAAAAATATATAGAATGGAATAATATGTTTATGAATATTAGGAAAGTAACAAAAGATATTTTAGGTGAATCTAAGGAAGGCATACCGGCACAAAAAGAAGCTTGGTGGTGGAATGAAGTAATGCAAGATAAAATTAAGGTAGCGATGGTACTTTATAAATTGTATTATACCAAAAAGGTTGATGATACTTGGAAGACTTATAAGAAAGCAAAGAAGAAAAAGGTTGTCAATAAAGTAAAGGCTTAAATTTGGGATGATTTGTATAAAAAACTTAACATAGAAGAATATGAAAGATATTTTTAGGATAGGTAAGGCTAGAGATAAGAAAATTAAAGATCATACTACTATTGTTTGATGTATCAAATATGATGATGAGAAGATTCTAATGACAAGTAATGATATAAAAATACATGAAAAAGATATTTTTAAACTTAGAAGAGAAAATTAAGTTTTTTAATAAAAATAAAGGTCTTAGTATTAACTTAATATAGGTCTTAGTATTAACTTAGAAGAGTTAGACAACTTAGAAGATTATATAAACCATAATTATACCCATAATAGAGATGAGTATCAATTAGATTATAAAATTATTTAATGAAATATACAAAAACTAAAAAATGCTTAGGGAATGTAAGAATAGCATGATTATACCCATATAAAAGAATATGATAGACATATAGAATTGTGTGAATCGGGTACCAAGTTGATGAGTCATACTATAAAATTATGAGTGAATTATTGAACGTATGTTGAGACAATGATCTAATATAATAGAGAACCAATTTGGGATCATGCTAGGAAGATGTATTATTGAGGTTATTCACCTATTGTGATGTCCTATGAAATGTTTTTAGAACAGAAAAAAAAGAATCTTCACATGATATTTATTGATTTAAAAAAAACTTTTGATAGGCATCAAGAAATAATCTTTGAAAACCTTGGAAAAAAGGTATCCTATTGACATACATTACTCTTCTAGGAGACATGTATGATGGTGTATAAACATGTATGAGGACCCATGAAAGAATGATAAATGTCTTTTAAGTCAATATTAGATTACATCAATGATCAATTTTAAGTCTTTAATGAGTTATAAATGTATATTCAAGATGAAATACCTTAGTGTATATTTTTTGCAAATGATAGTGTCACTGAATAAGTGAAAGGAAAAAGTTGATAGTAAATTGAAACTATAGAGAAACATTATAAAGCAATGGATTTCAACTATGTAGAATAAAGATAAAATATATGGTATATAGGTTTGATTATTTGGTTCTTCAGTTGATATAGAAATTAAGATTAACAAACATTATATCACTCATAAGAAAAGTTTTAAATATTTGGGGTCAGTTTTTTAAAATAATGGAAAAATTGATGGAGATGTGCATCAAGTATTATGTGACAAGAAGATATCATTAAAGTTAAAAGGTAAATATTATAACAATTAGAAGCAATGTTTTATGATTTTGAGTGTTGGACAATCAAAGATCAACATGTACAAAAAAATGTTGAGATGGATGTGTGGTTACATAAGGAAAGACAATATATATATATATATATATATATATATATATATATATATATATATATATATATATATATATATATATATATATATAAAATGAGGTTATAAGAAACAAACTAGGAGTGATACCAATAGATGATAAAATGAGAAAAAGTCGTTTAAGATGGTTTTGATACATAAAAAGATGACAAGAAGAACCTTCGTTAAGAAGGCATGAGAAAATAGATAGCGAAAATATTAAAAGAGGAAGAGTAAGATCACTGAAGTGTTGAAAGAAAACAATAAATAACGATCTGGCTTATATTAAGTTAATTGTTAGTATGACACATGATAAAACTCTATTGAAACAATGAATACGTGTAGTCAACCCCATAATCTAGTACGAGAAAAGGTTTAATTGTGGTTGTTGTGATACCTCCCATTTTTCCTCAAGATACCAAGAGCTCATAGAAGTCATCCACTAAAAAGTGGACCTCCTATGGTTCCTTAAATAGCTTTAATTTCTAGTTTTTGTGCCCCTCGAACATGCTCCACACTACTGAAATAAATAAGTAGCCCTTCTCAAACAATCTACTTGGACATATACATATACTGAGCACGAAAAATAAAGTCACTAGCAATAGATAGTTGGTTTCCTCCTTTCATGCTAGAACCAACCACCTGATACATCATGTGGCTCAATGGTCTCAAACTTAGTAAACTTGCATTGATTCATTAGGTTTGATTCACACTTTTGTCTTCTTTTCATTTGCACTTTCACCTTCTTAATTCTCTGGAATATTGCTTCAGGCCATCCCCTTTGTGCTCACCTTTTTGGAGAACTTTTTAGTTTATGATACACCTGGTTCTTTGTCGGTCCCTGCTTGGTTTGATAAAGAAGCATATTGGTCTTATAGGCCCACAATTTAAGCATGCATTCTCTTTTTCCTTAAGAGTCATGGCCCACCAATATCAATATCCTTCAAATGGTCAACATCATTAGAGTTGACTTTCTTAAGTGGAGAAATTTCCTCGAGACTCACATTTTTTTGCAGGGAGACTCATTGTTGCAATCAACTCTTAGCTCCTTATTTTATGTATCTCACGACTTTTAACAATTATTCCTAAATTTAAAATTTCCTTTATCATGATTCTTTCCCTTATCAGCAAAATCCCTTGAATTCAACACTTTTGTAACCCCATATCTCACTAATTCCTTACGGAGATTAGCAGTCAAAATTGAAACCACTTTGTGACTGAATTAAAATCTTTGTTAGTAATATTAGAATCCTCTGAGCCATCATTAAGCAAGAGTAGATTTGTTACACAATGTTCATGGCTCTCCTTTCATGACTAATAGGATACCCATCCTTATTGAAGAAAATTTGAAAAGATTACCCTCTAACACTACTCTAAAAGCCCTTGGATGACCCCATAGATTCTCCGTAAGAGATTTTAGAGCATTCTTATTAACATGTTTAATAGTGAAAACTTTTCCAATCATAATTGAAGCACATTCCAACAAACCACTCTCAAAATCCTCATTGTCAAGGATGAAAAGCTTTTTGGAGGACTTCCCTCATTTCAATACTACTCTCGCCCCAACACACTTAAATATATATATATATATACTTATTTTATTTATTAAATTGAAAGAGGAGACAACTAATCAACCTGGTATTATCCAACATTCACGACTACTTTCATGGTCTCAACCATAGTCATTAATTTTAATTTTAATTACTTTACATTTTAATGTTAAAATATTTTTCAATTGAAAGTAGAGCAGCTAGCTGGGAGACTATGCCCAAGCTTGTATCATGACATACATCAATTCATCCGCCATCCATGGCCGCTAAAGTCAATCAAATTGTCAAATGATTGTATGACCATGAATTAACCGTGACACTTTTTTATTTCAAGTTTTGAAAATTGGAAAGGTCGAGCAGTATGCACCCATGCCAGTGGTTTGGCTTCCAATCCATCAATTTTGTTGTGGTCTAGACAATCGGTTCCACACCATGTGGACTTACTATATGATATGGATTCTATATCACTATTGAGCTTGAACATGAGTCTTATTAGGAACAACAATAACAACTATGCCTCTTCTCATACTAGACAGGGTCGGCTACATGGATTCTTTGTTTTTACATAGCCCTATTATGTGTCATGTTAGCAGTTAACTGACAATAAGCTAGTTCATTCTTTGTTGTTTCTTTCCAATACTTTTGTGGTCGTCCTCTACCTCTAATACTTTCAAAATCTAGTTTTTCGTACCTTCTTATAGGTTCTTATTTCTATATATTCAAACCATCTTAAACGATATTCTCTTATTTTATCCTCTATTGGTGTCACGCCTAATTTGTTTCTAATAAATTCATTATGTATACAGTCTTTCCTTTTATGACCACTCATCTATCTCAACATCTTCATTTCTGTCATAGGCATCTTTTGTACATGTTGATGATTAACTGCGCAATACTCATAACCATAAAA
The DNA here is from genome assembly GCA_036023115.1 of Brasenia schreberi. NCBI lineage: Eukaryota > Viridiplantae > Streptophyta > Magnoliopsida > Nymphaeales > Cabombaceae > Brasenia > Brasenia schreberi. Next base: position 13,223,025 of record JAYKKT010000063.1, on the reverse strand, counting down.
CATAACAGGTCTAATTGTTGCTCTATAATATTTACCTTTTAATGTTAATGGTATCTTTTCTTACCACAAAAAATACCTAATGCTCCAATATATTTTAACCAACCTGCATTAATTCTATGCATAGCATCTCCATCAATTCTTCTATCAATCTAAAAATTGAGCCTATGTATTTAAAAATTTCCTTTTAGGGGATGCAATGTGTGTAAATTTTAATTTTTATGTCCTCTAAAATAACCAGATGATCAAACTTACATTTCATATATTTTGTCTTTATTCTACTAAGTCAAAAACCTTTACTTTCTAATGTTTCTCTCTATAATTCTAATTTTTATTAACTTTTTTCTTAGACTCCTCTACTAACACAATATCATTTGCAAATAACATACACCAAGGTACTTCATCTTGAATATGTTTTGTTAACTCATCAATCACTATTATAAATAAGTATGAACTTAAAGTTGATCATTGATGTAACCCAATATTAACTTCAAAGAAATATGTCATTCCTTCATTAGTTCTCATACATGTTTTTGCACTATCATACATGTCTCTTATAAGGTTTATATATCAATGGAATACCTCTTTATTCCAAGGTTCTCCAAAGAACATCCCTTAGTATCCTATTGTAAGTTTTTCTAGAACAATAAATATCATGTGGTATTTCTTTTTTGCTCTAAAATGTTCTATAAGATGTCTCAAAAGGTGAATTGTTTCAACAATAAATATGCCTGACATGATCCAAATTGGTTCTCTATTGTACTTGATATTTGCCTTAACCTACTTTCGATAATTCTTTCCCATAATTTTGTAGTATGGCTCCTTAACTTGATACCTCGATAATTTCAAACCTCTATAGGAATATTGTCTAGTCCTACCAATTTACTACCCTTCATATGTTTAATAGTCTCTTTGACTTCATTCTTTTCAATACATCAGTAGAAATTATGGTTTATTTACTTTTCTAATTTGGCTAACTCTCTTAAGTTAATACTAACATCTTTATTTTCATTAAAAAACTTATAAAAATGGTTTTCTATTCATTTTTATATCATTATTTGCCACTAGAATTTTTTATCCTCGTCTTTGATGCATCTACAAAATTATAAGGTACCTTCTTTGCCTTGATTTTATTTTACATCACTTCACTCCACCACCAAGCTTCCTTTTGTGCAAGTACACCTTTCCTAGATTCACATAACATAACTTTCTCCACTTTCCTAATATATATAGCCATATTGTTACACATATCACAAGGTGTATCAACATAGTTTCAAGCATCTCTTTAAAAGACTTTCTGTTTAAATATACCTTTTTTCTTACTTTTGAGGTTTCACCAGTTATTCTGAATAGCTTGATCACTCTTTTCTTCTTTGTCCACTTTTTCACCTTTAAATTTATATTTAAAAGTTGATGTTAGGTGGTTAAACTTTCTCCTAAAATTACCTTGTAATCTTTACAACACAATCTATCTTTTTTTCTACAAATAAAATAATCAATGTGTTTGTAATAAGCCACTCTTATAAGTAATTAAATATTCATCTCTTTTTTTGAATATAAAGAGATCAAATGTCATAGAAAAATTTAAAATCTCCCTACTTTCCTCATTTATATCCACAAAACCAAAGTTTCCATGAATACCTTGATATCTTAATGTCTCTTTACCGACATGTCCATTTAAGTCTTCTCCTAAACAAATCATCTCCATTTGTGAAATTCTTTGAATCACCTTATCTAACTCCTCTAAAAAATTCATCTTTATACTATCTTCTAGTCCTACTTAGGGTACATAAGTACAAACTATATTCAAAACCTCTGTTACTAGCAATAATTTCTACATCATGATTCGGTCACCATATCGTTGTATGTCTACTACACTATCCTTTAAATCTTTATTTATGATAATACCAACTCCATTTTGAGCCTTTTTCTTTCTTGAGTACTATAATTTAAAACATGTATCATCAATCTCCTTTACTTTTTCTCTAACCCACTTTGTCTCTTATAAATATATAATATGAATCTTTCTCCGAATCATAGTATCTACTTCCTCCATTAGTTTACTGGACAATGTTTCAATATTCCAAGAACCAATATGAATCTTATTGTTTAGGACTAGCTTTCTTACCCCCTGCATTCGTCCATACTGAAAATATGGAGACCCTCTTTGTAATTTATTCACTACATTCGGGTGGCAATGTAGCGAGACTAACTTCTTTAGTCATACCCGTCCATGATATGAGAACCTCTTTGTAATTGATTCATTATATCTACGCAAAAATGTAGAGGCCCTTGTTTGCTTTTTACTGCATTCGGGCTTTGGGCAAAAGGAGACACCCCTATGCAATACTCATAATTTGTATTTGTGATAAGCCACTCTTATAAGTAATTAATGTTCATCTCATTTTTTGAAGATTGTGTTGGCCATAAAGAGATCAAATGCCATAGTAATATTTAAAATCTCCCTATCTTCCTCATTTATATTCCCAAAACCAAAGTCTCCATGAATACCTTGATATCTTAATGCCTCTTTACCGACATGTCCATTTAAGTTTCTTCCTAAGCAAATCATCTCCCTTTGTGGAATTATTTTAATCACCTTATCTAACTCCTTCCAAAAATCTATCTTTATAATATATTCTAGTCCTACTTGGGCTGATTCAAAACCTCTGCTCTTAGCACTAATTTCAACGCCATGATTCAGTTACCATATTATTGTATGTCTATTGCAGTATCCTTTAAATCTTTATTTATAATAATACCAACTCCATTTTGAGACTTTTCCTTTCCAGTACCATAATTTAAAATATGTATCCTCAATTTCCTTTGTTTTTTCTCTAATCCACTCTATCTCTTGTAAGCATAGGATATGAATCTTTCTCTAAATCATAGTATCTACCACCTCCATTAGCTTACTGGACAATATTCTGATATTCTAAGAACCAATACGAATATTATTGTGTAGGACTAGCTTCCTTACCCCTCACATCCATCCATATTGAAAATACGGAGACCCTCTCTGCAATTTATTCACTACATTCGGGTGGTAACATAGCGAGACTAACTTCTTTAGCCACACTTGTCCATGATATGGGAACCTCTTTGTAATTTATTCACTATACCTTGCCGAAAATGTAGAGGCCCTTACTTTTCACTGTATTCGAGCTATGCAGTGTGTTGCTAAGATGGGACGTCCCAACTCAATGCTCATAATTTGTATAACCCATAGTATAAAAATCTGATAAAGTTTTATGCTAGCTGTTGGAAGCCTAACACAACCCTCCTTCTTTATCCAGGCTTGGGACCGGCCATGCAAGAGTGATCCCTTACATGGGGTGAAGTTTTTAGTCTTATTAGCATTTAGATATTTTATTGTCTCCTTCCAATACTTTAGTGGCATTTTTCTTTCTCTCTTAAAGTACTCATTATTTAATTTCTCGTATCATCTACCCAAAACTCTGTCTAGACATACTTACACATGTCCAAATTATAAACTACTAGCTCGAAGTATCTCCTTTTAAAGTGTTCATTGTCATATCTCGCACCTTGATTAGAATAGCGAGTGTCAAAGATGTCATGTAAAAAGTCATACATCATCTCTTCATGGAGCTCATAATAATACTAAGGGTTGTCTTGAGTCGGGGTGCCAGGCCCTTAGTACTAGAATTACATCTATACATCTATAGTCAACCATGGTTCCATATTTGATTAGAGAATTGTATTGACTTTAGGTTTTCATGTGAGAGGAGATAGCAATACAGGAGAGAACGAGGCGCTTGGGTGCTTGGGTTTTCATGGGAAGCCCGTGGTCGAGTACTTGGCCAACGTTCGTGGTGCCAAATTTTTTTACTTAAATTGGGCCTAGAGAAGCATAATTTCATGCTATTGACAATTTGCTTGTTTGGTACACAACGAGAGTTGGAACTGTGAGCACCAAAAATCAAGGGCAAGATCCCCTCAAACCTTATATGAGACACACCCTAATGGAATTACTATGTTTGGAAGGTAAGACAAGTAAGAATCCTCTTTGATGGGAAACTAAAATAGGCCGTATTTCTTTGAGTTTGTAGCAATGCCAGTGCTTTGAGCAACGAACAAAGAATTTAAGCCTCTACAGTCCATGAATAGAGCAGTGGCCAAACCTCACCACTGTAGTCTCTCTCTCGCTATATATATATACCTACATACATACATATATATACATATATATATGTATGTATATATATATATACATACATATATATATGTATGTATATATATATATACATATATATATATATATATATGTATGTATGTATGTATGTATATATATGTGTGTGTATATATATTAAACAATACAATGTGACAGGAATACTATCTGATTTCCTTTCATCTAGGAACTTGGCAAACAAACATGTCCTACAATACAAACAAATAATGCCATATCCGAGAAAAAAATATTTACATAGCTGCCATACCTTTTACTCCCACAGACATGGTTGGGATGCTACAATTAAACACTACCCTTTCAGTATTAGATTACATAAAACACTAACCCATAAAGTTACTTTTAGAATCAAGAATGATCAATCTAGCAGCCATGGCAGTTAAGCTAGGTGAATCAGTTTAGACCCCAGCAAAACCAGACCACAGAACCCTTTGAGATCACCTGCTTCAAAATTTACAGGACTTGTTCTACCATTTGAAGCCACTGGTAGGCCAAGAATATAACTAAGCTATACAGTATGCGATTTCGCATGGTTCAAACATGGAGTACACCATTTCAATCATATCAGGCATATACGGAGAAGGATGATGAAACTAATGAGATCTTGATCCTTGACAAAGAGCCACGTTGGTGTGCAATCTTATCTATGTCTTTAACAATGTTGAAGACAGCTTCGGGCTGTGCAAGCTTCAGTGAGTTCCGCGACATCCTACTCAGTTCTCCTTTGGCACAGCTAAGCCAAGAGGCAACCAGACTTGCTGTTTGTGTTGGGCCCTTTGAGAACACTCCTGCTCCATTGTCAACTACATAAGGTACATTCCCAACTTCCTGCAATATCCAGAAAATGAAAATGAGCAGTCACATTTCAAACTCGTGATTCCACAGATAGAAATCCAATGAGGGATTCCACCGATAATCCAGGTTAGCATTGGCATCAACATACTAGGACATTTTCGAGCTTCAGAGAGAAAATATGCACAGTAAGCATGCATGACAGCTTGACACTTCACAAAACCTTCCCGTGTTTGAAGGTTGAAAGTAGCATCAGCGCAAACAGTACAAGTATATGAACTTAAATATGAAATATAGAAACCATTTCAAAAGTTTGTGTTTGGTCTCTCTTAGTAGTTCCGATTCTAACAAACAAGATTGAGCATAATGGCGACTAGGAATCCATGTAGCTGACCTCAATTTGGAAGAAGACTCGGCTTTCGGGTTTGATTTTTGGTTGGTTTCTTTTAGAAAATACGAAAGGAGCAATGAGAGAAATGGTAGGCTATGCATTACGGGACAAAAGGATTGATGGTTAAATTCTTTCTACTCCAATCTATAGAAGATAAAACTCTTTTGACAGTACCTGCCCAGGAATAAAATCATTGAGAATTATGGGCAGCCCCCGGATCAGTGCTTCGGCGATGGTACCCGGTCCAGCCTGCAAAACGTTGAAAGCACCATGATCAACAATGAAATCCACTTGTTTTCTGGGTAATCAACAAATAGAAATATTAGGTAGGAGTAAACCGCAAAAGTTTTCTTCTTTGGCCAACAGAAGAAACTATGAATATGATGGTTACCTTAGTGATAATGCAATCACAGGCTGCCATCCATTTCTCTATTTGTTTCTCAAAGCCCCTTACCTGTGAATGAAAAAAAGAATCAAAAGGGATGAATTTCTCACAAAGTAAAGAAGAACCTGCTGCACTAATTACAATTGAATTCTCATGTCAACATGCGATAAATAAGAAAAACAGGTTACCTTCACTGGAACCCTCCATTCGATAGAGTTTAGTGTAGACGCGAGGACCTGATTCCGACCGCAGATTACGACAATCTGTCCTATCGGCTTGCCTTGTAATTCATCATACAGAGCTTCCTCGAGTGCATATGCGGTTTCTTCTACAGGACCCGTGCCTTCTCCACCTCCCATGAACAACACTGCAGGCAATTTCTGATCCATTCCTAGTTCTACTCTTAATTCATTCTGCACAAAAAGAGTTCATAAGACCACAAAGAACAATCTCAAGTCCCACAGTTTCTGCGTATCTAAATGTAGATCGCTAAAAACCTTCGAGAGGATGGCTCGGCAAAAGGACGGCCTAACAGGCAGCCCGAAAATGCGTATCTGAGAAGGAACCAGTCCATCCAGCAATGCTCTCTTTGATACCTCCTCTGAAGGGCAATAGCATCTTGTAACACCAGTGTGGAACCTGAAATATGTTGCATATTTTGAGTTTTAAATTCAACTTTTTTGAACCTCAATTCATACGATTCTGTGAATCTGTTTACCCAATTATTAGATCAGAAGACAGACTTGAACACAAAATTTCAAAAGTAGACAGAGGATCATAATTTGAAACCTTTAGAATTACCAACCATGTGCGGTGGCAGGTGTTGAGATCTGTAATAACTGTGACAAAGATCACCTTCTTGTCAAGGCCCTTCCATTTGAGCACCCACAAAGGAATATGCTGCATAAGAGGATGGACGCTAATGATAATATCTGGCTTGTACTTCATTAAACCAGCCTCCACCTTCCTTCATCACACAAAAATATTTATATTAGAAAGGTTCAGATCACAAACTATCATTTGCATAATCTAATATCTTGCTGAATAATTCAATTTTACAGATACAACAATGATCAAAATAAAGATAGTATAGGAATGGCTGGCGAATATGGCATACCCGAAAGAAACGACAAAAACTTGTCACAGATCAGAGCCATCTCAATGGTTCATCAACCATAAGATTACAGTATAGTGAATGCAGATCCTTACATAGATGTGCAATAGGCAAGAATATTAGCTAGAAACAGAGCTAGGATCTTAAGTTGGTTTTCATTTTTTTCCTTGCTTGCTTTATAGATTAATTTAATAGTAGATTTTGTCTAGTTCATGCGAACTTCGACTTAAACGGCATGAACGTACTCTGCATAGAAGACGGCATAGGCGGTGAGGTAGAGGCAATGAACCCAGCGAGGTGAACTTCCATGAAAGGCAACCTTCCATAATCGCGAGTGCTTCAAAAAGAACTTGTATGACCTCTCCATGTCGTTCAATGGCCAACCTGTATGCTCCTTCCACAGATCCTCCACAAAAATCTATTCATCAGAGAAAAGCCACAAAAAATTTCAGAATTCATTCGTCTGGTTATCACAGAAGTCGAAACTGAGATGTAGAGCAAAGGAATAAGAAGTTAGATGATGCACTAAACTAAAGAGAGAAAACCACGCCACATGGTTCGCTCTTGCGGAGTTCACTATATACATAAAACAAAATGGTAAGACAAGGATACAAGATAGATTACACCGACATCTTACAATGTGTAGCTAACCCCATGTCGCCTGAGAAAAGTCTTGGTTTTTTTATTTTGGTGAGTAAGAATCTACGAAATATGAATTCATTTACTCACCGACATCCAAGCTTCAAGGTAGGGAATTTTGGAAGCTTTCGGAATAAATCGATATACATGCATACATAATATGTAAAGAGAGTCTTAGATTTAGAGAACTAGATGGAACTTATCTCAATGGTTGAGGTAGACATGACCTGTTGTCGGGTTCCAAACGAGAACGGACCAAACCGGCCTTGGAACCAGGGATCCCTCAGTTCGGTTATCTGACCATAAATTGAAACCGAAACCGACGATTCTAAACTGCCATAAATAGGGTTTACATGTATTCTTTGAAGCCCTTTAACACAAACAAACTGTCCGCTAATGGTAGGGAGTTGTCCTACCGCTGCTGTCGGTGGGAGTTTAACTCCTCATGATGTACTGTCCTTATATTTAAAAAAATGAAAATGGATTTGAGGCAATTCTATAACTGGAATCGAAAATGGCCCAGAACATTTTTATTACGTTTCAGGTTTCAAGCAAACCAGAACCATGTCATGTATTACATGCAAAGTATGAAAGTTGATGGTATAATGATAGGTTCTATGTTTTGTTAGAGAGCTTCTCATACTGGATATTACTTATCATCATCACCATCATAATGCAATTGTGCATTAAATGACTTGGAACTAGTTGATGGGTAATTCAATTTGTGTTGTTCGTGCATAGTGCACATCAAGTTGCACCGATTGACCGAACAAACGGTGACAATCATCAAGTGATATCTAACATGAGAGGCTATCTAACATCTCCCACACTTTCTTCCTGTATAGAGAGAGAGAAAGAAGGGGGGAGAGTCAAGATGAAGCTAACTCAAACCAAGTGATGTATTAGAAGAAACCATAAATAAAACCTATGAGACGTATTTCAATGATAGACAAACTGAAATCTTCAACAAGGAAATTCAAAAGGTCGAAATCAAGTGAAAATCACAAATCGCGCTGTAAGCAAGTGTTCACATCAATAACCAGGCAGAACCTTGAATGAAAAATCGGAAGACAACAACAACCATATTCCCCGCAATGTTCAAAAAAGTACGAACTCAATCAGAGGACTCCCAGGAACAGGAAAAGAGAAAAAGTCTACTTACACCAATCAAACGATTTAGAGGTGCAACAGAACGTCACTAAATCATTTCTGTACTACAGTAAAAGAGCGTATATATGAAATCATAAGATGAGGGAGGGAGAGAGGGAGCATACCGTGTACTCGTCGCCGAACTCCAAACGGAATGCTTCCTTAATGGCTTCGGCCGATGCCCGGTGACCGCCGCCCGTGTCACTCATGAGGATGAGCACGTTCTTGGTCCTCTCTGCGCCAACCTGAACCAAGCCCATGCTCTTCTCATTTTCCACGCAGCTTCCAAACAAAGAAGAAACGGAAGAGGACGACCACAACCATGAAGAAGAAGAAGAAGAAGACGCGAAGGAGCACCACCACTGGTAACCGAGAATCGCTTCGCTTATCCACCTCCTCGGAGATACCACCGATGTCACCATGGTGTACTTTTTCCGGTAGCTTTTCGCCGGAATTATTTCTAATTCCTGTCTCTTCGTCGTCCTCCTTAGGGACGGCTTTGCAGGATGCGTGAGTGCAGGGTAGCATTTGAAGTCGTTCCGAAAGCCATGTGGGCCCCATTACATCCGACGTGGATGCACCTGACCGCGAAGAGACGGGCTTTCGGGGAATATTACCTTGACCTTAAAGGAAATAATGGCCACTAGATTCGAATATTACGTGGAATGTTCGGGTTGGATCTGGAAAGATCCGCATCTTGGCACTGATGTGCTCGAAACAATAATAATTCCATGAATCGGGTCAGGATTAAGTTTCCCTTTTCGGGTTACAAGGCGGGTTGCGAAACCCTAGGGTTTGTCCTTTACATGGAGTAGGACTGACACTGTAAGACACGACACCTAGTTAACTGGCTGAAAGGAGAAACAAAAGTAATATAGAGTCCCAACACACCCTCTCTCCCCCTCTTTTTTGTTAGAAAAGGAAGCTGAAGCCTAACACACACTGAGACACCCTCGAAGAATCGAACTCGCCACCGACTTTAGCTCTGTTAAGCTTCATGGTATCGAGAAGAAGGTCACCTCCCTCATTGATACATGATGACTACAGTTTCATGCTATGGTTGAGACAACAATGGACACGAGTGATTGTCGTGTCTCTTTTAGGTGAGTCGATTCTCGGTGGTGCGATCTTTAAATCTACAAAGTTGTTTATTTTAGGTGGTGCAATCTTTAAATCTTAAAGTTCAAAGGATCTTAAGATTTAGATGGAGAACCCACTAAGATCTTACAAATCGGAACCCCATAATTGGGGTTTAGATCGTTTAAGATCATAGGATTTTATCTGAATCAGGATCTTGACAACTGCGAATGCGACGCAAAAACACCATAGGATAAGTCAAACACGTTCATGTCCATGTAAGTAGCATGAACAAAATTCATCCATGTTCTAGTTGTCCAAGTGATGCTAACATGAAAAATGGCATGACACAAGTACGACCTGACCTGAAAGATGAGATTGCTAGCAGTAATATCCAATGCGAAAACCCAAGACAAGCACAGACCTGAAATATCCATGTTTGTGTTAGACTCAGTGACATGAAAAAAGATTGGGTCATGTTCAGGTTAACCATATCAAACGACAGAATATAGGCACGAACAGAAATACAAGACCGTTATTTTTGTTGGAATCTAACTCCTTAAAGGAAGCATAACTGGTTTCAAGATCAATGATAATTTCTAGTTTCTCATTTGTTAGATTCAATGCAACATTTTTATCACTTAGATTGATGCAAGAAGATCGAGTCTCTTCTGGTTCGCAACACTCTTTTTTGAAATTTTGTTCTAGACCAAGGAAAACGAGATTGGGTTTCTTCTTTTCTTGCTCAAGAACAACATGATTTGACTTGGAATTTTGACTAGTGTTCTTGAGCTCCTCTTTGTTCTACTCTAGACTCGTCTCTCACGAAAGAATAGGTGTTGTGAAACCCATCATAAGTGGTCCTTCACGGTCAAAAACTCAGTGCAACGAAAACACAAGAATGATTTTAAGAGCCAAAAACATAGTAACTATGCATAATGGTGAACTAGTCAATCTTCACGAATTTCTCCATCCAATTTAGTATACCCAATATGCCTTTTGAAAAACTAGCCAATCTTTCACAGCCAAAAGCAAAGTAGAAACAATATCATGCAACGGAAATAGTAAAGAATACGTCCAACAATGCAAACATCGAAAAAACATAAGATGTTACTGCTCGTCTGCGGTTGCACGAGATAGAGAGATAAAAACAAGAGACTCAAATCATGTAACAAAAATAGCAAAAAGTACATCTAGCTGGTCAAACAACGAAAAGATCCCATTTTCTCCTAACTACGACCAGGGTTAATCTCCTGAAACACTTAATGGTGACCAGACTATATGAGAAACATATTCAATAGTCACCATGAAATGATAGCGTGTTCAATAGTCACCAAATTGATCTTAAAACCAATAATATAATGAAGAAGAATTACAAGAAACAGATCATATAACAGAAATAGACAAGAGTGCATCCATCAAATATAAAAATGAAGATGGTTCTCTTGAAACCCTTAATGGCAACCAATTCCTCGTACCTAAACAAGAGAGAGAGAGAGAGAGAGAGAGAGAGAGAGAGAGAGCTACACGACCGAGGAAAGGGATAGCGCTGCTCGTCTATAGGAGAGGTTGAATGGGAGAGATGTAGTTTCTGCTCGTCTGTGGCTGCATGAGAGAGAGGATGGAGAAGGATGAGAGATGAAAACGAGAAAGAAACGGAAAAATGCAAAACTCTTCGGTTGTTTGGGAGATATGCATGCTCGTTTGTTAGATGTACGAGAGAAAGCAACAGAAAGGGAGAGACACGAAGATGAGAGAGGGAAAGGGGGAAATGCAAAATAGGAGACAAAGGTAGAGAGCGGGTGAGGGAGGGATGTGCAAGTTTAGGGCTTGGGTAGAAAGGCTTAAGCCGCACGATCATGATCTAAGATTGTTGAGGTGACCGATCAGGATGGGTTTCCGGTTGCATCCTTCACCTTCTCACTCTCTTTATATATATATATATATATATATATATATATATATATATATTTATATATATATATATATTTTTATATTTATTTATTTATTTTTTGAATGACATGATTATAATAAAAATATATTTAATACTTTTCGCTACTTAAAAAATTTTATTCATACCACCCAAAGGAATGAGTTGAGCAAGATTCGATTTATATATATATTAATCATTCATTCGAAATTTAAATTAAAAAAATAAAAATATGTATGTGTAAAAATTTAGAGAACATATCTACACTTTACTTTTTTAAATTTAAATCAAATTTAAACCATTCACCATCAAAGCTAAATGGTTGAGACTTCTTTGTATATGCTAATGCATATCGAAAGGCTTAAGAGACCTTATGTCAATGATCTCTGGATCATAACCTTTGTTCACAAGAGTTTTTGCTGCCTGCATCACATGATATCTCATGCGAGAGTATGTGAGAATCGTAACATGATCCCCAGGCCGCACCATCTCTGCCTCCTCGAGGGAGAAGATGTGCTCTTCATCTGGTATTCTCTCTTTCAGGTTATACAATAGGACATGCTCAAACAATATAAGAGACCTTATGTCGATGTGCAGGTTTTACCCCTAACAGGACCCAAACCTATTCAAGTGGGTAATCCCCACCAGTTCAAGTTCCCGGGAGTTGGGCCAATATCCACCCCTAATATCATACACATATCTGTTTTGGATTTGGGATTCAGAAGGCAAAAAAACTATAAACCAAGAAAGTCTATCTAAATTTAATCAAATCCTGTCAAACTTTATTCGAAATCCAGATCCAAACCCGATAGATTGGCGTACGTTCTTCGTTTCTGCCAAGAAATTCTCCTAGATTGATTTTATGAACTCGATGAGCCACTACGAACCTTCTTACTAAAATCGATCTAAGATTTTAACCGTTGAATGAATCTATATGGACGGGCCAGATCAGTCCAGATCTTCACCGTTCACAAAAAGCAGATGAGATGATGATACCATTTCCTCAACCATAAAAGTCCTTTGCTTCACGTCTCTCTCTCTCTCTCTCTCTCTCTCAGAGTCAAGAAGAAGATGGAGGCAACGTTGATACCGGAACCATGGAACACGCTCGTCCTTCTGACCCTCTTTCTTCTATACGTCATGGTCGCCGGATCCGTTTCCGTGATGTCTTTCTTGCCGGAGAAGTCGCCGGAGTCGGAGGCGCTTCGAAGGGTCAGCCTCGTCGTCGCCGTGCTCCTCACTTACAATTATGGCATCCGGCTCTGGTCTATGCTCCCGGTGGACATGATGTGGATGGCGTGGGTCTTCTTCTCAACAATCACCGCCGGCTGCATCTTCATCACGGTGCTCTTCCTCAAGTACGGGCTTCGAGATCCGGCCAATGAGAAGACGAAGACGGCACAGAAATCGCTGCAGGCGCCTCTGCTTGGCACCGGCTTCGTGACTACGGATTAATCTCAGGAAGAAGGATAATGATGGTTTGGTTTGTAATTGCAAATGGTGATTAAAATCGGTTCATAGAAGCCGAAGAATATTATGTGCGTGGAGTGAATAGTGATGCATATAAGATATTGACGGAATCTTGTTTACTCTCTGTGAATGTGTGCGTGTGAAACCCTGAATTCTTTGTTTTGGATGGGATTGCTCGCGCTTTTTTCTCCCTTTTCTTGAACATGATGAATTGTGCGAATCTCTTGTTTGCGCCCAAAATCTCGTCGGCTATTGACATGTTCATCAAAATGAAGAAAGATCCCCAATTTTCCTCTCTGTCGGTGGATTAGAGGAGGAAGATTGATTAGGAAACCCTAGGAAGGTGCAGCAGCCGTGATTTGGCTTGCCTTTATCCTACAGCCGTCCATCTTAAAGCTGGAGCACTGTGGAGACCCTCCATCTCTCAGACATGACCGGCCTAACCACGAGTAGTTTCTGGTGATTTATGTAATTTTATGCCGATTGAACTCAATCTGTTTCAATCTCCATTTCGAATCGCAGATAATATTTTTGTCTTGGCACCACCTTAGACACGACAAGCACTTTATCTGAAAGATATATAACTCAAGGTTAGATCTTCAAGTACAAACCCAAATTTATTCTTAGCAGTTCATTGGTATGAATTATCAATGTATATACCTGGCATGGTTATCTTCGCATGGTAAATTTGGCCATCCATCAAACAGATGAACGGCATCTAAGAGCTCAGTTACTACAATCATGTGATCATTTTTATAAACGCAATAATATGGTGTTCTCATATGTTAAACGCAATACAATTGTGCAAAATCTGCATTCTTGGTGTCATTTTCAATTTATTCGTTTGGGGAAGGCTACAAGAGTATAGGAAGGCCCCTGCGAAGAAAAAAGTTTGATCTTTCTTTTATGCAGTTAAATGTTAATATGGCTTAGTTAACGATTGGTTTTAGTTTGGATATGACTCAAGTCGACACATGCACTCTGGGTGGAACCCCTGGCACTTTCTTTAGACGCCGTCCATTCAACCACCATGGTGGTTGGCGGATTGTCTCCTAAATGGGTCTGTAAAGGAAACATAATCCAAGATAGGCTTGTGGCACGAGGAAAATCGGTTGGAATAGTTGCAGAAAACTGATAGCAATGAGCACCTGTTGCTAGGGTTTAGTACTCAAAGTGAAGATAACAGCAAGACGAGGCTGTTCGCTCATTTACCTGGTCTACCTCCAAGAGGTCCCTAGCGTTTTTTCTTTTGGCTTCAATCATATTTGATTGCCATAGCTGATGCAGGACATATGACAAGTTGGCGATGAGGTTACACCAGACACCAATCAAGTTCCTCCTGGCTACACAAATTGTTGGTTTGACGAAAGCCATGATGACAAAGATGAAGATGAGGATCGTCACTGCTTTCTGAATGATGACGATGACACGTGCAAGGCGATTCAGGGGATGAAGGTGCAAACAGAGAATGCAGCAGTGATGAGGGGAAAGAAGATGATGCAGATGAAGGTGATGAGAATGACTGTCACTCTTCTTACTACCTCTGGTGATGCCTGAAACAACAAATTTATTTGGAAATCTCTATTAATCTAAGACTACTTACCTCCAACTAAGGCTGGTAAATGAATCCAGTCGCTCATTGTTCATCTCAACCCCAGTTTGGTGTGTTCGATTGGTTTGACTCATTGAAGCTCACTAAATGGAAAATTTCAAATTTCTATGTAAACCAGATGCAAGGTAACTCCATTAGGGCATTTAGGGCTGTGTCATGGATCTTCATGGGATTTCTTGTCTGAGAATTTTTCAGAGCTTGTGCCTGAAAACTCCATTAAATGGAAGTTAGGATTCCTTTGAACCGATTAATGTTGGAGACTATAAGTTCAGGGATTGTGTCATTTTGGCACCAAAATAGCACATTTGAAGTTGGAATCTCATGACGCAAACAGACCCTAAGGTAAACAGAGGGCCTTGTTTCTTCTAACTTGCTTTAGAAAGGAAGACTTCACATAAATGCCTTTAGAAGACTTTTCAACTTGTCTTATATCCTGCACCAGATGCACCAATTAAGTATAATTGAAGAAACAAAATAAGGCCTGATAGGAGGTAGAGCTGCCCAGAACCAGTACTTTTATTTTAAAAAATTGAATAAGATAATTAACAAAAAATTAAATACCAGAACCAATGCTTTGGATCCGATTCTAGTTTTATAAGAGATGAAACCAGAACAGAATCGGTGCTCTGGTTCTGATTTCACCAGTTCCAGGTTTTGTTCCAGTTGGAACCGCTGGGCCAGTTCGGGACCAGCTGTATCCAGGTAGAGCTAGTAAACGAGCATTTGTTGCTTGAGTTTGTGTTCTATGCAAGCACCAGCGGTAACTGCACCGCCTCTGCTCTTACATGTCTGCTAACGGCTCGCCACCCTATTATCAGCCACGTTGAACTAAATTGTGAAGAAACATGGCCCTACTAAGGAAAGAAAGTGATGATAAAGATCAAGATGAAGACGATGATCATCACTGCTTCCCAACCGACGAGGATGACAAGGAAGATCATGAAGAAGATGAGGAAAAAAAACATATAGCAGAATCCCCTACTAAGAAAAGGAAGTGAACCAAACGTGGGTGCTGTTTTATGTTGTTAGGGTAGGGACAGGGTTGTTTAAGTTCCTCCTTTTCATGAACATGACATGGTAAGACTTACAAACGTGTTTGTGTAATTATAGGCAATTATAGGCCCACCCTACGGATTGGCGTAATATCAGGCCATCACATCTGAAATCAGCTTTGGACATATATAATTGTGTGTGTGTGTATGCAAACATGTACATGTGCATGCATGCATGTGTGTATATGAGAGAGAGAGAGTGAAAGGCCAATGCCAGAACTGTTGTATCACAGAAATACAAATACTAAAAGATGAGCATGTATTTCAGTGTTCAGAGTTCTAAATTTAATGGATTTAGTCTTGCTTGAAAGCTATGGATGTCAACTTTCCAATAAACCAAACATCATTGATTTTGGATATCCACAGACAGAGTTATATGATGAATACTCAGGCTCTATTGCAGAAAAACTGAATGGACAGATAGTTAACAAAAACTTTCTTGATTTTGCACAGTTTTAATTACGAGGTTGCACGGCCCTAAAATTCTTGCAAATTTTATTAGGAGTGAGCCTGTGTGTGTAAAAGTAGTGTGCAAAATTTCGGAATGATTGGAGCAGAGGTCCAGAAATGAAAAATCAAACAATCAATGTATGCAGAGATGATAAAAACTAGATTTCAGGTTTTTAGAACATACATGATGCAAAACTCACACGAATTAAAATACAACAACACATCACGAATTAAATTTCTGAAGGGAAATGAATTGAAATATATTTAATAGCTTAAGCATAGAGGAGATTAGAAGATATAGAGTGTTTATAGAATATAGAGAAGTAGAATTAAGAATTCAAACACATAGAATGCATAATCAAAAGAAAAGGAAATTTCAGTAACATCTACTTCTATTACATCATGGGGGAGACAAAGCTCCATTAATACAACCCCTTTTGAATTGAATATAAAGAAGAGTTGTGGAAAAAATAAGTTAGAGCAGCAATTACCCGAATCTACAAGAAAATCGGCCTCCAAGGTGGTGGCCGACCCTCACTTGCCCTATTTTTCCCCTTTGATTGATCACTCAAACTCTATCTAAGCATTGGCCTAGATTCTACGCTTCCTTCCCTCTCTAATCTCTTCCCTAGCAGCTCTCAAACTCTCACAAAACCCTAAAATTGCAACACTTTGATGGCCTCTCCAAAATCACTCCCAAGATGGGATTCACGCCCCACCCTTGGCCTCTATTTATAGGCCAAGGGTGGGTCTTCTAGGCCCTTCCTTGGGACGGGTGATCCATGATCCAACCCAGCCCCAAGGGCTCCATTCTCCACGTGATTTGGTGGTCCCTCATGGTCAAAGATAGACCAGTCTCATGTGGGTTGGTTTGAACTTGAGTCATATGCCTTTGTCCTAGCCGTTTGGGCTTAAATGCACTTGGCTAGACTTTGTTCTAGGCCTTCATCAACCTCCTTTGTGGCTCGTCTTCTAGCTCCTTACATCATTTAACGACATTTGATTCGTTTCATAATTTGGAAATGGCTTGATGAGACCTTGGAATCGGCCCAAGGTGTAGTCCACTTCACTTGCTAGACTCGGCCAACCTTTGTCAAACTGTTGCCCTTGGTTCAAACAAGCTGTTGATTGATGATGATCAACTCGAGCTTTCTTGTGATGATGTTGGCCCATTTGATTTAAATTTTTGATGAAGATATGCCTAGACGTGGTCTACCTCCTTGCTTCCCGGCTTTTTCCTCGTGAACGCGATCATGGCTTGAAGTGGGTCCCACCTGTTTGCTTGATTTGCTTACATCCTCTGGCTTTATCCTTTTAGCTTAAGTTTGAAACTTTTCAAAACCTTTATTTTAAAGATTTAAAATTTTTCATTTTAAAGCACAAGGTTTTTAAAACTAGTGAGCTTTCGAAGTTGTGAGTGTTTAGAAAAATTTTAGGGTGTTTACAGATACCCCTCTTTAACATTAATCAAAGTTCATTTGGATAATGGCAAAGAATAAAACACTCTTTCCGATTTTACTTCCCAAATTATCTTAAGAATATTAACTGTTCTTAATTTCATAAAATCCTTTCCTTGGATTGTAAAGGAGGGGATTTTAGCCAAAGGGGGCTTGACCTACACTAGGTGCTAGTCCTGAGCATGATCATGCATGGACGACTTTGAATGTATGCATGCATGGTGTGGGTAATGCAAATGAAGTGTGAGGTTTTAGAGACTCACTTGAGATTTGGATGAGCTTGGGGGAAACCTATGAAGGCCGGCTTCTCCAAGAAAAACATTTCAAAATTTCGTTTCCCACACAACAAAGTCTAATTCTCAAACAAAATGAAATCCAAAAAAAGTAGATTCTATTCCTACTTTAGGATTTTCATGGATAAATCTTTATCCATTGGGATAAGTTGTAGGGATTTGGGAAAGAGTTACTATGGTCCCTTCTGAAGAGTCTTATGGTTTAAGGCAAAGAGATGGAAAATTGCTCTTTTGAGCTTTGGCATTTTCTTTTCTATCAACATAGAGGGCCTCATTTTCTTTCTCTTTTTGGAGGATTCTTTTGTATTTCCTTTCTTCTTCTTTTTTCATTCAAAGAGAAGACCTCTTTCGGAGGAATTTTTGTATTCTCTCTTTCTATTTAAAAGAAGACCTCTTTTTGGAGGAGTTTTTGTATTCTCTTTTTCTTTTCATTTTGCCAATTTTACTTTTGGGGAGAGAAATAAAATGAGGAGATTTATCCCTTTGGTTACTCGATTTAACCAAGATCATCCCATTTCATAATAGCATCTACCATTTGAAAATATTTTGCTATATTGAACAAGGCTCCATTTTGTAAGCTAAAGATTTTTGAAATGTTACCACATGATTTTGAAAACTCTGTTTTCATAAAGCACCAATTCCCTTATTCAGGATCATACGATCAACATTGATCCTTCTTTCAAGAAGTTCAAAGGAGACCCATTTTAAAATATTTTCGAAAGAAATTTAACATAGACCCTATACATAATATTTTTAAGTATTGAGCATTTATAGGGTCTATTATATTTCTACCCTCAACATCAATCAACCAATATGCATTATTGGTGGTTGTTTCCCTTACAACATAGGGACCATCTCACTTGGGCTGCCACTTTCCAAGTGAATGTGGGCCACGATGGTGGATGATTTTCAATACAAGGTCTTCCACTTTGAAGTGGCGAGCCTTCATATGCTTTTCATAATGTCGGGCTATCCTTTGCCGGTATGCATGTGTATGATCCATAGGAAGGAGCCTTTTCTCATTTAATAAATCAAGCTCAGCCATTCTAGCATGTTGTAACGTCTCTAGGGGTAGGTCAAGTGCAAGTGATGTATGAAATGAATGCAATTTGGTATGGACGGGAAATATGACATTTGTACCATAGACCAACTCGAATGGTGTGGTATTTGTGGGTGTTGGGATGGAAGTTCTGTAAGCCCATAAGGCTTCATCAAGCTTCTCATGCCATGTTCTACACTTCTCTAAGGTTTTCTCAATGATGCTTATAAGAGTTTTGTTTGTGGCTTCAACTTGGCTGTTGCCTTGAGGATAGTAGGGCGATAAGAAGTGTTGAGTTATGCCATAGGTATTACATAACTTTTCCATCTTCTCATTCTTGAAAGGGGTATCATTATTCGACACTAGGTCTCTTGGAACTCCAAATCGAGCTAAGATATTTTTCTTAATGAATGCCACTATATGTTGTCCTTAGACATTAGCGAAGGAGGTAGCTTCAACCCATTTAGAAAAATATTTGATGGCTCCTAATATGAACCTATGTCCATTGGATGCAGTTGGGGAGATTGGTCCTATGATATCAAATGCCCACATGGTGAAGGGTCATGGGCTTACAATGGAATGCAAGGTGGACGATGGGTTATGAATGGCATGTCCATGCACTTGACATTGATGACATTTCCTATCATAATCATGGCAATCTTGCTTAAGGGTGGATAAAAAATAACCGGCCCTAAGTATCTTTATGGCCATCATATTTGCATTGACATGGCCTCCACATTCTCCATCATGGAATTCATGCATTATGGTCTTAGCCTGATCAAGGTCTACACATCTCAACAAGATACGGGTAAAACTCTTTTTATAAAGAATCCCTCCCAAAATCACATATCGGGTTGAAATTGTTTGAATAAAAGCTTTATCTTTAGAAGAAGCAAATTCGAGAAATCTTTCATTCTCTAAAAAGTTTTTAATGTCTTGAAACCAAGGTTTTTCAATTAAATTTTGGTCATTTTGGCAATTCTCCACATCGTGAGTGGATGGAGTGGGTGAGTGTCAAATTTCTAAGTATCGAGTTCCATGATGGGATCGACCCTTAGAGATGAACCTAGGGATGAGAGGGCATCTATTATGGTGTTGTCCTCTCTACCTATGTGAGTGAGTATGCATGATTTGAAAGAATCGACCAATCTAGCGGCCAATTCGTGATATAGTATGAGTTTTTCATTTTTGACTTGCCAAATTTTCAAAACTTGGTTTATAACGAGCATGGAATCTCCAAAGACTTCAACACATGATCCCCTAGATTTTTCAAAATTTTTAGGCCTTGTATGAGTGCTTCATACTCGGTCACATTATTTGAGCATGAAAAATCTAGTCGAATGGCAATTAGGATTTCTCCTTTCTAGGGAGATATGAGGATGACCCCTACACTTGCCTCTTGTTGATTCTTTGCCCCATCAAAAACATTTTCTATACTTGATCTTCACTAAAACAATTTGCTAAAGCATGGTTTTGAAATTCATTTGCAAAGATGCCTTCATCGGGCATTTCATCAAGTATAGGATATGTATCTTCAAGAGGGAATTTGACCACATGATCAACTAGGGCTTATCCCTTAATGGAAGTTTGATGATGAAATTTTAAATCATACTCCATTAAGAGGAGATGTCATTTACCTAGCCTACCTGTTAGGATAGATTTTTCAAACAAGTGCTTGATTCGATCAAGCTTATACACTATCCAAATTTCATGATCTAGGAAGTAATGTCTAAACTTTTGGCAAGCCCATACCAAGGCCAAGCACGTTTCCTCTATAGCTTGATAATTTTTTTCATATGCCAATAGAGTTTTCGAAATGTAGTAAATAGCATACTCCTTAATACTATCATCCTCATATTGAGCAAGTAAAGCACCCAATGCATTCGCATGAATGGAAATATAAAGCAATAAAGGTTTTCCTTGCTTTGGAGGTTTTAAAATCAGAGAATTTACCAAATAAGTTTTCAATCTTTCAAAAGCTTTTTGGCAATCAGCATCCCATTCAAATTTAACTCCTTTTCTCAAAAGCCTATTGAAAGGTTTGCATCTTGTTGCTAAATTGGAGATAAATCTCCTAATTTCTTGGAGTCGACCTTGGAGGCTTCAGATTTGGGTCAAGTTGGAGGGTGGAGGCATGTCTATGATATACTTAAAGGGATCAACTTCAATGCCCCTTTGGCTTACCATAAACCCTAAGAGCTTGCCCGATTCCACTAAAAAAACACAATTTTGAGGGTTTAGCTTCACTTTATAAAGCCTAAGTCTTTCAAAATTTTTTTGCAAAGATTCTATGTGTGTGCATCAGGTTTTTGATTTTACCAAAAGATCATCCACATATACTTCCAAGAGCTCATGGATTTGATCATGAAAAATGGTAGTCATGACTCTTTGGTATGTGGCACTGACATTTTCAAACCAAATGGCATAATCGTGTAACAGTATATGCCCCAAGGTGTAGTAAAAGCAGTTTTTGCCTGATCTTTTGGTGCTAACTTGATTTGATTGTAACCCAAATAACCATCCATGAAATAAAACATTTTATGATTTGCAGTGCTATCCACTATCAAATCAATGTTTGGAAGAGGAAAATTATCTTTTGGAGTGACTTTGTTCAAATTTCTAAAATCAATTCAAATTCGAATTTTCCCATTGGATTTTCAAACCACAACAATATTTGAGAGCCATTCGGAATAAGCAATGAGTTTTATAATCCGACTTTTAAAAGATCTTTTAACCCTTCTTTCACTTGGGAGTGAACATCGGGATGGATTTTTCTAAGCTTTTGCTTAACGGGTTTTGCATTGGGTTCTAAGGGAATATGATGTTCTACGACTCTCGGGTTTAAACTCGGCATGTCTTCATAGGTTCATGCAAATACATCAACATAGGATTTCAAAAATGCAATGAATGATGTTTTCTCATGCTCATGCAAACATGCACCTATTTTTACATACTTTGGGTTAGACTCACTCTCTAGATTGATCTCTACAAAATCCCCTCTTACGAAATTTGAAGGTTTTTCCAAGTCAAGGATTCTATAGAATTCGGGAAGCTCAGAGACTTGATCTTCCTCATGGATGAGGGGATCTTCCTCATTGCTTTGATCATTCTCAAGCACTTTAATTTCTAAGGAAGTGCTAGGCAAGAGAGGGGTCTTATGAATGACAAGCTTTATCGATTTTGGTTTGAAAATATATACCAGCTTTGAAGAGCTCGAAAATGGACTTTGTACATGGCTAATATTTTTTGAATTTTTGATTGTTTTTATCTTTTTCAAAGCAAATGCTAGGAGGATGAATATACAAGACTTTTTTTTTGAGATTTTGAGATTTTTCATTTTTTTTGGCTTTTTGCAAACAAAAACTAGGAGATGGAACATAAACCATTTTCTTTTTGAAATTTTCAGATTTTTCAAATGTTTTTGGGTTTTGGGAATTTTCTAATTTTTTTTTACTTTTGCAAATATATAATTTTTTTGGATTTTTATATAAGGAGGAGTCTTTCATCAAACCTACAAAGAAAACACCATGAATTAGACTTTAAACAAGAAGTCTAAGCCATAGGTCTCGGTGTTAGTGGGTTGTAAGGCACCCTTGACCCAAGTGGTCTTAAGTGGTGGCTTAGGGAGTATGGATGGGGTATAGCCCAATCCATATCGACTTGGGTTTGGTGTAGATAGAATGGACTCTAACCTACCTTGGTTATGGGGTCCTAGACCTTGATATGGTTTGTACCCCATATTCAACATCATGTTCCAAGGTTTCTTGAGTTTTGAAAAATTTTTGTAAAGTGGATGGCCTTGGAACATGGTATCATCCATGTTATGGATGTACACACGGTTAGGCTTGGCTAGGTTTTGAAGACATGGGTTAGGGATGACTTATGTTTCCCTAGGATGCACACGACCCTAGGAGAATGTTTCATTTGGGGATGGTTTAGGCTTCCCTAGAAGATGAATGGTTCTAGGGGAGGACGACTTCAAAGGTTTGGGCTTGCCTAAAAGGTGGACGACTCCTAGGTGGTGGTCAACCAAGGGAGACTTGACTAAGGGTGGAAGAAGCCTCTCCACAACTTCTTCATGGGATGGATGACTTGATATACAAGGGAAATTCCAGATTCCCTTAAGTTGAGGATGATATTTTCCAAGAATCACTACTACTTAGTTTTCATACGGGATTTTCACACACTTGTGAAAGATGGAAGGAACGGCCTGGAGGCTATGAATCCATCGCCTTCTTAATAAGAGGTTGTAATGGGGGTTTATGTCTAAGACATGGAACAATCCCGTGTGTCAAATATTCTCGACTTCCATGGGTAATTTTGTGGCTCTTAAGGGATGGGATGCATTACCATCGTATCTCGTGATAACGATGGAACTAGGTTCTAAACAAGACATGGTAACTCCTACTTGAAAGGCCACGTGCAATGAAAGGATGTTTAGACCTCCTCCCACATCGACCAAGCACTTGTCTAGAGTGTGGTGATTCAAAACCACCTATGCAAGGCTTGGTTATGGGTCATATATGGTCTTTCCAATTCATTTTCCATAAACACGATGGGGGCCTTAGCACATATCGGGGAGACCAAGAAGGATAAGGATTCGGGAGTGATGGATGAGTTAACCTTGACCTTTTCTAAGATCCCTTCTAAGACTCGTTTATGTCTAAGTGATGTTTGAATCAACTCTACGATAGACATGTTTATGAGAATTTTTGAAAGGTGAAGTTCAAAATTATAAGGGGTTAACACCACGTTTTTACCCTTATCCATGCCATGCGATGCATTAGGGATACATGCTTTTGAAGGGTCGGGTATAATGATCACTTCCTTGCTATGATTCTTAGCTAAATGTGGGGGTTGATAGATCCTCCAGGACCTAGTCATCTCGCCCACATCTTTCCTAAGGCTCACTTCTATCTTGGTTTTATTTTGATGTTTCAGAACACCATGAATTCCTAATAAGGCTCTAACCGGGGTAGGGACTCTGAGCGCTCCCCGGATCACTACTTGCTTGGCTTTTTTTTATTATGAGAGGAGGTGGTGTGTGGCAAGTAGTGTGTATCGTATGCAATGCATACTCCATTCCATGAGACATAAGTTGGACAAGGCGTACCTCTTTTCCCTTCTCGCTGGCGCTTGCATGATTCGGGAAGGGTTCATTTAGAATCGCTTGGGAGGGCTCTGGTTCTTCAGTGACGTGGAGCCTTCCTTGCTCAATCAATTCCCTTATTTTGTTCAAAAGTGCAAAACATTTATTTGTATCATGGCCTTTGAGCCTATGATACTTGCAAAACTCGTTCAAATTATTTTTCTTAAGAGGTGTCTCTTCGAGAACAGAAGGGAGAGTGACCAGTCCTTGGGTTAGAAGAAGGTCTACGACTTCCGTGATAGGTTGTCCCAATTGAGTGAACTCCCTTCGTTCGAAATTCTTTTGAGGCCTTTTGGCATGTTTTCGTTCGGAATTCTTGGAAGGGCCAACCGGGCTTGGTTACATGCGAACATTTGCAATCTTTTGGGGTTTTGCCCCATTATCCGTCATGGGTGGCTCATATGCCCTTTGTTTTTTTTAAACGATTTTTTTGGAAAGTTCTCCCCTTCCATAAGTCCTCGTAAGCTCCTTTTTTTAAATTGGCTTCGAAAAACAAAACCTTTTTTATAAGTTTTTGAAATGTTGAGATCTCATGGAGGAAGAGCCTCAAATTAGTTCTAAAATTTTCAAGGATGAGCATCACAGTGCATCCTTCAGAAATTGGCTCCCTTACTTACCCTAGGAGCAACCTCCATCTAACGATGAATGCATAGGCATCCTCGTTAGGTGCTTGTTTTGTGTCCCTTAAGGTATTCAAAGTGGGAGTGACTTCCACGTTGTGAGAAAAATATTGTATGAAGCAATTTGTCAACTCCTCGAAGGTGGCAAATTGGCTTAAATCGTAGGAAACCAACCACTTTGAAGCATTTTCCTTGAGGGAGAGGGGAAACCAATAAATCCATTTTGTTGAATCCTTTTTTTTTTTAAGCCCTTCGGGAAAAGAGTTGAAGGTGGGATCTAGGATCCCCACTTTCATACCGATAGAAATTCGGTATGTCACCATCACTATCAGTTTGATAGTCAGATGGTAGGAAATTCGATAGTCCGTATGACCTCTTTTCCTTTGTTTGGCCTTTCAACAATTGTTGTAAGGCTTTTCTATCTTTCAAAGTAAATGATTTATGTTCTCGTTCTCCTTCTACTATGGAGGTCTCCTTGGGCTTTTTTGAACGATTTGACTTTTTATGAGCCCGTGCTTGTTTCCCATGGGAAGAATATGATTCAACTACCTCGGCCTCCTGGCTTAAGGCGTCGACCTTCTTTCTTATGAGCTTGAGATCCCTTCTTAGGGAAAGAAGCGAATCCTCTTGATTTTTGTAATACATTTTTGAAAACTTTTTTGAAATTTGACTTGATGAGCACGAAGCCCGGCTCGATACTTCACATGATCCTTCCAAACTAGACATGTTCTTAAAATGCTTGGGATAAGTAAAACCTGTGCACAAGTGAGGAATTAACACCATGATTTTAAAATGTTGGAATTGGAGAAGATCACCTAGACTTTGAATCCCAAAGACTCAAGTCCCATCGGGCGTGTCAATTTTGTAGACATGAAATTTTTACTCCAAAAGCCTATATAGAGACTTGGAATAAAACTTTCAACTCTACTTAATAAGTGAGCGTGCCAGCTAGTTTTCTAAAAACTAGTAAAAGTTAAATCTAACGGGCGATTGTGGCTAAGCAGAATCTTTTCACTTTAGACCTTCTTGAACCGATGTTCAAGGGTCAGTCTAAGCGCTTAGGGATTCTAACTAGATAGGTGATATTTCCAAATTCACGTGAAAGCAAAGATGTTTGAGAATGAAAAACAAGTGCACTTGATTTCAAGTTCAAGATGTTCAAGTTATGAAAAAACAGAAAACTCTGTTTTCAGGACTTGTTTCCCGAATATTTTTAAATGCCTTACAGACCTTCAAAAATCATCATACAGGATTAAGCCTATGATGTGGAGAGTCTGGGACATTTTTTAGATTTTGATTCAGAGTTGTGATGTTGCAGAATTAATTCTGGAAAGTGTCTCTACTAAAGCACTCAGAACTGTTCTATTACAGAAATATATAGACTCAAAGATAAGCATATATCTCGGTGCTCAGAGTTCCAAATTTAATGAATTTAGTCTTGCTTAAAAGCTATGGATGTCAGCTTTCTAATGAACCAAAAATCATTGATTTTGGATATCCACAGATAGAGCTATGTGATAAATACCCAGACTCTATTGCAGAAAAACTGAATGGACAGATAGTTAACAAAAACTTTCCTAATTTTGCACAGTTTTAATTACGAGATTGCACGGCCCTAAAATTCTTGAAAATTTTATTAGGAGTGGGTCTGTGTATGTAAAAATTGTATGCAAAATTTCAGAATGATTGGAGCAGAGGTTCATAAATGAAAAATCAAACAATCAACATATGTAGAGATGATGAAAACCAGATTTCAGGTTTTTAGAACATGCGTTATGCAAAACTCATACGAATTAAAATGCAACAACAAAACATCACGAATTAAATTATTGAAGAGAAATGAATTAAAATGTATTTAATAGCTTAAGGATAGAGGGGATTAGAAGATATAGTGTTTATAGAATATAGAGAGGTAGAATTAAGAACTCAAACACAGAGTGCATAATAAAAAAAAAAGGAAATTTCAGCACTTACCCGGATCTACAAGAAAATCGGCCTCCAAGGTGGTGGTCGGCCCTCACTTGCCCTCTTTTTCCCCTTTGATTGATCACTCAAACTCTCTCTAAGCCTTGGATAGATCCTACACTTCCTTCCCTCTCTAAGCTCTTCCCTAGCAGCTCTCAAACTCTCACAAAACTCCAAAGTTGCAACACTTTGATGGCCTCTCCAAAATTACTCCCAAGATGAGATTCACGCCCCACCCTTGGCCTCTATTTATAGGCCAAAGGTGGGTCTTTTAGGCCCTTCCTTGGGGCGGGTGATCCATAATCAAACCCAGCCCCAAGGGCTCCATTCTCCACGTGATTTGGTGGTCCCTTATGGTCAAAGATGGACCAGTCTCATGTGAGCTGGTTTGAACTTGAGTCATATGCCTTTGTCCTAGCCGTTTGGGCTTAAATGCACTTGGCTAGACTTTGTTCTAGGCCTTCATCAACCTCCTTTGTGGCTCGTCTTCTAACTCCTTACTTCATTTGATGACATTTGATTCATTTCATAATTTGGATATGGCTTGGTGAGACCATGGAATCGGCCCAAGGTGTAGTCCACTTCACTTGCTAGACTCGGCCAACCTTTGTCAAACTGTTGTCCTTGGTTCAAACAAGTTGTTGATTGATGATGATCAACTCGAGCTTTCTTGTGATGACGTGGCCCATTTGATTTAAATTTTTGATGAAGATATGCCTAGACGTGGTCTACCTCCTTGCTTCCCGGCTTTTTTCTCGTAAACTCAATCCTGGCTTGAATTGGGTCCTACCTGTTCGCCTGATTTGCTCACATCCTGTGGACTTTATCCTCTTAGCTTAAGAGATTTAAAAATTTTCATTTTAAAGCACAAGGTTTTTAAAAATAGTGAACTTTCGAAGTTGTGAGTGTTTAGAAAAATTTTAGGGTGTTTACATGAGTCAAGAAATGGCCCTTGTTAATCTCATTTGGCAAGATTCACCTTACTGACTTTAGCCGTTACACGGCTCATCTTAGAATAGAATTTGACTAAAAACAGACTAACATAGTAATCATTCAGGATAAAAGATCCGATCGAGTTTTTAATCCAGTCGTGGGCTACCTAATGCAGCAGACCAGGTGAAGTTCGGGTTCAAAAGTTTGTGAAACTTATATGGTAGATTGGGTGCAGCTGCCACTTTCTTTATATGCAATGCAAAAAACCTGAGGGGATTAAGAACCAAGGAAAACATTCTCAAAAAGCAAGATAATCTACTCTCATGGCTGAAAATGTTAAGCTGCTCTTTTCATGACATACTTGCAACGATCAAACCAGAAATGCAAATTCTAATAATATCCAGAAACCTAGAACCTTGAGATATGCGTGACTAAAATTGATATGCTCAAAGATAAGAAGACCATCTTCACTGGAAATCAGTTTGAAACTTAAGTGGACCAGGCTTAGCATAATTGATGCTGCCTAACTTAGAGTCCAGTAAACCAACAGGCAATACACAGAAACTATGATTCTCCTACTATAGCATGCGCGTGCACACGCACACACATACACACACAGAGAGAGAGAACTTGGTATTTTGCCCTGGATTTTTACAAGTGATACACATTACATCGAAGTAAACAAAGTGCTCAAGAACACAACCAATCAACAACACCAGTTACTTCTAACTGGGAGTAATTTTCAGAACGAATAGAAGGGTGAAAAAGGAACTAAGAAAAGAAATGCCTAAAAAAACTGACAAACTTATATTCGGACCAAATTGCATGTGATTCTCTATGTAAAACACTAGAGACAGAAGGTTAAACTATTTTCCAACTATATCTGAATTCATAAATAGAGCAAAGGAAGGAGATAATTAAAAAAGAAGAAAAACCTCGGACCCGCCCAACTCTTGGTCACCTTTGTTGCTGATCACCACCTGTGGTTGCAGTTGTCGCTGTAGTTGACACAGTAGGCATGCTACTCATGGAACCATTTTCAGCAGGCGGAGTGGTACCCCACTTTGCTTCCGACTCCAGCGGCTCCAGAACATGAACCCCTCCATCAGTTAGGCCAACAGCAAACTGATTTGGCTCTGATGGGTGTGCTGCAAGCACAAGTGGGTATATGTTCGAGCTGCAGACATACATACTGATTTAGCAGGAGTAAATTATAAATGTTAACACGTTCTCTGTCATGGGCTAAGCTTGTGCATTCAAGATTTCAAAATCTAACCTGATGTATTACGGTTTCCAAAGTCTTCATAAGATTCATTAGTTACACGCCAAGCTCTATTAAGTTGATTCTTACACGTTGATTTTTGACTACTGATACACCAATAGCCCCATTAGCATGTGCTAGCTCTGAAAGATGTATCGAACTGTATTTGCATAGCATACCACATATGTCCATGCACCAGGATTATGTAAGTGATATATAAAATGCTCGGCATTTGAAAACGTGTTGCGTGCTTCACATTTCAATGGCATTACAGTGTGGTTTTGTAGCTAGATATTATGCATTCACAAAGATAGGTCCAGATACAAGTACAATCTAAACATTCAACTCAAACGACATTGATAGATACTGGAGAATACATTAAGGCATCAATGACCTTTCGAACAAGTTCTCATATAACCCATGATTATAAGGATATAGGAAAGATAAAATGGTGCAACAAATATACCCTCATGTCAATGCTGCAAAGTAGATGTTGCAAGACACGTTACAGCACCCCATTTCATTTTATGTGAACATATCTTGAAAGTCACATAACCACACCAGAATGCATCAGCCCGCTATTCAATCTTGCATACTGAAAGTAAAAGTGACATGAACTCTGGATATACAACAAATATCCCTACATCATTGCCACTAATCGGCAAACCATGACTGATGCTTCCAGAACAAGTTCTCTAAGTACTCATGTTATCCATCCGAATCATGACTCTTAAACGACAAAGCATACCATCCAATGAATAACCACTTAGCCGTATTGTCAAGCAAATGTCACCAAATATATATAATACATCTACATAGAGGTGGAGACAAGATTTCTATTTTGCCCCATTCTCTTGCTCAGTCCCTACCTGTTCTCGGCTTCTTTAGTTAAACATAATTAAAGATGAGAATTTTCTGCATCAATACAAAGTAAAGTGCCTTCCATCTGTGAACGTGTGAAGAGGCAACCAACGGAACTTAAATTTCAGAAACTACATGCCTAGGAGATACTTGGATTTCAACCCACATCAAACCATATTTCAGGACATCAGAGTGCAATAGCAGCATAAGAAATAAGCTGAGGAGCCAAAGGAAAGTTTTCCCTTTTCACTGGTAAAGTTGTCTTTCCTCTAATATTTGGATATGAAGAACCAACCAGCAGAAACCGATTAATTGAGTTCTTTTACACCCTTAAAGCCTAACGCATGGATTGAGAACTACCTGGCGTTTGCTGGAAGATAAGCTGCTGGATTAATTCGGCATCTCAATCTCAAATTTGAAGCATTGAACACGCATATTACAGAGTCCAGAAAGGAAACAAAGACTAACTGGCTGTCACATGAGAAAGTGGCATGAGAAAGTGGAGCAGATGATTCTGGCGGGACCCACTACAAGTCCACATACAACAACTAAGCCTTTTCCCATACTAGACGGGGTCGGCTACATGGATTCTTTGTTTCCACATATCCCTATCGTGTGCCATGTTAATAAGCTAGATCATTCTTTATTGTTTCTTTCCAACACTTTTGTGGTCGTCCTCTACCTCTTTTATTACTTTCCAAATTTAGTTTTTCTAACCTTCTTATAGTTCTTCTTTTGATCTTCTTTCTATATGTGGAAAGTTAGAAAATTAATTTGTTATAAATGACAAGTCAAATGCCTATATTTCATAAGATTACAAAAATACCTGCTTCGTGCATTCTAATTTAGTTGTTTCATAGATAGCAATCTGTGTCTCATGAACAGCTAAGAAATGTATTTGATCCTGGTGAAATTGGACTCGTGTCTCTGCTAATGCCGATGGTGTACGTCCAGATGGAACCTGCAAAAATCTGCTTTTCTGCTTCTCCCAGGCATCTGTACTCCACACACATAACTGCAGCATGATAGAAGAATGATTACCTCATTGGTCGTTCCCTTTAACTATCTTTATAAAGAAGTACACAGCAAGAAGAAATTGCACTAAAAATAAGAAAAAGGTGGTAGTGCCCGTTGTCAAAAGAAAGCATATCTTTTTAGTTCTACGTACAGTGATGCCAGGGAATGCTACTTAAAGTTTTCATGTAGGAACTGGATACAAGTTCAAAAAGACTTCTTACCTGGGAATCAGCTCCAGATGACACCGAGGCATTCAGTGAATTTGAGAATGCAAGGCCAGTAATTCTTTTAGAATGCCCTTTGAGTTTGCTTTTTACCTATATCACGGCAGACTTGTGATTCCATCAATAGATCAAACAGGCCATGACTTCCCATGCAAGTTCTTTACCTCATCTACTCGGACATTGTAAATTTGGATCGTGGAGTCATCCATGCCAATGGCAATTATGTTGTTGTCTTATGGATGGAATGCAAGAAATGTTGCTGCTGGTGGGGGTGGCATGAATGTTGTCATTGTCTGCACATGAAAGAAACAAGATTTTTTCCGACAATTTTGGATGAGACAACACCTAGGTCAGCTTCAAGTGAAATTGAAGGTTCAGTATATCTTAAAGGTTCATTCCCATCACCTTAAATGTCATCATGTTAAAGAGAGAAA
This sequence comes from Brasenia schreberi, assembly GCA_036023115.1. NCBI lineage: Eukaryota > Viridiplantae > Streptophyta > Magnoliopsida > Nymphaeales > Cabombaceae > Brasenia > Brasenia schreberi. The sequence goes on along the minus strand of JAYKKT010000063.1, from coordinate 13,191,507 downwards.
TTTTCCCTCCTGAAGCAGACATGACGTAAGAATCATTTTTTTATAATGCAAAGCAAGGGACAGCATCTTCAGGATTAGTATCTGTAATGTCATTAGTCATCAGTATGCCACTTGGTGGCTGCCATAGTTGAGGTGTGATACTTGCAGTCGCCTACACAAAGAAAAACACTAAGTAAACAGCACTGGGAAAGGAAAAGTTCCATGCAGCTTCTACCAAGTGTTCACCTTGTCACTTATGTTGCGGTCATTGCGTTGCCATTTCCAAAGCAGATGAATGGCATTGGATGCTAATGCCAGAAGAGCGACTCCAGAATTCGTATATAACAGTCTTGAGATCTGCAGTGATTGCATGAATGTATTAAAAACAAAGAACATGCATGATAAATGAGAATTTGTAAGTACTGCATGTAAGTAGGCTTTAAAAGCAACTTCATAGAGTCAATATAACAGATTAACAAAAAACATTTATGTTTTCTGTGGTGATAACGGTTTAAAAGGGACTACCACCCAATCAAGGAATTTCCTGCAGATAAGGTATGGAACATAACTTTACATGCTAAGTTTGAACATTTTATATTCATGGATCAACGCACTACAGGAGTCCCCAGTGCAATGCATCCAATTCACAAATTTCAACCTTTCAGGTGCTATTCTCGGCAAGATGTTTAACATACAGTGTTTGTAAGTAAAACACTGTCGTAGAAATCAACAAAAACACCGTATCAACTAAACAACAACAGAGCACAGAACAAAAGATTCTTTAGCATGAGCAGGACACCATGAAACGTATCCAGTTAATAAAAATATATTTTAGATTTTGTCACACAGTTTCTAAGCTTTCAGAGATAAAAGTAATATAAAAGTCAACAATGAAAAAAGAAATAATAAAATCATATTCACTATCTGAAGAATAAAAAAGATGAGAATGATAGATTCTTTAGCAAGATGGCATTGTGAACCATGTCCCCATGGATATCATGGGTATGCCTACCTTGCTAGTTCTTAAGCTATCACGAAGTCTCAGTGACCGACATTGTGTTGGTTCATTTATTTCAGTAAGCTTCCAAATCTTTGACTTGTCCATTGATTCTTCACGAACTCTAGGTTTTATATCTACCAAGCTTCGAGCATCACCATTCTAAGAAGTCAAGAAGACAGATAAATAGTTCCAATAAGTTAGTCTAAAGAAACTAAGGAGACAAGAAAAACTTCTCACATGCAGGAAGAAAGAGCATTTTATAGGGAGGCGATGCCCGATTGAGACATAAGTCAGCTGACATATCGATATGATATGCACTTGTACTTATCTTCCCTTTCCGTGTGATAATTGCCTGTGCTTGTCGATCATTTATTTGAGTAACCGGCTATGGCAACAGACAGCTGGCAGTTAGTAAGATTTGGATTTCTAAGGAAACAAGATCCGATTTGATTGGGCATAGATTGGAAAAGAGAGTGGGATGGAGACGCAGAGTTTGGTGAAACTTCGCATTCCGTATACATCCCTTACATGTTATACGGATGTCATACTTGTTATATGCCTTGATAAAAGAGAGGGTGGCATGAAGATAGCGCTGGTCTATCTCATGCTAAAGGAGTCCTCCAGGAATCAGGCTGTCAAGGAGCTCCGGAGAACTCCCAAACACTATGAAATCCGGCCATCAACAGCCACAGGCTACTGGGATTACCGCGGTTTGGACATGAATCAGCCATGACTGAAGGGCTGTCCGGCGTTCTTACCGGCCTTAGAGAGATTGACTCGCATTCATATTTTTATACAGTGCCTTCTCTTGTTATACGTATATCGTACATTTAATTTTCCTTTTCAGCTTTTTACGGGCAACGTATTTACTTTTTCCTCCAGTCATTTTTTTAGGAAGAAGTGGTAAGGGTAATATGTTGACGAAAATGTTGAATTTTCCTCATATAATGACGCGAATGCCATCATCTTTAATTCAGGGCAGGAATAGTACGGTGGAAAGCAGATTCCCTTTTAGGAAGGTTCGAGCAAAGGATAAGACTACGTTACCCCTGCAGAAAGTAGAATTAACGTCCGGGGAACGAGAGTGAATGACGTTCTTGTACGTGTCAGAAAGCAAGGCGGGTTCAGCTATGCTGCCGGGAAGAAAGGAGGTCGCTTTGGTCAAATCCAAAAAAAGACTGCAACGCTAGCCAAATCACGAAAATATCCCTGAACTCGTTTGAGTTCTTACCTGCCCCGGTATTCGTAGGCACACAGCTTTTTGCAACCTTTTTTCTCAATTTTTCAAAATATATTATTAGTAATTTTAACTAATTACTAAAAAACATTGGCTCTCTCTCTCTCCTCATGACGAACCAGCATGTGTCCCATTTTCGCTCATTATATGTTGTTCTCTACATCCATTTTCAATAAAAGATCGTACCGAAATCCATCAAAAAGAGGAAGAAGAAATAGAAAAAAAGAAGACAAAGAATGGGAGAAAAGATAATAAAGGTTGACATGTGTGTGCACATGTGGCCTATTTTCAACTTGGTTTGTGCCTAGATTCGAGGCGTCTTTGAAAGCTAACGGATGTAAAGATGTACTTTTGGGTTTTGAGATGATGATGTGAGTTAGGCTCAAAATTGAAAAGGCAACCACACAACTTTCACAAATGTAAATACCCAAAATTGAAGTGCAACTTACGCAGCTTAATGTAAATAACCAAAATGTAAAGCAACTCACGCGACTTAATGTAAATCCACACAAAGGGAAATGCAACTCGACGTGAAGTAAACTCACACAACTTGAAAATATATAAATTTGTTATATCCTAAGAGCGACAAGGCTCAATGTGTGTGAGAGTGGAGAGCGGAAAGGCTCGAGTGCTTTTGTGTGCTTCTCGTGTGAAATTGAAATGACAACTCACAACTTTCACTAAAGTAAATACCCGAATTGAAATATATACTTTAGCTTAAGAGTGGAAAGGCTCAATGCACATGTGTGTAAGTGTGAAATTTAAATGACAACTCACACGACTTTCACTAAATTAAATACTCGAATGGAAATATATACTTTAGCTTAAGAGCGGAAAGGCTCAATACATGTGTAAGTGTGAAATTTAAATGACAAACTCACACGACTTGAATGTAAATACCCGAATTGAATTGCAACTCACACAACTTTCACTAAAGTAAATACTCGAATGGACCGAATGGAAATATATACTTTAGCTTAAGAGCGAAAAGGCTCAATGTGTGTGCAATCATGTGCAATATAAGAGCGGAAAGGCTCAAGTGCACGTGGGTGTCCCTTGTGTGCAATTAAGAGCGAGAAAGCTCAAGTGCACATGTGTGGATATGTTTCAAGCACGAATATTACATTTCGGGGGGAGATTTCGCTCCATTATTACAACCCCGTATCGAATTGAATTTAATCTTAAATGAGTAAGGTAAAACCGAATGTAAATAAACACTTACAAGTGGTCAGTTTTGCCTCTCAAGTTGCTCGAGTCCATCCTCCTTGGCAGCCAAAAGATAGGTCTCCCTAGGTGGGTCTAGACGTGAGAGTTTAGGTTTTGGTTCACTTGGGGGCAGCTAAGTGTTTGATGACTTAGGATGGGTTGGGTTCGTTCAAGGTTTAGGTTAGGGCGTAATGGGTGTGGTCCTAGCTAGGTGAGGTCGGGCTGGGTTGTGGGGTATGCTTGGTCAAGTGGGATAGGTGGCTTAGGTGAGTCACGGCTAAGGTAGGCTGGGGTGTGGCAGGTGATGTGGTGCGGGAGCGTGGTGTGGGTCGGCAGGTTGGAGGATGTGTGGCACTAAGGAGATGGCTGGGACGTGGGGTGTAGGGTGTTGGCTGGGATAGGTGCTAGAAATCGGCTGTGGCAGGGGCGTGTTGATGCAGCTATGGCAAGGGCACGGGACAGGTGAGGTACGGGGTGCGGCTGTGGCAAGAGCGCTGCACAAGGTACAGGTATGCAGGGATGTGAGGTGTGCGGCTGGGGCACTGATGGGGGCGCAGCAAGCTACGGCAAGGCATCGGGGTGCTGCAAGGTGCGGGTGACGGCACAGCGCGACAGGGGCGCAGTGCGGTAGGGGGAGTGTTGCGGGTGATGCGTGTGGCATGGCAAGGGTGTTGTGGCAAGGTGGGTGCAGGTGGTACGCACAACACAGGAGCTGGGTGCTGGTGATACACACAGCACGGGAGCTGGCTGGGGGCAGGTGACAGCCGGGTGTGGGTATGGCACTGCACAAAGTGCAGGTCGAGTGTTGGCTAGGGGGGTGCAGGACACAAACTGAGTGCAAGATGCACTCGGTTAGAAAATTTAGGCTAGGTTGGTAGAGAGGGGTTGGGTCCAAACTAGGTGTGGTTAGGTCTAGGGGGTAGGAAATGGGGTCGGTTGGGTCTAATGGGTTAGGTCAGTGGTGAGGGGCTGGACTAGGTTTAGTTTAGGTTGAATGGGGGGAGTCGGTTGGGACATAGGGGTAGGTCAGTTTGGGTGAGAGTGGTCCAGCTAGGGGGTTAAATGGAGTCGGTTTGGGGCATGTAGGCTAAGTCTAGGCTAGGGTGGAGTTTGATGGGGTCGGTTGGGTGAAGTGGGCTAGGTTAGGTGGGTCGGTTAGGGCTAAGTTAAGGTTAGGTTTAGAGACCTACCTCTTGGAGCCTTGTCCACCCTTTTGCAGCCACATGTCAACGCCATTCTTCATGTTGGTGCAGCCCTTGGTGAGGTTTAGGTCCACACAAGGTTCGAACCTACACCCTTGATCAAGCCCATATGGCTAGCTCACTTGACAAAGTCAAGCCCACCATTTTTCTCTCTTACTTTATGCTCTCTCCCTAGCCTCTCACTTGATTTTCACGTGAACTTGCACCCCCCTCTCACCTCTATTTATAGGCAAAGGGGGTGGGTCTTGGGTTTGGATCTTGAATTTGGTTTTTATGACCCAAATCCGATCCAAACACTATTTGGGTCTGGATCTGGATATTTATGTCCTTCCAATCCAAATTTTTGTTTATTCAGTCCTTCTTGGCGTTTCGAGATGGGCGATTTTCACAGGCCCTGGCTTCATCAGTGCTCCATCTTGGGCTGGGTTTTTTCCAACATTTTCGTCTGATCTTCTTCTCATCTTCTGGACTTTGTTTTGTCTGATTTCAGGAATTTCAAGCTTGGGCTTTGATTTTTGATGGTTTGGTTTGGTGCTTTGGCTTTGCATTTCATGTTCCAAGGCTGAAGTCTGCTTCTAGCCTAGGCTCTTCCTTTGCTTTTTGGTCCTGCTTTCATCAGGCTGGGCTGAATTCTGGGCTTTTGACCTGCTTTTGGAGCTGCTTTTCAATCAAGCTCCACTTGCTTGATTTGGCTGCTTACGAAATTGGAACCTGTTCCGAGTTTAAGAAACCTATATTTTGAAAGAGTTTTTGATAAAAAGGTTTAAAACTTTGGAACTCCTAGGTTTTTGAAAGTTCAAAATTGGTTTTGAAATGGTTTTACAAACCAGGTGTTTGTTTTGGAAATCATTTGATTTTGGGGTGTTTACAACCATCAATTAGATGCATCTTCTGGTTGATTACCTTAGGTGTCTCAACAACTTTGTCAATTGTAATACCTCATCTAAGAACAATATCATTAGTAAACTTAGTTTGTGATAAAAATAAACCTTTATCATCATGAGTTACCTCAATGCCAAGAAAATAAGAAAGTTGACCAAGATCCTTCATTTCAAACATATTACCAAGTTCTTACTTGATTTGTTGGATACCAAAATTATCACTATCTGTAATAATCATATCATCAACATAGAAGAAGCAACATAAACAGTACTTCTATCAATTTTGCGAGTAAACATGGCGAGAATCATGGGCCTTTAGAGGAAAAGCCAAAGCCCGATTGATTGATAGTATGTGAGAACTCGGCAAACTAAGCTTTCGATATGCTCGTTTCGAGACCATACAAAGCTTCCTTTCTAAGATAGCAAACCTTTATTTGATGGACAAGTGCAACTAGGAGGTGGGACGTATATAAACTTCTTCTTCCAAATCACCATTAAGAAATGCGTTCTTCACGTCCATCCGATTTAGGAGTCCATTTTTTAGTGGATGGCCAGTAACAAGGAGAGTTCGAACCGAAGCGTATGCGAGTACCAGTTGCAAAGGTCGTCCTCATAATCAATTTCATATTCTTGTGAGTAACCTTTGGCAACTAATATAGCTTTATAACTATCTAATGAACCATCACCATTAGTTTTAATTTTATAGACCCACCAATAACCTATAGTCTTTTTGTTTAATAGTCTAAAGACAACATCCCAAGTTTGGGCTCTATATAAAGCATCTAACTCTTCGTTCATGGCATGAATCTAGTCTTATGATAACTAAGTTTTCTTACAGGTTCTAGGTTCATTTATAGCTGAAATATTCGTTATCATGGCTATATGCATTGGTGAAAAGCTATCATAGGAGACAAACCTTTAAGGAGGTCTAGAATCATGGTTTCACCTTCTAGGAATAGGCACAAATCTCCTAGTACAATGTTGCTCAAAAGGTGTAACAGGGTGTCTTGAAGTCATATGATTTTCTACATGAAGTTTGTCATTTTTATAATCATAATACCTATATCTTTTTCTATTTATTTCATATCCTAGAAAAACACATTTTATGGTATGAGAGGATAGTTTATCATCTTTGTTAGTGTAAACAAAACATTTACATAAAAAAATACGCAATCTAGAATAGTTGGAAGAAACTTTAAAGAGTTTTTCTATAGGAGATAAATTTTGTTAAACTGAAGAGGGCGTCCGATTAATTAAATAAATTGCAGTCATAATAGCTTCTACCCATAAATTCTTAGGAACACCATTTGATAAAAGCAAGGTTTTTATGGTTTCCAAAATATGTCTATGTTTACGTTTAGAAATACCATTTTGTTGGAGTCTTAAAGCAAGAAGTTTGATGTATAATTTCAAACGTATCGAGGTGATTTTTAAATTCTTTTGACATAAACTCTCATTCTCAATCGTATATAAAAATCTTGATTTCGAAATCAAATTGATTTTTTATAAGATTGTGAAAGATAACAAAATTTTGAAAGACATCATATTTTGCTTTTAAAAGATATATCCATGGATACTTAGTAAAATCATGTATGAAAATGACATAGTAGGAAATGCCTCCTTTATACAAAACGGGTACCGGTCTCATACATCCGAATAAAATATTTTGAAGGGTCTTGTGGTAACATATGTTTTGTTTGGAAATTGAAGATGTTGCATTTTACGAAGAACAGAATCTTTGCAATAAAAATATTTCTTAGACTTTATTCACAACATTGAGATGTCCTAGTCTCTTACGCCATAAAAGAGCATCATTTATCAAAATATTAACATATTTTATACTATGCAAATAATACATAATGTAAAGTTTTCCTCTCTATGACCATGATCAATCACCTTCTTCGAGAAGCGATCATGTATAATACATCCCATGGATGAAAAAGTTATAATATAATTTTTATCCGAAATTTGAGATAGAGAGAGTAAGTTTAAATTTAGTTTTATAACAACACTAATTTTGGAGATTTCAAAGTTTTTATTTTATAAATTACCAATTTTATCTGTATCTAATTTTGTTCTAATTAATAATCAAAGAGGTCATACCTTGAATTTCATTTGTTGAAGAAAAGCAAACCGCACCAACCATTGCTTTCTCTTTCATTTGAGCTTCAAGTTGCTTTACTTTTTCTTCAGTGCAAGGATGGAAGACAATGCCTTGACATTTTCTCCGGGTTTAGATGCGGCAAGTGCGGTATCTCTTTGAAGCCTATCTTCATTCATTCTTGTTTTCGCTATTTGAAGATCGGTAAGTACCTCTTCTTTGATAGGAAATGACTTTTGATGAATAAGAAATAACCTAACTCCTTCAAATTGTTCTCGGAGACTTTGTAAAAATTGATATACAAAATTTTCATTGTTTTCACATTGTCACTTATTAAGACATTGTGTACATTTCTTTCTATAAACATATAATTAGTTCCAAATATTGGAATATTCACCAAAGAAATCGTTTACCTCTTTATCTCTTTTTCTAAGGGAGACCAATTTATCTCTTAATACATGAGCAATATCATTTTGAATATGAAATTTTTTCAAATATTCTCATGCTTCTCTTACATTAGTGAAGTCGGTGAAAAGTGTCCCTACTATGCTCATTTACATTATTCATGAGCACCCATAGGACCGTTCGATAACCTCCTTCATATTCTTCCTTTTGCTTAAACGTAGCATTAATGGAGGGTTCTACCTTCGAACCACTTATATAGCCCCACAATTTTTTGAAATATAGATAATTTTCTATAGTTTGGGCTCATGTTTTGTAGTTTAAAGGTGCTAAATGGAAATTAAATCCTCTCTTTTCGTTGATCTTTTAAGGAGAAAAATAATTATAAAGTGGTAAATTTATAATAAAACCAAGAGTACTATCAACACGCTTCTTGAGGCAACAATCAATGTTTTCACAATCGAAAATAACTTTAATACATTGTAATGAAGACGATGCTTCAATGTAGCTGCGAAAGGTTGACGAATATCACCTTAAAGTATCACTTGCAAAAGCCTTAGAAAAGAAGAATATAATAAAGTGTATGCAACAAAAGCAGAATATTAAAAAAAAAATTATTTAGCCACAAAAGGCTTAAGAAAATCTATTATATGAAAGTTATATTTATAGAGTATATGAGGCATAGGAGAGGAGAAGAAGAGATGAGAAGAGAGGAGGAAGAGAAGAGAAGAGAAGAGAAGAGAAAGGAAGGGGGCTGGCTGCCAACTAACTCCCAACGACTAGTGGCCCTGCAGGGTCTACTGGGTCGGGCCGCTTGGTCCCATTTTCTAACAATACTTTGAGTTAGAAATACACCTTTCTTAGAATAAAGTACTTTTAAACAAGAACAAACAACAACTAAGCCTTTTCCCATACTAGATGGGGTCGACTATATGGATTCTTTGTTTCCACAGATCCCTATCGTGTGCCATGTTAGCAATTAACTCATAATAAGCTAGATCATGTTTTATTGTTTCTTTACAACACTTTTGTGATCGTCCTCTACTTTGTTTCTTAGAATAAAGTACTTTTAAACAAGAACAAACAACAACTAAGCCTTTTCCCATACTAGATGGGGTCGACTACATGGATTCTTTGTTTCCACAGATCCCTATCGTGTGCCATGTTAGCAGTTAACTCATAATAAGCTAGATCATCTTTTATTGTTTCTTTCCAACACTTTTGTGATTGTTCTCTACTTTGTTTCTTAGAATAAAGTACTTTTAAACAAGAACAAACAACAACTAAGCCTTTTCCCATACTAGATGGGGTCGACTACATGGATTCTTTGTTTCCACAGATCCCTATCGTGTGCCATGTTAGCAGTTAACTCATAATAAGCTAGATCATGTTTTATTGTTTCTTTCCAACACTTTTGTGATCGTCCTCTACCTCTTTTAATACTTTCCAAATTTAGTTTTTCGTACCTTTTTAAAGGTCCTTCTTTTGATCTTCTTTCTATATGTCAAAACCATCTTAAAGGATATTCTCTCATTTTATCCTTATTGGTGTCACTCCTATTTTGTTTCTAATAATCTTATTATGTATACGATCTTTTCTTGTATGACCACTCATCCATCTCAACATCTTCGTAGAGACATCTTTTGTACATGTTGATGATTAACTGCCCAACACTCACAACCATGAAACATGGCAGGCCTAATTGCTGCTCTATAATATTTACCTTTTAACTTTAATGGTATCTTCTTATCACAAAAAATACCTGATGCTCCTCTCCATTTTAACCGACCAGCGTTAATTCTATGCGTAACATCTCCATCAATTCTTCCATCACTCTAAAAAATTGACCCTTAGGTATTTAAAACTTTCTTTTTGGGGAATGCAATATGTGCCAATTTTAATTTTTATGTCCTCTGAAGTAACCAAATGATCAAACTTACATTCCATATATTTTGTCTTTGTTTTACTAAGTCGAAGGCCTTTACTTTCTAATGTTTCTCTCCATAGTTCCAATTTTCTATTAACTTTTTCCTTATACTCCTCCACTAACACAATGCCATCATCTCCAAATAACATACACCAAGGTACTTCATCTTGTCAATCACCATTATAAATAAGTATGGACTTAAAGTTGATCCTTAATATAACCCAATATTAACTTCAAAAAAGTTTGTCATTCCTTCATGAGTCCTCACACATATTTTTGCACCATCGTACATGTCTCTTATAAGGTTAATGTATGTCAATGGGATACCTCTTTTTTTCAAAGTTCTCCAAATAACCTCCATCGATACCTTATCATAAGCTTTTTCTAGATCAATAAATATGATGTGAAGGTCTTTCTCTTTTTGCTCTAAAATGTTCCATAAGACGTCTCAAAAGGTGAATCGCTTCAACAGTAAATCTACCTTGTATGACTCCAAATTGGTTCTCTGTTGTACTCGATAATTGTCTTAACCTACGTTTGATAATTCTTTCCCACAATTTCATAGTATAGCTCATTAACTTGATACCTCGATAATTCACACAATTCTGAATGTCTCCCTTGTTCTTATATATGGGTATAAGTGTACTCGCTCTCCATTCTTCGGGCATCTTTTGATTTCTCCATATTTCATTAAATAGTCTTGTGAGCCAAGAGACTCCTATTTCTCCTAGTATTTTCCAAACTTCTATAGGAATATTGTCTAGTCCTACTGATTTACCACCCTTCATATGTTAAATTAAAGAGTTGGTATAGTTTCTAAGTCTTACAATTTCTTTAAGATCATCACTTGTAACAATAATATCATTAATATAAATAATCAAAATATATTTTTTTTACTCTTTTTAGTGAATAAGGTATGATCATTCACACTTCTCTCATATCTCAAGCTAATTATACCCATTGAATTTATCCAAACACGCTCTTTGGTGATCAATTGAGACCATATAACCTTTTTTAATTTGCATACCTTATTCGTCAATTCCCTTTCACTATACCCTGAAGGTATACCTCTTCATTTAGGTTTTCCCATAGAAATGTATTATTCATATCCAAGTGTCACATATCTGAACCTTTGTGTGCAACAAGACTCATGATAAAGATAAGCTTTGAAATTGGGACAAATGTTTCATTATAATCTATACTATATGACTGGCTATGTCCTTTATTTACTAACCTTGCCATATAGCATTCTAAGCTCCCATCCACTTTACACTTTATAGTGTATACCCATTAACAACCTATTGGTTTTCTTCCTAGGGGCAAACTAACAATGTCCCATGCATTGTTTCTTTCCAAGGTTCCTAACTTATTTTATACGACTTCTTTCCACCTTTAAGATTGGTTTGTCTCCTAACATTTGTAGGTGTAGGATAAAACTCTACATTAATCATGAATTTATGATATTTTTCTGAAGAATTTGGTAAAAGACACTTTTAGAAAGATTACACATTCTTTTACCTTTTTTAAAAGAAATTGGAAGATCAAGTTGAGGTTCTATGGACTGATTTTGCTGCAGTATCTTTAGAGCAGTTTGATCTAAATTCAAGGAAGAGCCAATGTTGATGTGAACTTTAGAATTGAGTAACATTCCTCTCACCATGAACTTGTAATGAAGACGATGCAGAAGATTGATAAATATTACCTCAAAATATCACAGATAAAAGCCTTAACAAAGAGCTATAATAAAGTATATGCAACAAAGCACAATATACCAAAAATGAATACTATTTAGCTAAAAGGCATGGAAAAATATATACATAACAACAGTATTTATAGAAGATTACAAGAGGGAATGAGAGAGAGAATACATGAGAAGAGAGGAAGAAGAGAGGGGGGAGGGGGCTGGTCACAACCATTCTGTCAGGGTTGGGCCCGAGCAACCCATTTTCTATTCTAACACTCCCCTCAAATTGACAGCTCCATGACCTAAAGTTTGCCAATAAAAAAATGAAATTGAGGAGCAGGTAATGACTTGGTGGACAAATATGGAAGTTGATACTCTGATTTTACAAACTATAATACTAAATTGCCTTGTAGATGCTTTTCACGAACGTAGTGACAATCTATGTCAATATGCTTCATACGTTCATGAAAGGTATGATTGTTGGCTATATACGTAACACTTTTGTTGTCGTAGTACATTATTGAAGGAACTTCTAATTGTATGCCAAAATCGTGAAATAGTCGTCTCAACCAAGGGTTGTGTTGGTCATTGCACAATACTCAACGTCGATAGAGGAAAGAGACACCTTTTATTGTTTCTTGCATTTCCATTAGATTAAAGAGTGATCAAGAAAATGTAGTAGCCAGTAGTAGAGTGCCTATCATTCATATCACCACCAGAATCAACATCAGTATATGCGATTAACTGAGATAAAGAGGAAGATAATAGAAATACTCTCTTGCTTAAGATTTGTTGAATATAATGAATAATACTCATAACAACACTCATATGTACTAAGATAGGTGCATGTTGAAACTGACTTACAGTATAAACGATATGAGTAATATCTGGTCATGTTATAGTAAAATAAGTGAGTGCCCAAACCATTTGTCTATAAAGTATGAGATCACTCAAAAGTTCGCCATCACTTAGACGCATCTTCTGATTGATTACCTCAGGTGTCTCAACAAATTTGTCATATGTAATTCTTGATCTAAGAACAATATTGTTAGTAAACTTAGTTTGTAATAAAAAGAAACCTCTATCATCACGAGTTACCTCAATGCCAAGAAAATAGGAAAGTTGGTCAAGATCATTCATTTCAAATATTTTACCAAGTTCTTACTTGATTTGCTAGATACCATAATTATCACTACTTGTAATAATCATATCATCGACAAGGAATAAAAGAATAATAATTCCTGCAAAGAACTTTCTCATGAACAAATCTTTGTCAGTATAACAAATAGTAAAACCATATAATGTCATGAATTCGGTCATTCTATCAAATCAAACTTTGGGATCTTGTTTGAGACCATAAAAAGCTCTTTTGAGCTTTAAGACTTGGTTTCTAGGAAGATTGAGACTAGGAGAAGGTTCCATATATACTTCTTCCTTCAACCAACCATTCAAAAAGGTATTTTTAACATCTAACTGATAGATATTCCAATGATGAATTACAGAAATAGCTATAAGTGTTATAACAATTATCATTCTAGACATAGGAGCAAAGGGTTATTCATAATCAATTTCATACTCTTCTGAGTAACTTTTGGCAACTAATCTAGCTTTATAACGATCTAATGAATCATCACCATTAGTCTTAATTTTATAGACCCATCGACAACCTATAATCTTTTTTTTTATGGTGTAGAGACAACATCTCAAGTTTGGGCTCTATATAAAGCATCCAACTATTTGTTCATGGCATGAATCCAGTCTTATGATTACTAAGCTTTCTTAAAGGTTTTAGGTTCTTTTATAGTTGAAATATTCGTTACCAAGTTTATATGCCTTGATGAAAAACTATTATAGGAGATAAACCTTTCAGGAGGTCTAGAATCACGGTTTGACCTTCTAGGAATAGGCACAGATCTCCTAGTATAATGTCGATCAAAAGGTGTAACAGGGTGTCTTGAAGTCATATGTTCATCAAGATCATTTTCTACATGAATCAAATCTTCACCCAAAATATCATTCAAGAAAGAATAGGAGTCAGAACTAACATCATCCATGCCTTTAAAAACATATTCATTTTCAAAAAACTTGACATCTCGCGATACATCAAGTTTGTCATTTTTATAATCATAATACCTATATCCTTTTCTATTTATTCCATATCCTAGAAAAACACATTCTATGGTATGAGAGGATAATTTACCATCTTTGTTTGTGTAAACAAAACATTTAGATCAAAAAATACGCAGTCTAGAATAGTTAAAAGAAATTTTAAAGAGTTTTTCTATAGGAGACAAATTTTGTAAAATCGAAGAGGGCATCCGATTAATTAAATAAATTACAGTCATAATAGCTTATGCCTATAACTTCTTAGGAACACCACTTGATAAAAGCAAGGTTTTTGTGGTTTCCAAAATATGTCTATGTTTACGTTTAGAAATACCATTTTATTGGAGTCTTAAAGTAAGAAGTTTGATGTATAATTCCAAACGTATCGAGATGATTTTTAAATTCTTTTAACATAAACTCTCATTCTCAATCGTATCTAAAAATCTTGATTTCGAAATCAAATTAATTTTTTACAAGATTGTGAAAGATAACAAAATTTTCAAAGACATGAGGTTTTGCTTTTAAAAGATATATCCATGGATACTTAGTAAAATCACGTATGAAAATGACATAGTAGGAAATGCCTCCTTTATTCAAAACGGGTGTCGGTCTCATACATCTGAATAAAATATTTTGAAGGGTCTTGTGGTAACATATGTTTTGTTTGGAAATTGAAGATAATGTATTTTACGAAGAACACAATCTTTGCAATAAAAATGTTTCTTAGACTTTATTCAAAGAGAACATTGATACAATTTTTGAGCATTGAGATGTCCTAGTCTCTTATGCCATAAAAGAGCATCATTTGTCAAAATATTAACGTATTCTATACTATGCAAATAGTCCATAATGTAAAGTCTGTTGGGTTGCATTATCAGAGATCAAGCCATAATAGGGAAAAAAGGATAAAGTACACAAAGGTTTCACGTGGAGGATAGCACCCTGGCGGCTACTGCAACCTCTCAGAAAAAGTTTTCTTTATTCATTGTGTACCCTAATACATACCGTAAGTATATATAGATTACATTTCTAACTTAAATGACCTAATTACCCCTAATTAGTGGCTGACTTTACCCGAGTCCCAATAGATCAGATTTTGATCCATTGGGACCCAAACTTATTATGACATAAGCTCAGATACATACCAGAAACATAATCTAATCTAAACTCAACTACATAACAAAAAACATAAATATATCTTGGTCTCCAACTTAATCTTTAACACGCCCTCTCAAGTTGGGTCTTGAAGACTTGAGATACCCAACTTGACAAGAGCCTTTTTAAAACCATTAACTGGAACATGTTTAGTGAGGATATCTACCAATTGATCTCCTGAGCAAACATTGATTAGGTTGAAGATTCCTTGAAAAATTTCTCTTTGATAAAATGACAATCTATTTCAATATGTTTGGTCCTCTCATGAAAAATTGGATTTGAAGCTATGTGAAGAGTTGTTTTACTATCGGTGAAGAAGTTAATTGGAATATCTCTATTTAGACCAATCTCCTCTAGAAGTGATATAATCCAAATACCTTCACACATGCCAAGAGCTAATAATACGATACTCATCTTCAACACTGGACCTAGCCACCATAGATTGCTTTTTATGTTTTCAAGATACTACATTACCCCCTAAACATACCATGTCCCACTAATACTTTTTCTATCAATTTGCACCCGGCAAAGTCGAGTCGGAAATAATAACTGGTAGGCTACGCTTGAGACACCACCCAGGTACCGGCTAACCCGTTTGTGAAGTGCACACTAGGTATTTCATTATTCGTTTAAGCACTTAAATGAGATTCCTTCGTACACGATATCTGATACACATGCATACACTAAACATAATATACGGCCTACTGAGTAAAGATAAAGGAGATCAGTCACACCTCACGTATTGGTTCTTTCTACTAATTCTGCTCCTTCGTCTTTGTCTAAATAGCGGGAAGTGCCACGTGAGTGGCCGTGTGTTTAGCATTTTCCATTTCGAATCTTTTTGAGCAATTCCTTGCGGTATTTGGTTTGAATGTATGAATGTCCCTTGGATTCGTTTGAGGTCTTGATTTGACGTTCGAGGAAGAAATATTAGAAGCTCTCCTAGTCGTTGACGTTTCAAATTCGTTATGGCGAACAACGGTCTTAGCAAATTCTGTTGCACGGGGATTCGTCAATCATCTCCAGAGAGATAATGATGTCATCCACATATACTTGCACAAGGAAATATCATGCTTTTTATTTTTTGATAAACAAAGTATGTATCGGCTTTCCTCTTGAAAAACTATTTTAAGTTTTCACTAAAAGGGACTTAGTCAACCTTTCAGAATACAAAGCTCTAGGAGCTTGCTTTAAACCGTATAAAGCCTTTTTTCAAGTTTAAAAACATGTAGTTGCGGCAACCTAGTTCATGATTTTAAAACCACTAGAGGTTGTTCAATGTAAAACCTCACTCTTGAATCAAACCCGTTTAGAAAAGCACTTTTGACATCCATTTGATATAATTTGAAATCCATGATGCGGCGCGGGGAAGCAAGTAACATTCTAATAGCTTCTAATCTTGGCTACGGGTGCATAGGTTTCTTCATAATCAATTCCTTAACTGGTTATGATTAACCTTTAGCAACCAATCTAGCTTTGTATCTCTCAAGATCCATCTAACTTGTATTTAACTAGAAACACCCATTTGCATCCCTGTAAAAGTTCCCACGTTTTGTTTCTTACTAATGTTGCAATCTTTTCTTGCATTGCTGCTTTCCATTCTGAATGTCGCTTTACCTCTTCAAATGTTTTTGGAATATAAGTGTTTTCTGTATTCATTACAAACACTTGATACTCTTTGGGATAGTTAGTATACGACGTCATCTTCTGTAATGAATATTTGATAACTTTACGTTGTCCCTTTCGAAGTGCAATAGGTAAATCACTTAGTTCACTATCAGAATTGTGAGAGGTTATCTGAGGAGGAGTAAGATCTAATTCCGGATGAGAACTTGATTTCAGAGTAGTAGACTGATGTGGGAGAAAAGCCTTTCTTTCACCTCTCGTATAAACTTGTCATTTCTTCTCTTAAGGGAGTTGCATATTCTCTTCTTCATTTTTAGATTCTGGTTGAGTTTCAACTGATGGAAGTGGTTGTTGGAAATCAAGTTTGAAAGTCAAAATATTTCTGTTATGTATTTGTTTGGTTATATCTGTAAGTAGTTTGAGTCCCAATGGATCATGATCTGATACATTGGGTATTAGGTAGGATTAGTCATTAAGGGTAATTAAGTAATTCAAAGTTAGGATAAGTTTTATATATATAGCTGTAATATGGAATTAGGCTTAAGATGAATGAAAAGAAAACAGAAATCGGTAGCCATGAGGGTACCGACTTGCATCTTCAAGTTTCTGTCTATTGTATGGTGTGATTTAATTTAGTGTTAAGCACTACTTCCATATAAAAATCGACATGGTATCAGAGCCAAGTTTTGGTAGGAATCTCAATTTAAGAGCAAGGTAATCAGAATCGTGAAAGAAGATCCAGTAAGTCCCATTTAGATTTATTTTTTTATTTCAAACATCGACTATAGATCTGCCGATTTCTATTAACTGCACAAGTAGTTCAGTTGACTCTTTGTTGGCTATCATTCTTCCTATTGGTGCCATATTCTGTCATGACATCAAGGCAAGGGATGGTAAAAACGTAGATTTCTTTGTTTTCCTATTGTTTGCCATCAAAGTCTCTTCCTATCTATCGAGTGACTTAATTTCGTGAATCTACATCCTATTGTGAATACTTTGGCAACATCAAATGCATATTGTTTTCCATAGCAAGATAGGATAAGAGGCTGAAAGTGCTGATTATCAGAAACCGTGAAAGGATTAGCCAATGAAGATTTGAAACTTGGTTTGTTTACTGCAGTCACTAGAATCATTGCAGTAAGTGTTAAGTAACCCCTATCGTAGAACATTCCCAAATACTAATTTTTCTAAGGAGTAGATTCTGTTAACCAAATGGAAAAGAACAAAATTGGAGATGGTAATGATCACAGTCTCTTAGACAAGAAAAAGGGATTTCAAATTATAAATTTGAAATTAGATGGAAAGAACTACATTTAGTGGGTCAGATCTATAGAACTGGCTGTTATGGCCAGGGGGCGATGGGACTATCTAAATGGTGAAATATCTCAACCACCTACTTCAGATCCTATGTATTCCAAATGGCGTAGAGAGAATGCACTGGTTAGTGCATGGTTGATTCAATTAATGATACTTTCAATTGGCAGTATATTCATGTTTTTAAAAATGGCGAAAGATATTTGGCTAGCAGTTCAGGATGCCTATGCTCAGAGAAATAACATAGCAAAAAAATATGACCTCATTGAGAAAATCAGAAAATGCAGACAGGGTAGAAGATCAGTAAGTGAGTACTATGTAGAACTCAGAGGTCTATGGGAAGAACTGCAACTTTATTACAAGACTAAATGTCAATAGTGCATACAAGAGCGTAATGAGGAGTTTGAAAAACAGAAAGTATTTGACCTTCTATGGGACATCTCTTTAGAGTATGAGGCTGTGAAAAACAATATCCTCAATAGAGAAGAGTTTCCTTCTCTAAGTACCGTGTATTCCCTTTTACTTCGAGAAGAAGACAGGAAGCAGTTAGAGAAGGAAACAAAAATTAGTTCTAAGACTACAACATTTGTTGGCAAAAACAATTCTATAAGTTCTTACTCTCATGAAAGATGAGGTTATGGATGTGGAAGGGGTAGATCCTCACTTACTCCTGAGGAAAAGGAAAAACTAATCTATTCTCACTATGGAAAATCACGACACACAAAAGAGACATGTTGGGAATTAGTTGGCAGACCAATGTATTTTCAGAATAGATCTAATAAAGCTTATTTCAGTAGTGACCAGAGTGACAAATAGAACACTGAAAACAATACTACATCATTGGCAGATATGAAGAAGGAAATTGAATTACTCAAGGCCCGTTTAACAGACTCGCATACTCCCTCTACTTCTTCTAATCCTGATTCTCAAGCAACAATGGCATATCCATTTTCATTCATGGCTAAGGGTAATATATTTACTCCTCATTCCAAAATTTGTATTATTGATTCAGATGTCACAGATCACATGGTCAGTAGGAGAGAATATTTTGACATCTATGAGTTGACTGAAGAACAAATTAATATTAGGCTGATAGATGACTCCCATACTCTTATAGCTGGGAGATGAATTATTATTACATCTTTTGGCATATTGAAAAATATTTTACATGTTCCTAATATCTCAGTCAATTTTCTATCAGTCTTTGCCATGACATGAAATTTGAAATATCGTATAATGTTTGATACTACTTGATGTTTATTTCAGGAACTGGGGATGAAGATGATCTTTGGTAGGGGTAGTGTGAAAAGAGGCCTATACTTCTGCAAAGAAAATAATAAAGCAGCAATGCAATCGACAATCATTAGAGAAAAATAGAAGGAAGAACTACCTTTATGGCACCAGAGACTGGGACTTTTTAGGTAATCATCCCACATCAGCCAACTACCCCGAATCGAATTCCTCTTCCTGAATCAGTAATGACTCCTTCTTAGGTAATTTTTCAGAATCCTGATAGTGAATTACCTATCGCACTTCGAAAAGGAAAACAAGAAGTGGCAAAATATTCTTTACAAAAGATGGTCTCATATTCTAATTATCTCAAAGAGTACCTGTTGTTTGTGATGAATGCAAATAATATTTATATTCTAAAATCAGTTGAAGAAGCCAAGCTATATCCTCAGTGAAAAGTACGAAATAAAACATGGGAACTCATAGATCTACCTCTTGAGAGGAAGACAATGGGATGCAAATGGGTATTTTCAGTAAAATATAAAGCTGATGGAAATATAGAAAGGTATAAAGCAAGATTAGCAGCCAAGGGTTACAGTCAGTCTTATGACATCGATTACACAAAAACCTTTTCACCAGTGGCTAAAATGAATACTATTAGAATTATTCTAAGTATGGCTATCAATAAAAGATGAGAACTATGACAGTTGGATGTTAAAAATACATTCCTTCAAGGAGATATCATGGAAGATATTTACATGGACTTATCACCTGGGTATATTCCTAAACAAAAATCAAGCAAGGTATGCAAATTAAAGAAATCTATTTACGGTTTAAAATAATTCCCACGAGTATGGTTTAAAAAATTCAGTAATAGTGTTATAAAGTAGGGTTTCAAACAATGTGTTTGCGATCATACTCTATTTATCCATCAAGGTCCAAAAACTATTGTATTGTTAGTATATGTTGATGATATTATTATTACAGGTGACAATACAGAAGGGATAGTCACTTTAAAGAGACAATTAAGTACATTATTTGACTTGAAGGATTTGGGGAGATTACATTACTTCTTGAGAATAGAAGCCATTCACAAAAGGGATTGGTTATTTCTAAGTCAAAGAAATTATATTCTAGATTTACTAAAGGAAACTAAAATGGAGGATTGTCGGGTATATTCTACTCCATTGAAATCCAAAAGGAGAATGATAATGATTCAACAGAACCATATTAAGACATTGAAAACTGATATATGTTACTATTACAAGACCTGACATCAGTTTTGTAGTGGGATATGTTAGTAGATGGATGCACTCCCCATCAAAATATCATATGAATGTTGTATTCCATATCATCAGATACTTGAAATCATCAATCACTTACGACTTACTATATGCTCCATATCATACACTTCATATGAAAATTTATTTCGATGCAGATTGGGTAGGTTCAAAAATCGATAAAAAGTCAACTTCTGGGTATGTGGTGTGTTTAGGAGGTAATATCGTATCATGGAAAAGTAAGAAGCAAACTTTAGTGGTAAGAAGCAAACTGTAGTGGCCAGATCAAGTGCAGAAGCCGAGTATCATGCTATTGCTTTAGGCATGTGTGAAGGTTTATGGATTATATCACTTCTTGAAGAAATAGGCTTGAAAGGGAATATTGCAATTGACTTTTTCACGGATAGTAAAGCTGCTCTTCAGATAGCTTTGAATCCAGTCTTTCATGAAAGAACCAAACATATTGAAATAGACTACCACTTCATCAAAGAAAAAATTTCTCAAAGAATGATGTGCATTTTGGAGATCAATTGACAGATATCCTCACCAAAGCAGTTCCAGTTAATGGTTTTAAGAGAGCTCTTTTCAAGTTGGGAGTTTCAAGCCTTCAAGACCCAACTTGAGGGGGCGTGTTGGAAATCAAGTTTGATAGTCAAAGTATTTATGTTATGTATTTGTTTAGTTATATCTGTAAGTAGTTTGGGTATGATCCATTGGGTATTAGGTAGGATTAATCATTAAGTAAGGGTAATTAAGTTATTCAAGTTAGAATAAGTTTTATATATATAGCTGTAATCTGGAATTAGGTTTAAGATGAATTAAAAGAAAACAGAAATCGGCAGGCATGAGGGCGCCAACCTACATCTTCTAGTTTCTGCCTATTGTATGGTGTGATTTAATTTAATGTTAAGCACTACTTCCATATGAAAATCGACAATGGTATCATATTGGGAGAATGTACTTTTGATGGGTGAACTTCCTTCATGTGATAAAATGGTATATCTCCATGGAAGGTGACGTCCATCGTAACATATGATCTTCTTTGTATAGAGTCATAACATTTGTATCCTTTTTTAGTAGAAGAGTATCCTACAAAAATGCATTTGACTGATCTTGCATCTAGTTTATCTCTGAGGTGAGAGTATATATGAACAAAGTAGGTACATCCAAACACCTTTGGAAGTAGATGAAATTGTTTCTAGGAAGGACATAAGGAGTGAAATGGAGTATTACCATTGAGCACCTTGTTTGGCATACGATTGATGAGAAACACTGCTTCACCCCAATAGAATTTTGAAACATTATAACTGATCAAAAGAGTTCTAGCAACCTCTAGGATATGTCTATTTTTCCTTTTCGAAACACCATTTTGCTGTGGAGAATATGAACATGAGATCTGGTGTAAAATTCCATGATCTAAGAAATCTAGATGAAGGGATTCAGACATAAATTCACCTCCATTGTCACTGCGAAAAATCTTAATGGTACGCTGAAATTGAGTATGCACAAACTGAGAGTATACTGGAATAATATTTCATACTTCATATTTTGTTTTCATGAGATATATCATAGTAAATTTAGAGCAATCATCAATGAAGGAAATAAAGTACTTGTAACCATTCAATGCAGTAGTAGAGTAGGGACCCCAAACATGAGAATGAATAATTTCAAATGGAATGGAGGATTTGTCTTCACTCAAAGGAAAAGAAATACAATGATATTTTGCCTTCTAACAGGTTTCACGGTTCAAATTTAAATCATTACAATGAGCAAATTAAGGTAATAACATCATAATTCTAGACAAAGGTAAATGTCCCAATCTCTCGTGCCATAACGGAAGCTCTCCCTTATGTTTTTCTGTAATAACAATTGACTGCATTGCTGCTCCTTTGACTTCCTCGAAGAAATAGAGGCCTTTCCTCACATTATCCTATCCAAAGATCCTCCCCGTTCTCATTTCTTGGAAGAAACATCTAGTAGAATAAAAAATAATATGATATTTCAAATCTTGTGTCATGACAAAGACTGATAACAAATTGACTAAAATATTTGGAACATATAAGATATTTTTTAATATGCCAAAAGGCATAGTAATACTTCCTTTTATAACTATAGGAGTGTGAGATCTATTTGCCAACTTAATATTAATTGTTTCGTGAGTCAGTTCACAGTAATCAAAGAAATCTCGCTTATTGACCATGTGATCTGTGGCACCAGAATCAATAACCCACATTCTGGAATGAGGGATGGATACATTACCCTTAACCATAAATGAAAATGGATATGCCATTGTTGCTTGAGAGTCAACATTAGAGGAAGTAGATGGTGTTTGTGAATCGATCAAACGAGCCTTAAGTAACTCAATCTCTTTCTTCATATATGTTAATGCGGTTCCACTGCATTTTGTATTTTGTTTGTCACAGTGATCACTATTAAAGTAAGCTTTGTTAGGTTTATTCTGATAATAGGTAGGTTTGCCAACCAATTCTCAGTATGTCTCTTTTGTATGTCTTGATTTTTCATAGTGAGAACACGTTAATTTATCCTTCTCTTTAGAAGTAAGTGATGATCTACCTCTGTCACATCCATATGCTCCTCTTCCGCGAGAGAATGAAGAATTAGAAGGGTTCCTCAAACAAATGCAGTAGTCTCGAAACTAATTTTAGTTTCCTTCTCTAAATATTTCCTGTCTTCTTCCTAAAGTAATAGTGAGTACACTGTGCTTAGGGAATGAAGTTCTTCTCTGCTAAGAATGTTATTTTTTACCTATGTTATCAATAGTTATTAGCGGTCGACCTTGATATAGTGGTAGTGGGGATATAGCAGATTTAGTGGTACACTTTTATTTATAATTAAAAAATTATATATATATATATATAATAGGTTCTCTAATTTCTAAAAGTGTAGGGTATCATAATAGAATTTCTACAACATCAATTATAGTAGATCTAATTAGCATAGAAGTTCAAAAGTTTAATGAAACTCACTCCTAAAGGGGACACTTGGTTCTGCCATCACCATATATTGTACAAAAGTGAAAAGACACGAAAAACATACTTACAGACTTAGGTTATCAAAGGAACTAAAATACTTAGAACATTAGCTTTCCATTTTGCTTAAGGGTTCTCGGAAGTCACACACAACTGCAATGTTCTTCTAGTACAAATTTAGTTATGAGAAGTTGGTGCACCAGTTGTAAACCTTCACATGTAAATCCACGAGTATGCAAAGAAATATAAGAAGATAGTAAGGTGTACACTGCCCAAGTGCAAGCACACAAACATGCATGCACACGCGCATGCGCACACACACACCTTCACATCATTGCTTCTTCTCATTATCTTTTTTCTTTTTCATTTCTTCTCCTTCTTCTATTTCTCATCTGTCTCAGGAGAAGCTAACCTAGGCAAGAACCAAAACCTACATAGATGAGCATATCGTTTGAGATGTTTAAGCCTGATAATAGGCTTGGGTACACTCTATCCTCTTTTTTCTTCATAACCTCCCTCCCCCCAACTCTACTTCTTCTTCCTTCCTCTTTTACTCTTTCTCCCTATCATATACATGGACATATATACTATATACACCATGCATGTATATCTTCTGACTTGTTAATGGAAACTTTGTTTTATGTTAACAATCACTGTATATATCTCACAGATGGTTGGAAGTGCCATGTAAACAATCACTAACAGAAATAGCATATTGTTTATCAAGAAACTAAGAAACAAAATCTTTTAGCATGCTATCACAAAAAATTATGCACGAGACATTAGTACAACTATTGAACATAGAATATCGCAGCACCCTAAAGATTCTACATACCTGAGAATCGGTTCAAGCGACAATCTCGCATGCATATTTAACCTTGATGTGAGTTTTGATACCAGATTGTCCTTGTGATACAATATTTGCGGTAGCATTTGCACCAAAGGCATCAACTCCTCGTACAATGATATAAAATCTTCTGTTGTATTTAGTTCCTATTCAGAAAAAGAAAGGAAAAAATTGAAGGTCGTCATCAATGAGATTCACTAGAAGAGCAGCTTTTAAGCTCAAGACTGAGTCCCAAAAACTATGCATTATAGTGGCAAAACAGTGAAGACACTTGACATCAAACAATCGAAACAGCAAAAATCTCGGAAGTACAACCACAAAGCCCCAGAAACGTCAGCTCATAAATTTTGCTTAATATTTGATAACTTCTTCATTAAACTTAATTATGCACTTTTGTAGTGGAGTGTTCACACATATACAAACTACGACTCGAAAAGAACTTGAGACCAAAAGGCAGCAGATCATGAAAAAGCACCAAAAACATTTAGCTCGAAGTTTGTTAATCACCAATTAAATCACTTTATCTTCTTACAAACAATGTAAAAAGACTAAACCAAAGACGAGGAAGAAGACCAACGAAGGAGGGTGAGCATGTCCGCCAATAGACGAGGGCATCCTTGAAGAAAGTCAATCCTTGTGTCGGCTCTGGCTATACCGACTCAAGACTACGGAAGATGTTGATGTCCACATCCTCAATGCGTTGATAGAAGGTCTTTAACTGAAAGAAAAAGATGAAGAAAATCGAGATATCACACCACAAACCAAACACAATGGGCATAGAAGACAAACTCAACACCACAAAGCAAGCAAACTGAGAGAGTACCACGAAGTGTCAGCGATCTAGTCCGGTACTGAGAGACTTGATAGGCTGAGAAGTAGCAGACCCAAGCCGTGAGGATGTTGACGCCTGACGTAATGAGGTCCAGTTTAAGGATCTCCGGAGTCTGGCCATTGGGACCACGGGTGGAGAATGAAGCAACGATGGGTGTTGGCTTGATGCCGAGAATTGTTCCTTCAAAGGAGAGCGTTGTTGTTGGGTTCGGCATCGACTGGATGTAGTCTTTAATGGATTCTCCCTCATCAGAGACAACCGTGCATGCCGGAAGGACATGAGCGTATCTGACGAGCCCCTCGCCGTTGGAGATACCGTTAGCAAGGATCATCCTAATGCCTCCAACTTTCTTTGTTACGAGCCCCTTCGCTACTCGCGGATTGCTCTCGCGATTGCAGAGGATGTTCTTCCCTCCAGGGAATCCTCCATGGAAAGCGAGGCAGAGAGTCCCCCAGAACCACCGCCCGAGTAGACGAGAGGATACATAGTCCCAGAAAGAGGCTTGCCCGAGTAGAGTGAGACGCTGGTAGAGGGTTTTCCCGTTGCCGAGAGTCACCTGCGATGGGAAGTTCCTTTCGATCATCCCGGCCCCAATAGTCGTAATCCCGGGGGTGAGGTTTGTGACCGACATACCTATAGCTCCCTCATTTCTGATGGAAGACACGACGAAGATGCCCTTGGACGAAGCAACGAAGGAGCCAAGTGCAATGCAATCGACGTTTATGTGTATGATGGAGGAGAAAGCAGTGGCGAGAGGCAGGAGAGAGAGACATAGTGGCGGATGATGGAGGAGGTGGTGGCAGCGGTCGTCGATGTCTTTGTCGTTGATGGTGGAGAGAGAAATGGCAAGAGGCAGGAGAGAGACAACAAATGTGGGAAAGAGACAGGGACTTAGGTTTTATGTATTTCGGATCGAGTCGATCCAATGAATGGACTTTGATTTTAAGTATTTCGGATAGAGTCGATCCAATATTCGTTGGATCGACCCGATCCAAACTCCATTGTACGCTAACCGTCATATAGCGGACCGCTATAGCGGTGCTGGCGATGCTAATTGTGCCCAAACATGTCGCCCGCTATTTAATGGGTGCTATAGTGATCTGAGGTCTGCTAAAATGCTATAGTGCGCTATTGATAACATAGTTTTTTACAGCTTCATATTCTGAAGAAATACCCCATAGAAGATCAAATACTTTCCGTTCTTTAAAGTCCTCATTGCACTCTTATGTGCAATTTTGACACTTTTTCTTGGAATACAATTGTAATTCTTCCCATAAACCTCTAAATTTTCATAATACTCACTTATTAATCTTCCTCCCTATCTGCATTTTCTAATCTTCTCAATGAGGTCATATTTTTTGGCATTATTCTTCCTTTGACGATGGGCCTCTTAAACTGCTAACCAAATATCTTTAGTTATTTCTAAAAACATAAACGTACTGCCAATCGATGGTACCATGGATTGTATAAGCCATAAACTAACAAGTGTATTTTCCCTATGCCATCGTGAATAAAGAGGATCTGTATTGGGAGGTTGGGATATTTCACTAGTTAAGTAATCCCATCGCCCCTTGCCATCACAGTCAATTCGATGGATCTAACCCATTGTTCCATCCGCAGTAAATACTTGATAAAGATTTTTTAACAAATGAATTCTTTCATTAGAAGTCATATGGAATAAAGCACCCGAATTAATAATCAAAGAGGTCATACCTTGAATTTCATTTGTTAAAGAAGATCAAACGGCACCAACCATTACTTTCTCCTTTATTTGAGCTTCAAGTTTCTTCACTTTTTCGTAAGTGAAAGAATGGAAAATGAAACTTGTTCTTCCACTAAAGCCACCTTCTTTTTCAACTTTGGGCAATTTGGCCTTATGTGCCCTACTTCTCTACAATGATGGCAAATGACCTATTTTCTTGCTTCGCTTGATCCTTTATTTTTTAAATGAGGAAGATGATGCCTTGACATTTGCTGGTGTGTAGATGCGGCAAATGCGGTATCTCTTTGAAACCGAGCATCATTCATTCTTGTTTCTGCTAATTGAAGATCGGTAAGTACCTCTTCTTTGGTGAGAAACAACTTTTGATGAATAAGAGATGACCTAATTCCTTCAAATTCTTCTCGAAGAGTTCATAAAAATTGATATATGAAATCTTCATTGTCCTCATATTTGTCTCTCATTAAGAGATTGTGTACATTTCTTTCTATAGCCATATAGTTGATTCCAAATATTGGAAATATTCACGAAAAAAATCATTTATCCCTTTATCTCCTTGTCTAAGAGAGACCAATTTGTCTCTTAATGACATTCTAAGAGAAACATCACTTTAAACATAGGATTTTTTTACATATTCTCATACTTCTTTAGTATTAGTGAAGTCGGCCAAGGTGTCCCTTGTGTGCTTATTTATATTCTTCATGAGTACCCGTAGGATTGTTCAATCACTTCCTTAATATTCTTTTTTTTACTCAATTGTAGCATTAATAGAGGTTTCTACCTTCAAATCACTTATATAGCTCCATAGTTTTTTAAAATATAGATAATTTTTCATAGTTAAGGTCATATTTTATAGTGTGAAGGTGTTAAACGAAAATTAAACCCTCCATTTTCATCCATATTTCAAGGAGAAAATAATTATAAAGAGGTAAACTTATAACAAAATCAAGAGCACTATCAGTATGCTTCTCGAGACGACAAATGACGTTTTCACGAACAAGAACAACTCTTATACCATGTAAATAGACGATGCTTCAATGTAGCAGCGGAAGATTGGTGAATATAACCTCAAAATATTACATGCAAAAGTCTTAGAAAAAGGCTATAATAAAGCGTATGCAACAAAAGCACAATATACCAAAAATGAATATTATTTAGCCACAAAAGGCTTGAAAAAATATATTTATAACAATGGTATTATAGAAGATTACAAGAGGGAATGAGAGAGAAAATAATGAGAAGAGACAAAGAAGAGAGGAGAGGGGGGTTGGTCACAACAACCAGCCCCCAACAGCTACACAACTAGTCGTTGGGGCCTGGGCCTATTAGGGTCGGGATCGAGTGGCTCATTTTCTATTCTAACAGAACTCAGACTCAAAAGGTGTATACTTTTGTTTCTATGGTGCTTATTTCAGTTCCTGTATCCATAATGAACTCAGACTCAAAATTGGTTGGACACAAAGGTAGATAAGAGTATTTTGGATTATAAGATCAATCGACTTCCTCTTGAAAGAAAAATAAGGAGTTGATTCAAAGAATGTGATATCTAAAGAGACAGGTTTTTCGACTCACTGGATCATAACACTTATATCCTTTTGGGGATGAAGAATATCTAATAAAGATATATTTAGTAGCTTCGAGATCCAATTTATCTCTAGCACATGAATAAATGTGAACATAACAAATACAACCAAAGATATGATGTGGAACATGGAATAACTTATTCTTAGAATTAATAACCTTATATGGAGTCTCCCCATCTAGAACAAAACTCGGCATCCGATTGAATTGAAACTAATGTGAGAACTACATTACTCCAATAAGATTTAGGAGCACTACATCCAATAATCAAGGTCCTTGTGACTTTAAGAATGTTTTTATTCTTTCTTTCAATCACACCATTTTATTGTGGGGTATGATCTAGGTTATTGTGAGTTAACTGTTAACATGGCACACGATAGGGATCTGTGAAAACAAAGAATCTATGTAGCCGACCCCGTCTAGTATGGGAAAAGGCTTAATTGTTGTTGTTGTTGTTGTTGTATTAGAACAAGTTGTTTGATGTATGGTATCATGTTTTTGAAGGTAGTCTAATTGACATGTATTTCCCTCCATTCAGGTGACGTGTATTCCCCACTATTATTTGAACGGAATACTTTTAAAGAGGAATGAAATTAAGTCTTAATAAACTTATGGACTATTGGAAAGATGGTAAAAACTTCATCTTTAGATAGATAGACCAAAGTAAATTGACTAAAACCACTCACAGACATAATGAGACAAAGACCCCAAATATCATAATGAACTAACTCAAATGGTTTAAACATTCTTCTCACTACAAAGAAAGGAGACTGTATGATGTTTTGCGTTTCTGCATACATCACATTGGATGACTAGATTATTGAGTTCATGAAAATCCAAGGGACTACATTTCTAATCTTAGACAATGGTAGATAACCCAAACGATTATGCCATAACTTGATCTCTTCTTTACTCACTGATGATGTAGGTAGAGGTTCTTCATGGATATAAAGGCCTTTTCTTAAGCTACCATGACTAAAGATCTGTCGAAGGTTACTAAGCAATTTAGTTTTTTGTCAAAAGGAGAGAAGTTCACTAGAAACTTAGAAACATGAAGAACAAAGGTTAAATTGAAAAAATAAGTTTTTACACTTCCTTTTCCAATCATTGACTTGTGAGAACCATCAACCAGTTTAATTGACCCACTCTTACGAAGAAATTGGTAATCAAATAGATAATTCTTGTTCTCAATCATATGATCAGTAATATCAGAATCTACAATCCATACTCTAGAAGAAGTAGGATTACCAGTCACTATAAATGAGGTATGAGCCATCATAGCTTGGGATTCTGATGTGAATGCATGTTCTCAAAGTTGAGATGGTAAACCTTGTGTGCATTTCATCAGCTCAATTATGGTTCTTGTATTAGTACTTTCTCATGGTTTCTCCAAGGTATAATATGCCTTATTCTTAAAAGGGTAGGATAAAAAAAGACCAACAACATTGTTCCTTGTGTGCCGACTCTTATCACAATGGGAACATTTTAATTTTTCTTCTCATTATTGGATAGAATATCATGACCTTTGTCACGGTTACTATAGCTTCCTCTTGTTCTAACTTGTTGGTTCTTATTTTTTTCTAAAGAATGTTGTCTTTTCTATATTCATCACATCATGATTTTCAAGTCTTCTTTTATGAGAAATAAAGAATACACGTCTAGTGAAGGTGACTTTTCTTTGCCAAAGATGTTAACCTTAACTTCCTTATAGTCAGAGGATACTCTACATAATGGATCAAAGACTTTTTGTTTTCTACTTCTTCATTATGTTCCTTTAAGTTTGCAACATATTTGATTCATGTAAAAAGTTATAGTTCATCCCATAGGCCCCACAAATCTATATAATATTCATTTATTATTTGATTTCTTTGCATGTATTTTTTGGTTTTCTTTAGTATATCATATTCTTTTATAACATTTTTCCTCCTTTAATAGGCTTTTGAAGCTGCCTTCCAAATTTCTACAACTAATTCTAAATACATAAATGAATGGTTCCAATGGCAGGAGTTCTTCACACGACCTCTCCCCTCGTTTCTTCCTACATATAGAACCATTAATTGGAACTATCATTATGACACCAACATATCCTCTTTCCTCCATTTTAAATAGGTGGAACTACCTTATCATGATGTTTTTCACCTCTCTAGTAGTCTCATTTTCTTCTAGCAAGGACAACTAACTCAATGGATCTTACCTATTGAAGAAAGTTTCTACTGTTCAATTTGACATTAGTAATCTGAAAAGTCTCTATTTTCTATCTTGGCTGTCCTTAAGTAACTTGATAGGAATCCTCTATTCTCTCACTTTAATAAGTCATCATCCCTCCTTTTTTTCTTCTTCTGATTTTTTACTAAGGAGGAGACCTATGTCTGTCCAAAAACACCTCAACAACCAGCAATCTATTGCGCCTTCAGCCCCACAACAACAAATACTTCACCACAACAATGCAGCTTCTTGCAACCTTCATGTGTCGTCAACAATGTGCCTGCAAATTTGGTTCTCATGTCCATATTGATGGAGCATAGGATTCGATTAGCTAATGCTTTGATATTATGTTGAAGATATATATTTTATTTATTTCACATGATCTCTACATCATACACATATATTTGGAGTCACGAACAGAAGCTTCCTCTTCCTACTTCTCTTTTTCTTTCTAGGATTTAGTGATCTCATTACAATACATACTTAAAGACTTTATAACTTAAAAGACTAAATTGCCCATACACTATTTAACAAATATTAAGTATGATATATGTAGATAACACTGAACAAATTTGTACCCCTTCGTAATAGAATTCTTTGAATTACCTTATCTAACACTTCTCTAAATGCCTTCTTTATGCTATCTTCTAATACTATTTAAGGTGGTGCAGAAGCACACGCTATATTCAAGGGTTCTACTTCTAATACTAATTTAACCATCATAATTCGGTCACTATGGTTGTATGTGTACTACACTATACTTTAAATCTTTGTTATACCAAATCTATTTTAAGTTTTTTTCTTTTTTAAGTACCATCATTTAAAACACGTGTTCTCATTGTCTTATCTTTTTTTGACACATTTTGTGTATTGTAAACATAGAATATGAATCTTTATCCTGGTTATAGTATCTACTATTTCCATTAGTTTGCCAGTTAAAGTTTTGATATTTCAAGTACCAATACGAATCTCATTATCTAATACTAGTCTGAAAATATGGAGACCACCTCTACCATAATTTAAAACATGTGTTCTCTGTGTCTTATCTTTTTTCACACATTTTATCTCTTGTAAACATAGAATATGAATCTTTATCCTAGTTATAGTATCTACTACCTCCATTAGTTTGCAGTCAAAGTTATGATATTTCAAGTACCAATACCAATCTTATTATATAAGACTAGCCTACAAATATAGATCCCCTCTGCAATTTGTTCATTACTCACACCCGTTCATGAGGTGTGAACTCTCTCTATAATTGATTCACTATATCCGAGCAAGACGTAAAGGCCCTTGCTTACTTTTTATTGCATTCAGTCTTAGAGCGAGTTGCTAAAAGAAAACGTCTCAATGAAATACTCATAATGTCTTAGAGCGAGTTGTTAAAAGGAAACGTTTCCACCCTAAAGAATCTCATGGATTACTTGCACCACCCAACGTCTCCACCCTAAAGAATCTCATGGATTACTTGCACCACCCAAAAAAATCCTAGATTCACCACTGTCTGAGTTATATACCTTAGAACACAACATCTGATGGCTGAGTTATGGTTCTCAACTGATGCGCTGTGCAGGTTTCCTGTTTGTTGAAATACTTTACGTTTATGTTTGCATGGTGCAAAAAAACAAATTATGGAATGGCATTTCCTTCTTTTTTCTTTTCCTTTCTTTTTTTTTTTTATTGGCAAGCTAGAGTTAGGTAGTCCTACCAGATATGCACACCCCGGGGTATTAACAGATGACCTTCAAGTTGAACCCCCACAAGCAGGAGAGATATTTGTCGTTGTGCTTATTCTGTTTCATGCTCACAGAACCTAAAACTCTATGAGGTAGAGTAACATAAACTTTTCAAGGAATAAATCAGATGCAACTAGCAAGTGTATATGATGCCTTTAATAGCTGTAACAACTAATTGATCAGTAATCTATATTTTCCATCTGGACTAAATCACAAAATATTATAATTTGATCTTCTTCTTCAGATTTCATCAAGAAAAACAACCATATAGGCTCTGATACCATATTATAAAAACAGAACTTTATTAACTTGAATTAAATAAAGAAACTTACAAAGCATGGTCGATTGGAGGCATTCCTCTAATCGACTCTAACAAGAAGATGGCAGCCGACTGCTCCATAGAACTTTTCTCTGCTACACGATTTGAGCTAATCACTTATTTATAAGGATTATAACTTGAATGACTAAAATGCCCCTAGTTAATCTTATCTACAACTAAATGGACTTGGACCCATAACAGACTCATTACAAAGCACGTGAACTTGTTTAACACTCCCCCTCAAGTTGGGTGAAAGATATTGAGTACACACAACTTGGATAACATATCTTTGAGTTGTCTGCTAGCAATAATTTTAGTAAAAAAATCAGCTCTCTGATCTGTTGATTTAACATACTTCAATTTGAATTCTTGAAGAGCAATCTTCTCTCTAATAAAATGACAGTCAATTTTAATATGTTTGGTCCTTTCATGATATACAGGATTAGAAGCCATCTGAATTGTTGCACTGTTGTTATAAGATAGTGGTATAGGATATATAGGATCAAATCCATGTTCACTGATTAGAGAAGCTACCCATTTGCCTTAACACATTGCTTGAGCTATGGCTCTGTATTCGGCTTCAGCTTTAGATCTGGTAATTACAGTCTGTTTTTTACTTCTCCATGATATAATATTTCCACCAAGTAAGGTTATATATTCAGTAGTTGATTTTCGATCATCTTGAGATCCAACCCAATATGTATCTGAATAAATTTCAATAATAAGTTATTGATTTGGTGATTTGGAATAAAGTAGGCCCATACCCGATGTTGATTTAAGATATCGTAGAATTTTGTACACTGCATCCATATGTCTCTTGGTAGGAGAATGTATATATCTGCTAACAATGCCAACTATATATGTAATATCTGGATGAGTAATGGTTAAATATATCAATTTGCCAACCAACTTCTGATATTTATGAATATCTCTGAACTCCTCACTACCACCACTGAACAATTTTTGGTTTATTTCCATAAGAGTATCACTCAATTTACATTCTAGCATATTTGTTTCTACAAGAAGATCCAACAAATATTTCCGCTAGGTCAAAAAGATACCTCTATTGGAATTGAGTACTTTTATACCCAAAAAATAGTGAAGTCTGACTAGATCTTTAAGATTAAATAGTCTGTGAAGATTTATTTTCAGCTTCGATATTTCTTCAAGATCATCTCTAGTAACAATGATGTCATCAACATAGACTGCCAGAATGGATATTTTGGTTCCTTTCTTAAAGAAGATTGTATGATCATTAAGGCTTCGACTGTATCCCAGACTAAGCATTGTATTGCTGAATTTTTCAAACCAAGCTCTTAGAGACTACTTCAAACCATAAATAGCTTTATTTAATTTACATACTCTATTTCCAGACATTCTCATATTCATTCTAGGAGGTAGTTTCATGTAAACTTCTTCTATCAAAGTCTTCCATAAAGTAGGACAAGCATTTTGGATATCTAACTGAAATAGAAGCCAAAGGGGGATTTGGTTTTTCTACGGTTTAGCTAATAAGAGATTCACATGGTTGTAAGTTTAGTTATCATACCGAAAAGGAACAAAGAGCAATCTACATCATTCGTTTCGAGGTAAACTTTTTGGCAATTAAGGCCATGCCTTGTATATCGCTCACCATGACGGATTTGTACTTGATTCTAAACACCCATTTGCACCAATGGGTATTTTTCCGGTGGTAAGTCTGTGATGGTCCATGTATTATTTTTCACAAGAGCATTCAACTCTTCTTCAATTGCTGCTTTGCATAAGAGGCACTTGATTGCTTCTTCAAATTTAGAAGGAATCTTTTGTTTATCAGCATTCATAATAAAGTTCTGATAATTCTGAGAGGTGTTTGCATATGAAACATAATCAGAAATCGGATAATAGGCACATGTACGTTTACCTTTGCGAATAGCAATAGGAATGTCTAGATCTTCTTCTTCTTGAGGATCTAAATAAGGGGAAATCTCTTTGGTGATTTGCTGTTATACTGTTCTTTCTTGGGGATAAACAATATTTCTTGATCCTCTCTTATACATCAAAATCTCTTTTGATTGATCTGATTCTTCTTAATTATCACTAGTAATACTTTCTACTTCACTAGGAATTAGAGGAAGAACATGCGAAGAATGATGCTTAGATAGACTTGACTCCTCTTTGGAAGCATAATATGGAGTAGATTCACTAAAGGTGACAGCCATGGATACATACATTTTTTTAAGAATCGGATCATAGCATTTATAGCCCTTTTGAGAATTTGAGTAACTAAGAAAAATACACTTGACAGATCTAGGATCCAGATTATCACGGTTAGGCAAATGAATATGTATGAAACATGAGCAGTCAAAGATTCTAGGAACTGGATGAAAAAGTTTTGAGTTTTGATCAAGGTATTTCATTGGACTTTCACCTTTGAGAACATTACTAGGCATCCTATTGATCAAGTGAATAAGAGTAAGAACAACTTCTCCTCAATAACATTTAGGAACATTACTTTGGAGTAATAGAGTCCTGACTACTTCCAGAATATGACGATTCTTCCTTTCAGCAATACCATTCTGCTGAGTAGTATAAGAATAGGAAGTTTGATGAATAATGCTATGTGTGTGTAAATATGTTTGTAACGGTCTGCCAATATACTCCCCCCCATTATAAGAATATAAAATTTTCACAGAGGTATAGAACTGAGTAAGAATAAATTTATGCATAATTGAGAAGATAGTAGAAACTTCATACTTTGATTTTATTAAATAAGCAATAGTGAGACGAGTACAATCATCAATAAAAGAAACAAAGTATTTATGACCAAAAAGTGAAGTAACTGGACTGGGACCCCATATATAAGAATGAAGGAGTTCAAATGGTTGAGATCTCCTAGAGTCACTCAACGGATAAGAGGCTCTTTGATGTTTTCCAAGCTGACATACATCACATTCAAAGTGAGGTTTATTTAACTCAACTCTAAGATGAGGAATAACATAATGAAGTTTTGACACAGAAAAATAACCCAGACGACAATACCACAGGCGAATTTCTGCATCCTAAATTGTTAGAGCTGAAGTGCTATAAGTTGTTGTATGTTGTAAATTATCCTCCAAGATGTATAATCCCCTTTGTAGTCTACTATGACTAAAGATTTTCTCCATTTCTATATCCTGAAATACACAACTAGTATAATCAAATGTTACTCTACAGTTCATAGTATGAGTTAATTAACTTACTAAAAGTAAGTTTATGGGAAAACTAGGAACATGATAGACTGATTTTAAAGATAAAAAATATATGAGTACACTTCCCTGTCCAACCATATAAGTATTAGACTCATCTGCCAACTTAATTGGTTCCTGTTTTTTAAGTGATCAGTATTCTGAAAAATAGGATATGTCTCCCATCGTGTGATCTGTAGCCCCTGGATCAATTATCCAAGTTCTGAAATTAGAGGGAGATGAAGTATTACCCTTCACTGTATGAGTTGCTTGAACTGTTGTAGCCTGTGATAAATTGGAGGATGATGATTGAGAGTTTTTTGATAACTTTGATTCCAGACCTTCTATCCTTTTGATAATCTCTTGAATACCCTCTGAACTAGGAGTGAAAATTTCTTTAGAGTGAGCTGAGGAGTTTCGGTTTCTAGTAAAATCAAGTCTTCCATTTAATTCCCAACAGTATTCTTTGGTATGCCTCATTTTTCCACAATGAGAGCATACAAGTTTATCTTTATCATCAGAATTAAATCTTCCTCGTCCACATCCTCTATTGTTTTGTCCACCTCTACCACGATAATAAGTATTATCTTTTCATGTTTGAAGAGCATGTTGATCTGTAACTGAAACACTATCTCTTTCAAGGTTCCAGCGATCTTCTTCTCTGATTAATAAAGAATATACTGTATCAAGTGAAGGAAGTTCTTTTCTGCCCAAAATATTCGGTTTTATAGACTTAAACTCTAAGTTAATACCCAATAGTAAATAAAAAACTTTTTTCTTTTCAATTTCAGCATTTCTTTTCGTATAACAAGAGGAGCACTTTATATTTGTAAAATAAAGTTCATCCTAGAGTCCTCGTAAATCTGTATAGTACTCACTGATAGATCGCGTACCTTGTTTACATTTTCTAATCTTTTCCAGTATTTCATATTCCTTTACAATATTTTTCTTTCGAGAATAAGCTTCTGAGACAGTACACCAAATCTCATGAGCAGATTCAAGAAACATAAAGGTCTTCGCAATGGGTGGAGCCATTGACTGTAATAACCCCGGTGATATTAAAGCATCATCTCTTCTCCAAGTAAGATAATGTGCATCATGAGTCTTTGGAATTGGTATTTGGCCCATTAGGTGAGCTCATCTCCCCCTTGCTATAATAGCAAGTTCTACTGATCTAGACCATTCCAAATAATTTCTGTCATCTAACTTAGTAGATGTAATCTGAAAATTTTCTGGTTTTTCCAATGAGTAACGTTTCACCTGTGTGAAAGGGATTGTCAATTCCTTTCCCTTTTCCAGCCATTAGTCAATTGAACTTATCTGATCTGGTTTGTTTAATCAACCAGAAAAAAACTTGTTTTGCTTTGTTGAATTTCAATCACCTCGTAGAAATAGATATGAATATATATTTCTGAATTGGCAAATCATAGAAGAATGATCAATCACAATTAGACTTCAATGTCTGAATCAATACGCCGAATCTGAAGACCACAATTTCTGATTTTCTTATAATGAATCACACGATAAAAGAATAGTTCTGAATCAGCCAAACAAATCTGCCACACGATCTGTTAAGAAGAATGCCAACGATGTATTCCAATGACAATAATAATAATCGTGTTTCAGGTACCTTGATGCAGTTACGATAAATCAGCCAAATAGATCTTGATGCAGTCACGATAAATCAGCCAAATCTGTTCCTGAATTACTATATTTGAAGATGACCAACAATCAAACTCTCTGCAGTGCTGTCCATGATTTTGTTTTGTTAAAACTTCAAATATGAAATCTTCTTATCTCAAGAATACTAACTGTCAAAATTTCAGGGCACAGAAGATACAAAATCTATTTTTCAGAGACACGAATCTAATCGGCAACTATTCTAAATCACAAAATATTATAATCTGATCTTCT
This sequence comes from Brasenia schreberi, assembly GCA_036023115.1. Classification (NCBI taxonomy): domain Eukaryota; kingdom Viridiplantae; phylum Streptophyta; class Magnoliopsida; order Nymphaeales; family Cabombaceae; genus Brasenia; species Brasenia schreberi. The sequence goes on along the minus strand of JAYKKT010000063.1, from coordinate 13,153,827 downwards.
TCTTCAGATTTCATCAAGAAAAACAGCCATATAGGCTCTGATACCATATTATAAAAACAGAACTTTATTGACTTGAATTAAATAAAGGAACTTACAAAGCATGGTCGATTGGAGGCATTCCTCCAATCGACTCTAACAAGAAGGTGGCAGTCGACTGCTCCACAGAACTTTTCTCTACTGCACGATTTGACCTAATCACTTATTTATAAGGATTATAACTTGAATGACTAAAATGCCCCTAGTTAATCTTATCTACAACTAAATGGACTTAGACCCATAACAGACTCATTACACGACCCGTGGACCCATTACAAGGCACGTGAACTTGTTTAACAGGGCTTTCCAATTTTCTTGCATATGGAAGTAATATGTCTCATGTGTGCTTAATGTTGCATGATGTGGAACAAATTATGGAAATCACTTTTTTATAGAAGCTGGAGTTAGGCAGAGACCTACCAAATATGCAGGGACCAAGATATTGGATCTTATGATGATTTGGCTAGAGTAAGATACATGCTTTACAAAGCGAAGGCCATACAGGTCTATCCAGTATATATGGTGCCTTTAACGGCTTGATGTTCTTTTGAACGCTGCTGAGGTTATTTTGCCTTTTTGTCTGTACACTTGGTGATTTGCAAGTTTAAGTTTGGGAAAGAAGTACTGAAAGTGCTGGGAAATACCTCCACATGTGCTTCAAACCTCTTAGTTTCTTTGGCTACTTCGCTTGTGTTTAATTTAGGAACGATATAACTGGAACTCTCCCTTTTCTGCCAAGTGTTATCCTATTTGAATGTGAAAGAACTAAACCTTCTGTCCCTGAGTCTTATTTTCTATCTAAACAGCATGTACTATGCAGGGCATATTGATCATTCAGCACGAGTGATGCGTGTTATAACATGGAATCAATCTTTTAGAGGAATACAAGATCCTGATGGTGGAAAGGATCTTGTGGATGATGCTGAAACTCATGCTAGTGTGCTTGATAAGTTGCTTGCATGGGAAAAGAAACTTTATGATGATACTAAGGTAACCATTTCAATTCTCTGATTTTTAAGCATGACATGTTCTGGTGACCTACATCTCAAAATTTTGATTCATCAAACTTAGTTCATGATGAGATCCTTAAACTGTTGGTACTGATATGGACACTGGCACTGGCAATCCTTGAGTATTGTCGCAGGATTTTTATCTGAAGCAAATTATTGTATCACTTTTATGATCCATTCTACTTGTGGCCAGTGCTCAGGATCAGAAGTGTGCAATCAATTTCTGATTATTAAGTTTCAGCAAACTTTATTCCTTTGACAAGCTTTTACATTTTCTGCTTTTTATCCGCAAGCTGGGGTTAGACTCCAACAATAGGGTATCTGGTTCGTCACATATGTGATATGTCAGAGAGACACTTCTTTCATGTCCGACACACCAATACCTGACACTCAGTGCCTCCCCTGTCTGACACAACAGTAAATATTTTAAATATTGTTTTTCTAAGATTCTAACTTAGAGGTTAAAGAAAAAAGAAGATTCTAAGGTAGTGACCGCTTAGTTATATGTCACGATGACACATCATAGAGTATTAGCTGATTATTGCATTATTAGTGAATAGTAGCTTACCTTATTGAAACTGATCTTTTAGCATTTTTGCATGTATAATGTTGTATCCCTGCACCCTTCATTTTTAAATTATGTCTCCGGAACCCCGTACTTGCACCCTGTGACTCAGCTTGTTACCTCTTTTTCCGTGGAGGCTTTTGAACATGGCCCAAGTCAAGAGAGCTGCCTCTCCTTGTGCTAGATTTTTACTTTGTTGTTGACGGCACACATTGTCCTGCACAAATCATTTTGCAAGATGCAGTACAATTACTCATCTGTATATGCAGGAATGCATATATAGATACAGACACGTGTATTTTAAATGTCTGTCACACCACTGCATGCCTACCTGCTCCAATATCACATAAAAATATTAATGCCTATTCTTTATATGTTTGAGTTACGTGGAATTGCCCAGAGGGTCAATTTCAAAGCCACTGAACTTTGGTTTCATCTAGGATTAGTTACGCAGGACTGTGATGTGCATTTTTCTCCTCATAAGTAGTTACTACTTTTTGTTGTCTTATGTACTCATTATGAATTCTTACAGCTTTACGTTTTTAGCTTCTCATGCTTATCTTCATAAACGTGCTGCTTTGATTAGAAATTTTCCTACCTTTCTGTTCCTAAACTTCCAGGCAGTTGAGATCATGAAAATTAAGTACCAGAGGGAGGTGGCCTTGTTAAACAAGCAAAAGAAACGTGGGGTTGGTCTTGAAACACTTGAAAGAACTAAAGCTGTTGTAAATAATCTACATACAAGATACATTGTTGATATGCAATCAATGGATTCCACCGTCTCAGAGATTTGTTGGTTGCGTGATGAACAACTATACCCAAAACTCGTTGAGCTTGTTAATGGGTAAGTTGGGAACGGGTTGTAGGAAACACAAATATTTGGGTGTACGTCTGCCTGTTAACAATTCTTTTTGGGGTGCAAAACCACACACACATGCACGTACACAGACACACACGTGTATTCTTTAAAACCCGTAGAAGGTTTTATCCCTTATCTGGGACATTCTACGCTGTTGAGTGAGGTTCTTGATGCCCAGTTATTTCGTCCATTGTCTCTGGCAGTAATGATGTTTCAACTAGCTACCAAATTTTAGTTCAGTAAGTTGCCACCATCAATTAGACCACAAGTTCCGTCCTCTTAAGGAGTTCTTCTTTGCAGCTTCTACGCTTTACTCTTTTCATGTAGGAATCAAAGCTCTGATTTAGAATTATGTTCCATGGTGGTGCTGGCTGTTACATGATTGTCATTTGATAAGTTGGGACAAAATGCTCAGTGTGGAGCATTGACAATGATTTGTTGACTTGATGGGGGGACATGAGTAGTATTTCCTTTTTGTTATGGCTGGGTAACGCTGCTGATGGGAGTTCTTTTCCTTTTTGCGCCGGACACCTCTACCCTTCATCAGGATGGCCGAGATGTGGGAAACGATGCAGACGTCACAGTAATCACATGATGGTTTCTACTGATCTAGGACTCCTTGATGTCTCAAATTCTTGCAAGGAAACGACCATAGCACACCACGAGCGTACAGAACAGTTGTACAGGGTGACGACCGAATGGAGTATGGAATTTCAGAAACTCATGCAACATCAAAAGGATTACATGCTCACAATGAACAATTGGGTGCGACTTAGCTTAGTTCCAGTGAAAAGCAACTTGAAAGAGAGTCTCTTCACCACCTAGGATCAGTGGTCCACCTTTTCAGACCCTCTTGAAAGCTTGGAGCGATGAGCTCGATCATCTGCATGATGTAGTGGCTAAGAATGCCATATCAAGCTTCGCTGCTGTTGTAGAAGCTATTTTACTGCAGCAGAGGCAGGAACTAAGTCAAAAGCAGAGGTGTGAGGATGCTAAGAAAGATCATGAGAGAAAGAGGCAGAGTTACCAGGATTGGCTGGAGAGACATGAGCAAAAGAGGGGGCTGGATGTGGCCGATCCAGAGAAGGCTGACGGGGGTGACGACAACGATTCCACCTTAGGAGAGAAGAAGCGCCAAACTGAATATAGCAAGAGAAAGTGGGATGAAGAACTAGAATTGTATGAGAAACTTTGCAAGCAGGCAAGGGAGAAGTCATTGGGCAGTCTGAAGACTGGGTTGCCTGCGATCTTGCATGCCATGTTTGATTATGCTCATTCATGTGCTATTACCTACGACAAGCTTCGTACCATTGCGCGGTCCCAGAAAGTGTAGGAGAATTGTGAGTCTATAAAAATCAGATGGGTGTTCTTCCTTCTTCTGTATGGTAATGAATATTGATATTAATTGCTGTGTGTGTGTGTATAAAATCATTTTGTTTCTCATGATATTATGATGGTAGTGGGACCCTTTATCCTCCATCTGCCTGCATTCTATCAAGATCCATTGTAAACCAATGCATAGATAAAGTATATACGTATACATCTCTCTCTCTCCAATATATATATACGAAAAAATTTCACACAAGTACTTCCTAATTTTCAGTTATGACACTGTCAGACTTAAACTTCTATTTAAATCGAGGCTGATGTTTTCGCCGTTAATCAGAAAGAATTTTAGCATAACGGTTTCAGCTAGTGCCTACATGGAGATGTTGAGGTAACGGGTGAAGTAGCACTTAGTTGTAATGTCAATTTATATTAGATATTATATTAACATTTTAATATTAATACATCTATATATAATATTATTAATATAATAATTAATATTTAATTAGTATTAACTTATACTTAATATATATTAAATATCAAATATTACAGTAGATATTTAATACATGTTAATACATATTATATTATATAAATTAATGATAATTATATATTTACATAAATATTATTAAAATGTGATTATAGTTAGAAAATATACACAACAACAACTAAGCCTTTTCCCATACTAGATGGGGTCGACTACATGTATTCTTTGTTTCCATATAGCCCTATCATGTGCCATGTTAGGAGTTAACTCACAATAAACTAGATCATTCTTTATTGTTTCTTTCCAACTCTTTTGTGGTCGTCCTCTACCTCTTTTAATACTTTCAAAATTTAGTTTTTCATACCTTTTTAAAGTTCTTCTTTTGATCTTCTTTCTATATATCAAAACCATCTTAAATGATATTCTCTCATTTTATCCTTTATTGGTGTCATTCCTAATTTGTTTCTAATAACCTTATTATGTATATGATCTTTCCTTGTATGACAACTTATCCATCTCAACATCTTCATTTCTGTCATATCTTTTGTACATGTTGATGATTAACTACCCAACACTTAGAACCATAAAACATGGTAAGTCTAATTGTTGCTCTATAATATTTACCTTTTAACTTGAATGATATCTTCTTATCACAAAAAATACATGATGCTCCTCTCCATTTTAACCAACTAGTATAAATTCTATGCGTAAAATCTTCATCAATTCTTTCAACATCTTGAGAATTGGCCCTAGGTATTTAAAACTTTTTTTGGGGGATGCAATATGTGCCAATTTTAATTTTTGTGTCCTCTGAAGTAACCAAATGATCAAACTTATATTTCATATACTCTGTCTTTGTTCTACTAAGTCGGAAGCCTTTACTTTCTAGTGTTTCTCTCCATAGTTCCAATTTTCTATTAACTTTTTCCTTAGACTCCTACACTAACACAATGTCATTTGCAATTAACATACACAAGGTACTTCATCTTGAATATATTTTGTTAACTCATCTATCATCATTATAAATAAGTATGGACCTAAAGTTGATCCTTGATGTAACCCAATATTAACTTCAAAGAAATCTATCATTTCTTCACGAGTCTTCACACATATTTTTGCACCATCGTACATGTCTCTTATAAGGTTTATTTATGTCAATAGGATACCTCTTTTTTTAAGGTTCTCCAAAAACCTTCCTTGGTATCCTATCATAAGTTTTTTTTTAGATTAATAAATATCATGTGAAGGTCTTTCTTTTTTTCCTCTAAAATATCCCATAAGATGTCTCAAAAGGTGAATTGCTTCAACAATAGATCTGCTTGGCATGAATTCAAATTGGTTCTCTATTGTACTCGATACTTGTCTTAACCTACGTTCGATAATTCTTTCCCATAATTTCATAGTATGACTCATTAACTTGATACCTCGATAATTCGCACAATTTTGAATGTCTCTCTTGTTCTTATATATGGGTATAAGTGTACTCACTCTCCATTTCTCAGGCATCTTTTGGTTTCTCCATATTTCATTAAATAGTCTTTGAGCTAAGTAATTCTTGTTTCTCCTAGGATTTTTCAAACTTCTATAGGATTATTGTCTGGTCCTACCGATTTACCACCCTTTATATGTTTAAGAGTCTCTTTGACTTCATTCTTTTGAATACGTTGGTAGAAATTATGGTTTATATTCTTTTCTGATTTGACTAACTCTCCTATGGTAATACTAATATCTTCATTTTCATTAAAAAGCTTATAAAAATAGTTTTTTCATCTATTTCTTATATTATCATTTGCCATTAGAATTTTTTCATCCTCGTATTTGATGCATTTAACATAATTAAGATCCTTAGTTTCCTTATATCTAGCCCTAGTTATCCTAAAAATATCTCTTTCACCCTCTTTTGAGTTGAGTTTTTTATATAAATCCTTTCAAATTTTAGCTTTTGTTTCACTGACGGTCTTTTTCGCTTCCTTCTTTGATTTCTTATAAACCTCCAAAGTTTCACTAGTTTTCTTAATATAATGTAATTTGTAACATGCACTCTTTGCCTTGATTTTATTTTGCACTACTTCAGTACACCACCAAGCTTTTTTTTGTACCGGTACACCTCCCTTAGATTCACCTAATACATCTTTTGTTACTTTCCTAAAATGTATGGCTATATTGTTCCGCATATCACAAGGTGTACCAACATAATTCCAAGCATCTCCTTGTTGGACTTTTTGTTTAAATATACCTTCTTTTTCGCTTTTGAGGTTCCACTATTTAGTTTGAATAGGTCGATGCACTCTTTTCTTCTTTGTCTATTTTTTTACTTGTAAATCTATAACTAAAAGTTGATGTTGGGTGGTTAAGCTTTCTCCTAGAATTACCTTGCAATCTTTAGAAAACACTTATTTTTTTTTACAAATAAAATGATCAATTTGTGTTTGTGATAAGCCACTCTTATAAGTAGTTAAATGTTCATCTCGTTTTTTGAATATTATATTGATTATAAAAAGATCAAATGCTACAACAAAATTTAAAATCTCCATACCTTCCTAATTTATATCCCCAAAACCAAAGTTTTCATGAATACCTTGATATCCTAATGTCTCTTTATCGATATGTCCATTTAAGTCTCCTCCTAAACAAATCATCTCTTTTCGTAGAACTCTTTGAATCACCTTATCTAACTCTTTCCAAAAAGCCGTCTTTATATTATCTTCTAGTCCTACATAGGGTGCGTAAGCACAAACTATATTCAAAACCTTTGCTCCTAAAACTAATTTCAACGTCATGATTCGATCACCATATCATTTATGTCTACTACACTATCCTTTAAATATTTATTTATGATAATACCAATTCTGTTTTGAGTATTTTCTTTACCTAAGTACCATAATTTAAAACTTGTATCCTCAATATCGTTTGCTTTTTCTCCAACTAACTTTGTCTCTTGTAAAAATAGAACATTAATCTTTTTCCGAATCATATTATCTACCACCTCCATTAGCTTACCGTATAGTGTTTCGATATTCCAATAACCAATACGAATCTTATTATCTATGACTAAGTTCCTTACCTCTCATATTCGTCCATATTGAAAATGCATGGACCCTCTCTATAATTTATTCACTACATTCGGGTGTCAATGTAGTGAACTAACTTCTTTATCCACACCCGTCCATGATGTGGGAACCCTCTCTGCAATTGATTCATTACATCTGGGCGAAAATATAGTGACCCTTACTTAGTTTTCAGTGCATTCGGGCTTTCTAGTGTGTTGTTAAGAGGAGACGATCCAACGCAATACTCATAATTTGTGTTTATCATTAATACATATTTATATTATATAATTTAGCCGGCCCTATCTAGCAAAAGGCTTAGTTGTTGTAGTTGTTGTTTTGTATATTTATATTATATAATTAATATTATATAACATTAAATTTAAATTTTATCATTAATCAATATTTTGGAGTTGTAATGACTGTTGAAATGACTCAAGTGTCACGTCATTACCAAAAATTGTCACGTCATATCCATGTAGACACCACATTACCAAAAATTGACACTATTATATTAGAGGTCTCTTTTTGGAGTTAAATCTCGATTTTATTGAAGTTTAGGCTCCTAAGTGCTTATATATAAGGGTGGGGCGGACAGCTTTTTTGTGAGGTTTTACCTTTCTTTTTATTACAATGAGAGGCTAAAGCTTTGCACACACACACACATACGTTCCCAGGAGTGAAACTCACCACCTATGTCGTGGGAGTAATGAGGCCCTGCCAGGAGGATTTCACTAATTTAAAAACGTCTTATACAATCCATAAAGTGCACACCGAGGAAACCAAGGTGTGGTACAAGGGAGAAACATGTAGGAACATTCCGAAGTCCCGAAATTTTAATTTCTCTAGCGATTTGCATGTAGCGTTTACCAAATGAACCTATTCAAGATAATTTCTCTTGGACCGTTACCTTGTGGGCTTTTTTTGTAGAAAGACAGGAATCAGAATGCGTGTTATACATGCGTGTGCTCACACACACACACATATAATGTTTGGAGCAGGAGAATCCGGGGGAAAGATAAGTTCGATCCAAAATCAAAATCCATGTTCGATGATGATGGTTTAAGATTCATTTCATGACGCATTTATGAACTTGGGTTCCACTATATGCATAAAAAGCTGCACACTCAGAGCGACAGTTCACCTGGCTAGGAGTCTCGACTCACAAGTTGTAGGTCGTGAGCTTGGTGCCCGGAGCCTGCATACCTGGCTTCAGCCTCCACATTGTAAAAAAAAAATATAGCAACTAGACAGCAATTCTCCAAACAAGCTCAAACGAGCTAGTGAAAGGGCCATGTCAGGATTCAGTAAATCATGTAATTCTCCTCCCAAGGAGTTGAGAAAGATTCAGTGAGAGAAGGGATCTCTCTCCCATGAATCTCTTTCACATTGAACTTGATTTAGATTCTTTACTTCTGAGAATCCGAAACAATTGTTCAAACGTTCACATAGCTGAAGCAAACATGAGAAACGGATTCTCTTCCACGATACGTTGGATTCTTGAGGACAATTGTGTTATCATCCTCTCTAAGGGTGTGAATATTTTTCTCATGTGAATCCCTTCAAGGCGTAAACGGTAGATTCTCCCGGAAAGAAAATGCACGCCAAAGAACCAGGAAAATCGACTCCCCACCATCTTTTCTCATCAAAACAGAGAATCTGCTCAAGAACAAGAGAAATTCATGAAATCCTCTCCGGAATTTATTCTTCAGTCACATCAACCCAATAAGATAACATGAAGGATGAAAGGGAAAGAGGAAGAACCTAAAAGCTGGCAAGCTTGCATGTATTTTTCAGGCAAGCCAAAAAAAATCCTGAGTTGTTTAATGATCGTCAGGTAGTAGACAATCAGCATAGGACTTTGGTCGGATCTTTTACGATGGATCTATAAGGAGTAGTTAAGAACTTAAAATCTGCCGGCCGGGTGTCACCAGAAGCACCTCAAAACGTTGATGATGCAATGGAAAAGATAGTTCTCATCGTCCAAGAGATCTCTCTGAACCAGACGATCCAAGTTTGAGTTCCTCGGCAGCAGCTCGCTGTAATACAAAATTGTAGTGACGGAAGCTACTGGCTGGCCTATTAGTGAAGCCATCAGTCTACAAAGAGATCGAGCCATCAATGAGAGCAATGCCTGCAACGCCAATATCAAATCATTTCACTCTTGACATATAAAAAGAATTAGCACTGTAAAATCATTTGACAATAGAAAGAGAGATTAGTTACCATGAGTCACAGAGACAGAGAGAAGAGGCGGGGAGGGAGGAAAGAGAGGAAACCGCTGATGGTGCTGATGGACTTCTTATGGAGAGAGAGAGAGAGAGAGAGAGAAAGAGGTTGAAAACACCGACCCTTCATCAGCGACCATTCAGACCAGTTGGTCTTCTCGATTCCGTCGGTACGCCTGGCTCATGATTAGAATGAGGTGATCTATTTTTCTTGTCTGCAAAGAAGCATCAAATTATCAACTGATATAAGTACAAACAGGAAAGAAAGAAAGAGATGATATATAACGTAAATCTGATTTTGTCAGATCCAATCCGATGGTGGTGAGAATCGAGATGTGTCTAGTGCTAGCAGCTAGCTCTGCACACTTTCTCTTTCCATAGGCAAGCTAGGGTTACCAGCATCACACTCGGGATTGAACTTGTGACATTCTATCAGAGAGCGAAACCGCTAGCCAGTAGATCTAGAGACATCGTGAAATCATTTTATGTTTAAAAATGTTAGATAGGGAGGGTCTCATACACCCTCCCTTAACTTCAAAGAGAAGAAAAAATGCCCATATTTGTTCCCTCGATAACGAGGCAATAAGTATGAGGTTTAAATATCCGTCCAGACTGTTATCTCAACTGACAGGGTTCTCTAACTCTCACCATACAGGTGGTGAGTTCCATTGTTGGTGCATGCGCGTGTAAAGCTGCAGCCTCCATTGTTAAAAAAAAAAGGGAGAGGTCAAGCCGTTCGTTTCCATCTCTACTCTTCATTAACCATATCTGACGAGCTGCGCTGGAGGCAGTGTGAGCCTTTTCTTTTGAAAGGTAACTTTTGTTGTGGACGAGCGTCGCCACTTTGCTCTCATTGTGTTCTTGCAATGGGCACGGGTGGGCAGGTTTGCACCCCACTCGAGCCCTTCGTCGCTTAAATAGGACCCACTTTGCATCACTTTGCAGATCTTAGCGTTCAAAACCCGTGCGACCTGCCACAACCCACATTGGTTATTAAATTGCCTTTCTAATTCCAAAACAATGGAATGCGTGTTTAGTTCAAGTCGGCATGCCTTCTCGTCAATTATATACAACAACGACTAAGCCTTTTCCCATACTAGATGGGGTCGGCTACAAGGATTCTTTGTTTCTACAATAAGCTAGATCATTCTTTATTGTTTTTCCAACACTTTTGTGGTCGTCCTCTACCTCTTTTAATACTTTGTAAATTTATTTTTTCATGCCTTCTTAAAGTTCTTCTTCTGATCTTCTTTCTATATGTCAAAACCATCTTAAACAATATTCTCTCATTTTATCCTCTATTAGTGCCACTCCTAATTTGTTTCTAATAACCTCATTATGTATACGGTCTTTTCTTATATGACCACTCATCTATCTCAACATCTTCATTTCTGTCACAGACATCTTTTGTACATGTTGATGATTAACTGCCCAACTCTCATAACCATAAAACATGGCAGGTCTATCCATGGTCTTCTCGTCAATTATATACTTAATTTATTTATTTATTATAGGATATGTAGTTCATATGAACGGATGTCACTAAACTATTTTTTCTCTAAAAGAAATATACTCAGGATAAATCGGCACCAATTTACAGTACACCTCGTGCCCCATGTTAAGGTCCATCCTGCTTAGGGATATTGGTCCTACCTGCAAAGTCAATTTTTTTAATTTTTTAAAGAATTTTAGGTTATTTAAAGGATATACACTCATTTTTACTAAACATACTATTTTCTTCAAAATTACCCTTATACCTACACATTCACGTTTCTCTCCCATTCTCTTCGGCATTGATTTCCCCCTTTTTCCTCATGTCGTTATTCATTGTATAGGGATAACTCATGTTTTTGTCTCTCCCCCCAACATTCACATTAAAGGATTATGCTTGCATTCGCCATTGACCATCAACCATTGATTTGATCGAGTCAAGTTTGGTAATCTTTTTCTTCTTTCAGCGACTGTGAAGCAGAGGGCATAAAAAAGAGATGCATCATCATGCACAACCAAACTGTCTCTTTCTTTTCAATAGTGCATCGAAGATGCAGCTAATTAAATTAGTTGACATGTCTAAGCCACATCATTGTGCTCTACATGGCATGCCTAGGTCATGTCTTTCTGCTTACCATGATGTGCCTAGGTCGTATCTCTTATTTCAAATGTGACGCAATCATGTCGAGTTTCATATATTACATATATATGTGTGTGTGCGCATGTACATATTACATATATAAGTTACATACATATACATATGTACATATTACATATATAAGTTACGTACATATACATATATAAAGCAGTTATATTATTGCATATATTGTATACTTTTGTATATTCATATATTTTAATCAAATATTTATTTTAGATTTTGTAATAGAAATAGCTCGGAGAGGTGACAATGTATCATATGAAGGGAGCCGATTAGAAGGTCATATTGTTACAACATCATCAACACGATACAATACCTTTGAGAGACATGTAGGAGATGATAGATACTAGGAGGAAGGACATATGGAGCCATCAAGGGGGATCATCATAGGATCCAACTTGACTTTGAGATAGATTATGGGACTTCTTAGGACAATTTCTTAAGGTTATCATGATGAAGTTGATATTTTAGAATGGTGTCATGATGGTGTCATCAATGAGTACGATATATAAGGTGACAATGTAGCCTCTCTCTTTATCCTAGAGTTGCTCTCTAGCTAGCTTTGTAGATCACATTGCATATAGGGTTTGGTATGAATAAGTAATTCTAAACCTTCATATAATATAGCTTTGTATTTATTATAAGTAAGATTCTATATATGAATGTAACTTATAAATATTGTGTATAAATATATAGGGTTTGTTGAAATTAATCACGTGTTATGCAGGCAAAATGCCTTGTTGAATGGCCTTTTCTCATAGGAGATACTAATGCCGATCAATTGATAAGACATTGTATGGTGGATGCAGTTATCTAAGTAGGGATGTTGGGCTAACCATTGTTGATTATCTTTATCGAGCGATGACAATCTAACACTAACAACTTTGATATGTCATAAAGTGAGATGACTATTACTCTCCATGATGTTCACAAGATTCTAGGCCTTCCAATGGGTAAATGTATTATAGCTTTCATGCGAGTCACGGAAATGATAGATAAGATAGATATTATGAAAAAACTCATGGCATAGACTATGATGAAATGGAGTTATAGATGAAATTTAGAGGTATGAAGTTTGAGATATTCTTTCCTCGTGTTGAAGGAAGCAAGATTATACTTGAGTATAAGGTATTAATTTTTGTTGTACACATGTTGATTGATGATGTACAACGGGTTGAGGAGTATGCTTTGGGTATGATGACATTGGCATATTTGTACAAACAATTGAAAAAGGGTTCCCACAAAGAGGTGGACCAGCTTAGTAGTCATTTACACTACTTGAAGTAATAATTTTTCACTTTATTTGCTTTAATATAGTAATAACAAATTCGTAATTAACTAATAGAGAAATATTTTATATGTTGTAAGCATGAATTACAAGTTTTTTTGCCTTTTATTTGCTTTAATATAATAATAAATTCATAATTAACTAATAGAGATATATTTTATATGTTGTAAGCATGAATTACAAGTACTTTCTGGCCTTTAAAGTGAGGCATTGACATGATGAGTTGACATGTAACATCTAAGTGGATGGCAATGTCACTTATAGGAATTGTTCTACTAATCATCTTGGAGCATATATATGTAATTATTAATATTGTTGAGATTTACCATAAATAATGAATGTTATTACAATAATGTGTATATCACTATCTCCTTTATGCACATATCACATGACAAACTTATTGTTATAAAAAGTAAATGAATGAGTCATATCATTTGTCTCAATTTCATAATTGTATTCAATGTTTGGATATCATTGTGTCAAATATGCTTGATTGAATTTCTCATCAGTTTGATCATTGTGAATAATTTTAGTTGATTTATTAAAGCCTGTGCAAGTAAATAGGCCTATGAAGCCACACACCTATGCCATGGAGTACCACACACAAGATACTCTTTAACAACCATGCATCTCATATTACCTCTAACTATAGTGCCTTGGCCTTCAGGTGATATACGCATATGAGTGGAGTACCACCCACAAGATACTCTTTGGCAACCACACATCTCACATTAACTCCAATCATAACATCTTAACATTCACTTGTTGTACAGATGATTTGTAAATGGGTTGGTACATCTAGATATGTCTAGTTTCGGGTTGCTTAGAATTTAGAACTTTAATTGAATTGCCTCCAAAATTGTTAAAATAAATCTTTGGAAAAAATGGAGAGATGACTTCTTTTAGTATCGAACTCCCACCAAACCTCAATGGTAGGAAGACTGCCTATCATTGAGCTAAGAATGAACTTGTGTTATTAAATGTGTGTGTGTGTGTGTATATATATATCTTAACTATTTAATGATGGTTTGAAACCACTTGTTCCAGTTTTAGATTGGTTTCTCAAAATCATGAACCATAAGCGAACTAAGAATCCTCAGTTTCTATTACAGTTCTATAGTCTGTTCTATCCGGTTCAGTTCTGATTCAAATTATCGAGTCGGTTTCAAACGAGCCATCTCTAGGTACATCACTCAAACTCGTTAGTTTTTACTTAGAAATTTTGTGCATCACTATAAACACCATCCTATATCTGACAATCACCCTTCAATACCAAGAACATGAATAAGGTAAAATAGTATTCCTTTTATTTTCCTTTTGTATTATAGTTTAGTAAATATAGAGCATTAATTAGGCCTACCATGTTTTATGGTTATGAGTATTGGGCAATTAATCATCATGTACAAAAGATGACAAAAGATGTCTGTGACACAAATGAAGATATTGAGATGGATGAGTGGTCATATAAGAAAAGACCGTGTGCATAATGAGGTTATTAGAAACAAATTAGGAGTGGCACCAATAGAGGATAAAATGAGAGGATATCATTTAAGATGGTTTGGACATATAGAAAGAAGTTCAAAAGAAGAACCTTTAAGAAGGTATGAAAAACTAAATTTGGAAAGTATTAAAAGAGCTAGAGGACGGCCACAAAAGTGTTGGAAAGAAACAATAAAGAATGATCTAGCTTATTGTGAGTTAACTGCTAACATGGCATATGATATTGATATGTGGAAACAAAGAATCCATGTAGTTGACCCCGTCTAGTATGGAAAAAGGCTTAGTTGTTGTTGTTGTTATTGTGTATTATAGTTTAGTAAAAACTTTGGATAAATACCCTCCTCAGGTTTGGCCAATTTTTAGTTTGGTCCTTGTATTTTGGAAATACTTTCAAGCTACCATGTGGTTTTTGTTTATCACATGCAATGAAGCTTCTATTTGTCTTATATGTGTAATCAAACTCCAACACATTTTAAAATATATGTAACAACTAAATTGATTAAGGATGTACAAGCACAATGTCACTAACAATGTTCATATATAATATTCTCTAATGTTAAGTGTGGTACCGATCAATGGTACTGACCACTATCCAATCCATACAACAATTGCTGCAAAGCAATTAGATCACCCTTTTTTTATTTTTATAATCACAGTATAAATGTGTCTTACCATGCTAATATTCAAATTATCAAGATATTTCAATTATGACAAAATATGACAAAATATATTAGGCTTGCAATAGCTTTTATTCAATTTTTTTGTCATCATATACTCTGCCTAACATGTTTCTTCAAATACAAACTCATATAGTGGTTATGCATATCATTAACCACATTCAACCTCCATAAACGGCTCCACCCTCTCTTGTACATAAAAATGGATATTTCACCTTTTTGTATTTGTCCGGTATGTCTTTCAACATTTAACTTTTTATTATTTTTATATTCGCTTCTTTTACATCCAAGTTATACCTTATTTTTTATACTCTTGTTTTTCAAGAATGAATGATGATAACACTATTATGCTTCCTTTAAATATCTCTTGCTTACTAAAATAGGTCATCTCAATGGCAAAACACTCCACCTACCACAAAATAATTGAATAAGTAAGTCAATCACCCTTGCAATCAACAAATATGTTGTCACATGTATCATCTACCAACCAGTCAATAAATGAATCATCTAAATCTTAGTATCATCATTTGTTGTTGATCCATAATGTATATCATTTGTCATATACTCAATAAGACACTAAAATCAATGCTTTCATAGGATTTGTATGGCATCCTTTAGTATATATTAAATGGTAAATTAATAATCTAAGTATAAGAAAAAGTATAGAATAAACAATTGTAAGCATGTGTATATACATATATATATATAATGAGAGAATGAGAGAGAGATTGGATCTTGCCTTCTCATACACAACTATTACTTTTAGGGAGTATGAATGCAATAACATTTTCCTTCGTACTTTTAAGAAAAGCCTTAAAGTTTTCGAATTACATGATGAACATATCACAAGTAAGCAGATTTGGTTTTCCTATATATATTTGCAAAAAAATTAGATTTTATACATTACTGACATACGCACTCATGCTCACCCATTACTTTTTTATAACATGAATATAATATAAATTTTTAAGAAATTTTAAAAAAGTATGTAGGACAATATTATTACACGTATGCCTTCAAAAAGTAATGACGAAACATTAATGGACAATGATGGTGATAAGCAAGATCGAATCACTATATATATATATATATATCATAAAAAGGTGATGTACTTAGACAAAGTCACTAACTGTAAATCTCAGTGGCTAAGCTATGTCATTCTTTCTAACAGTACAAAAGTATGTTGCATCATGAGGTGAAGAGGTTTGGTTGCACCATCTTATGTACAAGAACATGTCCACTACTTACCGATGAATCATGGGTACCTCTATCTGTAAATAAAACACGCTATAGGCATGTTTATTCATCAGCCACCATCTTTCCACTATTTTTCATCAAATTTCTATATGATTCATACTAACATTAAAATAAAGGTTAAGAGTAACATAAAAAAATAGTTTAAGAGAGTTTCAAAAGAGAAGTGCACAAAAGGACAATATTGAGAGAGAAATCAAACAATCAAGAAATAGTGAGATTGAGAGAAATCATTGGAGGAAGAGAGATAAAAAAAACTTGTTGAAAGGGAGAGACAAGATGGCAACACCGAGAAGGATGGTGGGAAAGAGAAGCCAGTGACGATGGAGGATAGGAGAGATGTGAAGAGAGAGAAAGTACAATAAGGTTGCTAAAATAATTTAGAAAAATAAGTATATATTTAGTAAAATTTGGGATATGAGTAGCAATTATTGAAATTTTATTGAGATGGTTAAAGGTACCGGTATCCACTCCATTGTGCAAAAGAAGAAAGGTCCCAATGCATACCCGATAGGGGTGTTCATGATTAGGTTTGGTTTGGTTCTAGCCTTAACCTCGAACCAAGCCGCTAGTCTCGGTTCTCAAGTTTTGGAAAACCAAATCAAACCGTGATACAACCAAACTGAACCGTCGGTTTTGGTTTGGTTCAGTTCTGAACCACATTTCTAAATAGGGTTTTACTAATATGTATTTGGATGAATCAAATCATGATAGAGTAAACAAACCAAGTGAAGTGCTTTATACAAACCTCGGTTCTCAAGCACCGTTGGCCAAAGAAATCAAAGGAATTGAAACTACAATCATCAATCGATTTCCATGACCAAGTATGAGAAACATTTCAATAGCAAAAAGAAGAAAATCTCGCGCAGTATCAATAAGCAAATTGTGTTATAAAAGCGCAAATTGTGTTATAAAGGCTCAAGTACATGTATCCAACCGATAACAACTTCTCTATCAAAGTAAAAAGAAGAAAGTCCCTTGCTATACAAGTTGAATTAGGTAGGGTACACTGATTCATTTTCTTGTAAGGACCAATTAAAACCATAGACAATGCAAAGATCTAGAGATATACTGAATAGAAATCGTAAAAGAAGAAAATCAAAATAAGTACTTACAGTTATAATACAGTGGAAAAGGCGAGCGACAAGAGACAAGGCAGCTGGCGAGTCGTGCAAGAGGAGAAGGCGAGCAGCGACGAAGGCTTTTGCCCACTGCTTTACTTAGTGATGTTACTCATAAAGGATTTAAGTTTTAACAGTTTATATACATGTGTTAGGTTTTAATCTTGAAACCGTAAACGTCATCGTAATACATTTTCCGTGTAGGAACAGAACTAAATCAAACCACGGGAGATCCCGAATCGAACCAAACATCGGTTTGATTTGGTTCCAATGGTTTGGTTCGGTGAACACTCCTTGGGGTGCAATTTGGGGTCAAATGCAAGACTGTGTTCCAACTATATCCATCCCAAACCCCATCCCACCCCATTGCCATCCCCTAGTTCTAGAGATGTTAAAATGGGCCTAGCTCCACTCTGAAAAAATGCTGATAGGGTCAAGCCAGGTTGGCTCTTAGGGCCACATGCCCATTAGATATCAGGTCTATAAAATCCTATTCAAATCTTCTTGAAACCTAAATCCAACCACAACATTTTAAACTTCAACAAGCTATATACATATGTAATAAATAAATAAATAAATGTATTATATATACACAATCATTAAATAAAATATATATATATATATATATGTATATATATACATGTAATGAAAGAAAATATATATAGTATATATATACATGAAATGAAAAAACTATATATAATATATACATATAATTTATATATACACGTGACTAGAGCCAAACACTTTAGCGGCCCATATAAAATGTGGTCGGCCGAGCCCGGCCCACAATTTGCGGTGGGTAGTCGGGGTCAGGTCGACTCGACCAACTCAACCCGTCTCCGTCAACTGACTCCAGTCCAGTCGAGAGCTGCACTCCACATATTTTCACCTATTAAGTAGCTCACAGAGAGAGAGAGATGCCAACGTGGTGTCTATGTGCGGTGGCAGCGACAGCGATCTCCGCCGGACCGTCGACGTCGGCATGTCACCCTTTTTCTTCCCTCGATGCTCGTTCTCGAGTTGCGCCGTTTGCTTCGACCCTTCTCCCTTCTTTCGCACTTTGCACCAACCGGCATTCTGTCCTTCCGGACGTCCGACTTCGCACTGCAACTACCGTCTGTGTGTCTCCCGAGGAAGAGAAGATGACGCGTCGCTCACCGCTCGATTTTCCCATAGTGGGTCTCTCTTCATCGCCTCTCTTGTTTTTAGTTTCTTTCTGACGGCTTTTGCTTTAGGTTTTCGATGAAATATATGACAAGGGGTTTTATTCTTGCAATTTATTCCAGTTCTTGATTCTGACTTAGGTCCGTGTGAACGCTAGCGATTTTTTGTTTTGGGTCTTGGTTCGTCGATTTAGGGTATGGGGTATCTGATTCACTGTGATTTCTCGAAATCCCTGGGTTTCGTTGGGAGAAATCGGTTGTGTGATTTGAAATCTACGAATTTCAGTAGATATCTATGCTTGAACCTTTCCTTTGTCTTTCTGAGCGGCAGATAACCTTCCAGGAGCAATTCCCCCTAAATCTTTTGTGGATAAACAGTCATTTGTGAGTTTCAAACCTGTGTTTTTGCTGTTACAACTCATGTGATTGGTAGAAAGGTGGCTTTGTATATTCATGGATTTCTTCAGTTATCTCCTCTGACGTAGAAGTTCTTCATTTTTTTCTTGTTGGCAGATTCCGTAGCAGGAATATATTCTCCACATACTTGATAATTTTATTTTAATATGTCCGATGCATGATTTGCAATTTACTGGATCTACACTAGAAATATGAATGCCTCATGGTGTTTAGCATATGAAGGGCATGCATGAATTAGGAAACGGTGAAGCTTGGTTGTAGTGACTAGTTGGGAAGGACGCAACTGTTATCAACAGATCACAGTAAATGCAGGCAAGGGTAGTTGTTTAGATCCTCTCTAAGTGTTGTTTCTAAGATGGAAACCTTTGCGCCTACATACAATAAAGAGCAGCAGAAATTCATAATGTGTCAAAAAAGACAATTAAAATACACAAGATAAAGATTTACGCTAAGACCATTGTTTCCATCAACTCCTGTTCATGGATGTTTATATTAGCATGTGATGTTAGAAAAACATTGGAGAATTAATGACTAATTGATATGGAAATAATGAGTAGAGGCAAAATTTGAACTTGTGCAACTTTGTGTGACAAGGATAATGTATTCTGAGTAGTCGATGCATGGTTAATTAGTTGGAAACTGACCACAGAACATGTCACTGTCCTTGTAGAATTTTTTGGTGCCACACGTTCATGCTCAATTACTGCTGGATGTAAATGACTGAGGTGAGGAGAGTATTCTGGCGGTCAATGATTGTCTAACTGCTAGACGCTATTGAGAAATCATTATTGACCGTTCAAGGACTAGTTCACAGATCTATACATCTGAGTTAAGATAATAACAACCTGATCTGTTGGGAGGTTTCAGTTACTCTAGCGGGTGATACAGAGATGGCAAACAAAGTGTGGGCATGAAAAGAGTAGATGCAGATCAAAGAATTTTGATGGTGAATGAACACATTGAAGGCTGTGGATTGCTTATTCTATTTAGGATCAGGTTTTGGATCCTCCAGATTTTTTCACAACTTGCAGGCTTCTGATTCTTTTGTTAATTAAACCAATGAGCAAATATAAGCAACTCGGTAAAGCTATATCCAGGAGTTGTGGGTACATCTAGTGATGCACAATAATAGTTTAGATACTGGTTAGATTTTATTCCTGTTGAGCTTGTAGATACGAAAGTATTCATTCCCTTTGTCAGAAGAGTCTATTTTCCACCTTCTAGTTAAGGTAGTAGATAAGATGTTAGAGCCTTCGCGGCTCAGCTTATGTAGGCTCTCATTTAGTCGTAAAACTGATGTCTTGTTCCATTTGCTTCATCTTTCTCTGGCTTCTTTCATACTCTGATCATTTTACTGCTATTGATAAAACTGATGTTTGCAATTTGGCAGGAGTGGGAGCGACCGAAACCTGGCTGGAGACCTGATATCTTCCCCCAGTTCAGTCCTATGAAAATGCCATTACCCACACCCTTACCAGAGGATACACCTGAGGAGAGGACGAGGAAGAGGAAGAGAAGAAAGAGGAAGAAGAAGATCCCGAGAAGGAAGAACCTGAAAAGCCAGAAAAAGAGTCTATGATGCACTACAGATCTAAAGATTCATGGACATGAGTCTGATCATTGATAGAGTTTGTGTATCCAGAATAGATAGATATGTTCGTCTTTGTGATCTTCCTGATTGAGATTCTCCTCTTGTTGGGAAACTGCAAGTTGTTGATGGTCTTGTTCGTCTTTGTGTGAAACACATTATGTTCGTTGTTGGCAGCTGCCTGCATTTTTGTATCTGTAGAATAGTGCTTTAGAAGGGAGTCGAGCTTATAACTTTTGATAATTTAATAATATTTTTGAGGGCTCATGGAATGTCCTCATTTGATCGAACAGCCTACCGCAGTTAATTAGAAGAGATTTGATAAATACTGGTAACTTGTGGACAGAGTACTAGAACAGAAAGATCCATGAACTATATCATGTGCTAGATACCCAGGGCTAGCATCTGTCGTCGGCCTCCCCGTTGCAAGAGTAGAAAGAAAGGAAGATCGATGAACTAATAGTATAAGATCGTCTTTCATTGATTTTACCTAAACTGGAATCGGTTGATTTGGAGATTAGATCAACCTGACCCACTGGGATTGCAGCTTAATTCCTATCACTTAGCAGAAACTCCAGATTGGAACTGAATCAAGTTCACCTTCACCTAAAAAAGTTGGCCTCTGCATGGAATCATCCAAGCAATTGAGAGTTGCAACAAATTCAGCTCCAGATGACAAGATGCCGACGAAAACATTTGGTACTGAAATGTAATTATGAAACTATTTTCTGGGTTGCTCAGATAGAAGGCCAGCGATAACCTAACTTTGGTTATGGGATAATTGCATACTTTTGGGTCGAAAAATGAAATTGACCTGGTTTACTGAGACGTCTCTGCATTGGCAAGCTGGCCTAGGCAAGACTTCTACTGACTATGCACCGCGTAGTGATTGACCTCCAACTGAAGGTTCTTTGAGCTCAAATCCCTAGCCAGGAGAGGCATGGCTCAAATGTGCACAATTAAATATAAAACGTTCCAACAGCAATACCAGTTTTCATTTCTGCATCATTGCAAATCGAAGTATTCACTTTAGGGTGTATTAACAATCACCCAAATATGTTCGAGGATGAAAGGTGAACATCATTACAGTCCAGCTTAAACATGGGCATACTTGGGCGTGGATCCTTTGATCAAGGAAACATCACTTTTTGCCACTCTTCTTCAGCCCGGAACCACCAAACGTACCCTTCGATGAAGCCTTAGCCTTCAACTCCTTAAGAGCCTGCCAGAAAAACAGATATTAGAATATAAAATATACAGAGTTGAACACGGCAGACAAAAAATCAAGCAACATTAACCTTTTCTTCTTCCTTCTTCTTCTGGAGATTCGCCAGATCAGTCTGTATCAACCAACAAAAGTGTCACATGTGGAAGATATCTATGATAATAGAACCCGTCCAACATCAGTCGTATTTTGGGCTTATTTAATGCCCGCTATTCTCTATTGGTAGAGCTCTTTCAAAAGGTTGGACCAATTCTGTCTTCTTTACATATGTTTAATTTAGTAGTGTGCGTTCATGTCAACACCACTAGACGAGAGAATGCAGGAAGAAAATTGAAGATGTCAAAGAAATAGAAGAATGGTTAAGAAAAGCTACAGCCAGTGTACCAACTCCAGTCCAAAACAAGAAACACAAACACTAAGTTATGTCAAAATCATTAACTACTTTTCAAATTATCTAGTTTGTGTTCTTTGAAGGACACAACAGTGCAGGCAGGGAACAAAATTCTATTTAGTACAAATTTAGAACATTGGCTATACAAAACGAAATCATATGGCCGTTCACTAGAATTCATCCTCTGATTCTAGTAGGGATGCCGGACAAGATAAGATCTAACCATCCAGCTTGTCTTGTCTTAGGTCAGGAACTAAGCTTGATGAGCTGGCTTTTGGTTCATATAGGTTAGCATAAACAAGCTCTGAACAGGTAAACATCGTATCATCTTGGCTCAGCTTCTACAGGCTCATGTAGATGATGTAGCAATTCATGAGGTTAATTGGAGCCTGGATATACATGTCTTTAATTTTATCAAGCAACCTCATGTTTAGCACATTTAATCACAGTTTGTCTTGGCATGATCTCAACTCGCCTAAAATAAGCAAGCAAGATAAGCCACAAACAAGCAAGAATCTAATAGACAAGCCACAAATCATGGCTTCGGGTTGTTTAACTCATTCTACTGCTGGACACTTCTCTATTTGCATTTCATGGTTCGTGTTTTGTTTGAAAGATGACTCTAGACTGACTTGGGCAAGCTTGAAAAGGTACTGAGATATACAAATATTATACTGAAAAACATGTTTGCTCCTTAAATTTCCTAAGATCAACCTTAGCAAATACTAAATGATGAAATTTTTCTGAAAAGATAAAATGTCAATTGAAATGCCAACAATAGAATTGTCGCCAGTCAAGTATCCAACATATCCACTGCTCATTCAACAATATCAACAGCAGGGGGTGAGACGTTCAACAAATGACTTGTTTTTGCACCATCATACTTGGGACCGAAGGAGAGTTGTGTTAGACTTCCGACAACCAGCGTAAGACTTTGTCGGATTTTTATATCATGGATTACACTAATTATGAAAAAGACATTCAATGGATTAATTTGAAAAGAGTGAACAATTTGATGATGATTTTGATTTTAAAGCTAAAGGTAGAGATGATCTTAAATAAGGAGGAGAAAATGAGGATTATTTAGTTGATCATGATTACATTTTTTCAATTATGAAAGTTGTAATTTTGGTAAGTATACACTAAAATGCTTTATACATTAAAAATTGAATGTTGATTGATGAATATTTACTCAACTTACAAATTATATGAATTGTTTAGAATTATCGTGATTTTTCCTAAACTTTTATTATTTTTTTTCAATTTGTTCCAATTTTTTAGTATTAAAAAATGATACCGTGCAATACGATATGATACATATTGTCATATATGTATTGTGGACCAAATGGTACCCGATACGATACGATACAATACGAACAACACTGATTTTAGTACTTTAATAATAATACTTCGTCTCTTCTAAACGAAGAGTATGTATCGTGGACCAAAATGATACACAACACGATATGATACCATACGATACGAACAACACTGATTTTTAGTGCTTTAATAAGTATTCTTTGTCTCTTCTAAACGAAGAGCCAAGAATTGAGAGGATGTCAACCAAGAAGTCCCTAGCATTTCTATACCTTATGCATTTTTAATGTTCTAATATGAACAGTTCAATCTGTGGTTGATGGCCAAGATTTACAGGCTATCGTAACTGTCATGTCACTACGGTCCTCTTTTGATCTCACGTCATCAAACAAACAAGATTTGAGAGGATGTCATCCGGGAGAGTCCTAGCACTTATGTACTATAAAGACTTTGCTGGCTAGCAACAAAATTGTCTGATCATGGAAGAAATCGCCGCATTCTTTTACTATCCCCAATAATTTAGTATTCTATACTTCCCACGCTTGAAGTTATGCATGAAACACACAAGCTTCATCCATGCCACTGATGCACCACAAATAGCACAACGAGACATATAGAACAAATCTAACAACCGATCAACCGTATACGTACTTTGCAGGATGCGATCAAAGGGCTACTAAGAACCCCCAAATGGAAAATCCATAAAGGAAACTCTAAAATAAAAAAACACGAAATTACAACAGACCTAAAAGAAAGAAGGAAAACCTTGAATTTGCAAAAGATAATAACGAATCTTAAACAAAAGAAAAAAGGAACAAAAGGGTACCTCGTCGTATTCCTTTTTCTCGGCTTTGGGTTGCTTGAGGGGCTTCGCCTTTCCACCTTCAGTTCAATTACCCATAAAATCAAGAAAATAAGGAGGCAGAAAACGTAAGGAAGCAGAAACGGATAAGTATAATGAATTTCTCAAAATTCCCTTTTCTACATCTTCAAAAAGCCTGCGGAAAGACGAATAATAAATCGATTAGGAAACAAGGGAAGGAAAGATCGACGTACCTTGCTTGCTAGACATGGTTGATGACGACAACAAAGAAGAACTAGGGTTTCAGAAATCCCCGATTCGGTCTCCCACGCCCGAATCGGAAGCTCGGCGCGTTTCACTCGCTTCCACCCGGCAAGAGCGAGCGAGACCTTGACGGTATTTTTATTGGCACGGAAATGGGCCGTAGACCGCATGCCCCGCGTGCCGTTTAACGAGTCGGGTTCGGATCAAATGCGAGGATTTAATCTGGAATAAACGAATCTGATCCAATCCGATTCAAAAGTTTCTTTTGTTTCTATTGCTGCTTTACGGTTGACGCCATAAACTTTCAAGGCAATTAGGGCTGTAACTCAGCATAGTCAAAATCGAGTACGAGCAAAGCTCAATTCGACTCGTGAAGAAATTGTTTGGCTCGACTTCAAGCTCGAGGTGAATGAGCTTCGATCATGAGGTTGAAGCTCTAACTAAGTTATGTTTGAACAACTTGAGCTCCACTGACTAGGTTGGTTTGTGCTCAGTGCAACCAAGATTGACTCGATTAAGCCCCAATCTAATCTAGCTCAGTGAGCTCGAATCAAATTGAGCTCGCGAATGAGCTCGAATAAAAACGAGTTGACCCAAATACATAAAACTTTTAAAATATAACTAATATATTATAATTTATTATAAAGTTTGATTAGGCTTACGAACTGCCTGAGCCGAATGCTACCAAGCTCAATCTCGAAAAAAGGAGTTGATTTTGAGCCGGAATTGAAACTTGGATATAGTGAAAGTGATTAAGGATTAAATCAGTCCCTTGGAATTAAAAGGGTTGTAGGCACGGGTTGGGGTTCAAACTATTATACTTTGTTGAACTTAATTAGAATGTTTTAATCTATTGTGAATGTGCATTATATTATAAGTGATGATGATATCAAAGGTAGTGCTTATAAGTGGTGGAAGATAATACAAACATTTGATTTTATATTTATTATACATTTGATGAAAGAAATTTTGACAAAGACTAATGATTTATCATTAGTACTATAAAGAGAAAACCAAAATATTATCAATGCTTTAAATCTTGTGAAGTTTTTAAAGAGACAGTTAAATGAGTTTGGAATTGAAGACAATGAATGAACACGATTTATTGGAAAGATAAGCTTATTTTGTAATAAGAATAATATCAAGGTTAAAAAAATAAAGGATAATTATATAGGGCTAGTGGCACAAGCAAAACGAAGACAAAGTGAGGCAACAAATTTGTATCTTGATGATAGATTTGATGAGAGAAATATCAAATTGCTTTTTTGTATTGCATGTCTTGATCCAAGTTATAATTTTGCTTTCTTCCATAAAGAGAAGTTGGTTCAGCTTCCAAGTTTTTATCCTTGCAATTTTTATGCTAATGATCTTTAGTAACTTCAACATCAACTTGAAAACTATATTATAGACATGCATGATGATCAAGGGTTCAAGTTAATAGAATAAGTAAAATTGTACAGGTGCTAGTAAAACGATAAAAGCTACTTTTTGGTGTATTGGTTAATAAAATTGGCATTGCTTTTATTTGTTACCACTACAAGTATGGAGCGAGTATTTTTGCTATGAAGATTGTAAAGAGTCGCTTAAGAAGCAAAATTGTTGATGAGTTTATGAATTATTACTTAGTTATATATATTGAGTGTGACATATCTTCAGAAATAGGTAATAAGACAATTATGCAATGTTTCAGAAAATGTGGGGTCGACGACATCCTTCATAATAGTTAATTATGTAAGTACTCTTAACTTTGTATATTATTTTAGTATTGATTTAGTTAGAAAAGTTAGCTATACACTTCTTTTTGTATTGCAAGCTTGTAATAGATATCATTTTGTCCTTGTTGAAGTGCTCTTGAAAATGCTATCTAAGATTGAAAGATTTTGGAAGTTGTGTTTGTTATAAATTTAATAGGTATGTGTATTTGATAATATAAATTACTTAAATATATTATATTAAAGGTGTTTGACTATGTGATTGTCAAATAATAAATGCTCATTGTTAATAGTTATTTGCTATCATTTTTGTATTTCATTTTTGTGACATTTATAGAATCTTAGTGATGCTAAATATTTTGGTAGTTCGGTTATCAACTTAAGAATTATTAGTTGTTATATTTTACTCTTAAGAAGTTGATTGCATATACAAATAACTATAGTATAATAAATTCTTAGTAATTGGTAGTTTTTTTAATGTATATCAGTTTCACGTATAAGGAAGTTATGTTAAACCTATATTTTCGCCCCCACTCTAAATTTTCTAGATTCGTCACTGCCTCCCATTGTAGCCGATGAAAAGAAAAGAAAAGGCATACAAAGGACAAAACTAATATGGTAAAAGATTGAGCACAAATGTGGCTAGGTTGGATATGGCATAGAGCACTTCATGTGGATAAGGGTTGGTTTGGATTTTGGTTTGTATCCAACTGAACTGATTGAATCTGGAGTACATATTAGATTAGATCCACTTCAACATCCTTCATGCTGGTAGGTCGAACACCCCGACAGAATCAATATACTGACTGGCCAGTTAGCTCACCATAACTGGCCTGGGATCGGCTCTAAACCAATCAGACCCATCTCGGTTCAGAAGGGTTGATCTGAATGGAATTGGAAAAGGAAACAGAGAAAGGATAGAGTAGACCGACTCAGGCCAGTCGGGTCTGGGTCATATAGGTCACCCGAAACAAACAGGGCTTTTTGGCAGAATGAACGATGTCTATCGAAAGGAATGAGCTTTATTTTGTAAATACAAGAGAAAATAATTTCAACCAAATATATGAAGCTAGATTTATTGAGAATACAACCTCTTGGGATCAAAGTCATAAGGAAAATCATGAAATTTCGTTCCTAGGATATCTTTTCTCTCTTGGATGTGATCTAATCTCTCTTCTTTCCCTCCCTCCTTCCCTTAGGCGGAAGTCATTTATGCATGCACTCGATATTGAACTTACAACCTTTATCTTGTGAGTTGAGTTCCTACCACGTAAGCTAGCTTTTTGGGTACAACTAGACTCATATATATATCATGCTAGACTCTACTAAATGATGTATATCATCCGTGCGATTATACATACAACACAGATCGAGTCACTCGTTAACATCGGCACAATGATTGATGTCATTTTATGTACATAGGTGATGATCAAGTAATATCTGGCATGGAAGGCTATTTAGTAGCTAGCAGCTCTCTCTCTCTATATATATGTGTGTATGTATGTGTGTATATATATATATATGTATATATTCGTGGCAGAGTCTTCAACTCTGTGTTCTCATGGACCATTTTAGTACACATTTACAGTCAGTCATATTAGGTTTTCTTTTTGTTACAACAGGGCTGTCGAAGCCAGGTACAGATGCAGCCAGGTATCGACCTCCCAACCAACAGCTTGTGAGTTGAGTCCCCAAGCCAGGTTAGCTATTGCTCTGAGTGCTGTGATATGATTTTCTGTAGACAAAGAAAAGAAAAGCATGTATAGGACTGCTGAAACACTGCCCATGGTTATGGTTTTTCCCTTCGCTAACTAACCTGTGCAAAAGCTTGGATAAAGGAGGATGGTTGTACCAGGCGACTGATCTCGCAACATGACCACGTCGCCATTGGTGGCCAATGGCACCCCTCCTCACTTGGTGAGCATCCATTGCAATTGAAGCCCTGTAACAATTTAGCTCTCCTTGCCCACTTTGATAGTTAGCTCTCTGACAAGAGGTCAAGACTTCAAAGCTAGGGAGTCAGCCTAATCCCATGGCATAAAATGTGTATTCGCCAACTCTACCCCCATGTCCATAATCAACTGAACAAGAGCCAAGCAAACCCATTCATTTGATTAAACATGACCTGTTCAAGATAAACCATAACCAATGGTTCCAAACCTCTGGTTCTGGTTTTCCTGGAACTGGGAACCAGAATTGAACTAAGATATAGATGGTTTCAGTTTTGGTCCCGGTTTAAGTCCTGGACCTCCATGAACTAGAAACAAGCACTAAAGTTTGAAATTTAAAAGAAATAAAAAAAACATATAGAACCGGTGGTTTCAAACTGCGGATTTCATTTAGATCTGATCCCATGAAACATGAAACCAGAACCGAACTAGGTGATCCCTGGTTTTGGGTACGCTTGACAGGTTCTGATTCTAACTAGTTCCAGGTCCAGTTCGGTTCAAGTTGAAACGGCAGAGACAGTTCGAACCGACCACGTTTGCATTTGAATTTCCCTTCTAGGATTGGTTTTTCCTCTCTGATTCTTGTCTGGATCGATATGTTCGTCCATGGTACCATTCTCAATTCAAGTCTTGGGTCAAGTCGAATGGTGTAAAATAAATGCCCGGAAAATGCCATTTAGTCCGGCTAGGAGGCAGCGCATGGACGTTTCATGTCTACATGAGACTTCTTTATGTTTCTTAGCAACTGCTATAACAATTAATTAGAGTTGATGTGCAAAACAATGAATATAAAAGCAGATGAATTTTCTCACAATATTAATGCTTTTAATCCATTAAACTCACCTTTTATATTGCTCGCTCCATCATATACTTGCCCTTGCAATTGAATAACACTTAAATCATCTTTACAGAATATTTGCATCATAGCCATTATATAGTTGTTTGTAGTTGTAGTTGGGTGGCTAGACACGGATGGCGATTCCTACGTGTTCCGCTATGTGCATATAGAGCGGATTCTCAACCAAAAAACACGGAGCACAGGAGAAAAGACCTACAAGAAGTGTGGGGCGGGCTAGGGTTTAAGATAAGCCCGCCCCACCTTGTTCATATATATATATATATATATAAATGTTTACATATGCGTATAATAACTTCTAAATTAATAATATAAAAGTGTATAAAAAGATATCGTATTTTTAAATATATAATTTTACTTGATTTTTTTTTGAAAAAGCACTTTTGTAGGTTAAAGGTGGGGTAGAGCGGGGGCGAGTTGTAACAAAGAGGGTGTGATGTGGGTGAGAGGTTTGATCTCAAGACCTGTGATGTGGGGTGGGACAGGACAGGGTGCATACAGAAGTTTGTAGTACGGATAGAGTGAAAACCCATCCCATTGGCAGCCACAGGTTGAGGCCTAAAGCGAAATTTTAGAAGATTTTGAGCCAACAATTTTGTGTACATTAGTGCGGCCTAAATTTGATGATTAGATGTACGTAGAAAACTTTTTTGAGCCTAAAAGAATAATCCTATGTCGAGTTTAAAATATAGGGGCTTAAGTCGGTTCCTTAGCAGCCTTACCCAAGAGCCATCCCTGCCTTAAAATATAAAGGGTCAGCGGCATGAGCTGATCCCAAATTTTCTTCCCACTGTTGCTGTTAAAGCTGGCATGTGCAAACTATAGCAACCACGGTGACTCCTAAATTGATAAAAATTCAAGATTACTACACTGTAGGCTACATCCCCAGCACTAATTTCATCATAAGCTTCTCTACACAAAGCTCGGACGCTAGCAGCTCTATTTAACACAGAATAGGATCAAAAGCTGGCACCATTTATGGAGTTGAACCCAATCTGGAAAAGCTAAAAGGTGCTAACTCTCTCTCTCTCTCTCTCTCTCGAACGGGAAATGAGAAACAGCAGCTTAAGAGCTTTAATCCATTCTCTGAAAATGGTGGTTCGATGGCACTTCACAGACACGTAGTGCTTTTACGTAATCTTTTTCCCGTTTCCCTTGTTTGCAGTGTGATCTCTGCTTCATAAAAGAATGCCGTGGAAGGCAGTTATAAGGTGAGTCGAGGTTACCTTGGTCTGTAAAAGCCTATGAATATACTAGTTATTGCCTTATTGGCCATTGAGCAAGATCAAATGGGTACCGATATATGGACATCCACTTATTCCAACCCCCCCCCCCTATCTGAAATCCCAGCTTCCTTCTTACTTGTTTGGCGTTGCAAACACACGAGTCTGCAGAAGCACCACCACTTCATGTTTCCTCTGTCTTTTCTATTGCCCTCCCGTTATCTATGGCTGAACCCAAATCAGTGGCCACAAACTGGAACCACCCGATTGAAGCTTTTAAGCTATTGAAGACCGCAATGCAGGCCTTCTAATCAGCGGCGGACACATGATTTTTTTTTTTGGTGAGCCGCACTTGTATGAGTTCTACCTGCTTATTTACTCATTCACATTGTTATTTTAAAATTATTATTTAAAAAAATTTCACGTACTTGATTAATTGATTTTGTAACATAATAGTGCTATTTAAAATGGTATGATACCATTGACACATTTAAAGTTTGATCATAATATGAATAGCGTAAGATTTAACATCAATATCAAATGAAATATAGTAACTTTAACATCAATCACAAAAGTGATAGAGCTAACAATGTAGCTTTAACAATACACAAAAACCTAAAATATTATATTATTTAATCAAAACTTGTTTAATTGCTTTTCAAATGAATAACTCTTAGTGGCTTTAATAATTTTCAAATTAATAACTATTAGCTGCTTTAAGAAATATCAAAGTAATGGAGCTAACAATGGACAGAAACCTTTTATCAGAAATACATATCTTTCTTCTCATTAAAGTGCATTTTTCTTAAAGGAAAAAAATTGAAACGCAACATTTAAGAATTTGGATGTTATGAATTAAAACGAGAAAGGTTGAAATTAGCCTTTTAAAATGCCCAAACATAACCAAGTCGATTGTTGTTGGATATATTTTCTTTGCAAGAACTTAATTTCATCTAGGTTTTTCCATTTTCTTTCTTGTCTTAATAACAAGTCTTGCTCACCACATTTGGCATGATAGAAATGCTATCGTTATTAGTATGTGGTTTATTGGGACCAAGTCCTAAAACCTTTCCTAACAGCACGTGATAGAAATATAAAATAAAAGATGAAGATAATAAGATCCCAACAAAAGCAAGAATATGATATAACAATTAGAAAAACAAGAATTTGTCTGATTTAAAAAAAGTTGTGGGTTTTAATGCGCCATAGCCCACAAATCACAATGTTTTACACTTTGATTGGCACATGTTAATTCACCAACAATGGTATTAAAATTACCAAACAAAGTTAACATACTAGAGAGAGAAATAGAGAGAAACGAATGCCTTAATTGCTAACTACCAAAAAAGAAGAGAATAGTAGCGATTTTGGCAAAGCATTGTCCACGTAGCATGCTGTCGACCTGTTGTGCAGATTAGTGCTGGAGGTGAGAAAGTGGTGAGATGTTGTCTTGCATAAATCTCCTCAAACATGGCAGAGCATTACCCACGCAGCGTGTTGTCCGCCCGTCATGCAGATTGCAAACAGATGTGAGAAGGCAGTGAGATGCTACCTTGCATAAATCTCCTTAAAAGTGTTTGTAAACCCTAGCTTTTTCATGTTTGTATTTTGGATATCTTTTTTGGATCGGGTTTTTATTTGTAAAGTCTCATATCTTATAAAGTTTTTAGAAGTTACTTAAATTCAAGTATTGTCATGCTGCCATCTTTTCTTTTTAAAATTTCAGGTGGGGCGAACTGGCGAACTTAACATTTTTTTTCAAAATTACAATGCACCTCATTAATTTTTCAAATTTCAGGTGAGACGCACAACTCACCCCACCCTAACATGGGTTCGCCCATGCTTCTGGTAACCTTGCTTGAAACATCGACTCATACACACATTTCTTGAGTTCTTGTACCCCACATGAGCGCTGATTAACCAAACCTTTGATTTGAAGGCCGTCTAATTCGCCAACTTTGGTTGGTTGGGATCCTATACCAGATTTTCACACCCTCTGAGCACAGAAGTGGAGTTGGATTTGGCAAATGAAAAGAAGAAACAAGAATGTGTGCACGTAGTCCCCGACTAGGAATGGCAAGAGTGGGTTGGGGCTCCACCTGACCCCGCCCTTCAAAGAAACCCTTAGCTCAAACCCGCTCCATGGGTTTCAAAGTCCACGCCCCACACCCACCTTGTTTGTACCCGCCCCACCCGACAAATTAGCTGTCATTTTGTTCCATTTCAATGTTCTCAAACCAAATAAAAGGAAAAAGGAAAGAGAAAGCCATCAAGATGAACGAACTAATAAATGTATCAAAACCAAAACTGAACGACATAACTGGTATCAGCAAAGTGATGGGAAATCAGGGATTACTTACCATGTTCTTAGAATAAAAGAAATATCTGTATTTCTTTGAGACAAAACCGAGATCCAATACATTGGTTGAAACTTACCAGTTACCATCGAGGTTTTAATGTTGTATTTGGCTGACTTTTCCTTGCATTGCGAAGCTAGTCCTCCATTTCCTGTTCCACACTCTCATTGCATTCTAGTACCAAGCAAGAAGAGACAAGCGCTCTCTCTCTCTCTCTCTCTCTCTCTCTCTCTCTCCTGGAGGGGAGGGCCAAGGGCGCAGCAGCAACTAGAGAGGCAACCGTTTGAGAAAGAAATTGAATAGCCAGAACCCTACATCAAAAACTTTATATATACATAATACATATATATATATATATATATGTAAGGGCGCAGCAGCAACTAGAGAGGTAACCGTTTGAGAAAGAAATTGAATAGCCAGAACCCTACATCAAAAACTTTATATATACATAATACATATATATATATATATACATATATATATATATATATATATATATATATATATATATATATATATATATATATAGCCAGAACCCTACATCAAAAACTTTATATATACATAATACATATATATATATGTATATATATATATATATATATATGTAAGGGAGCAGCAGCAACTAGAGAGGCAACCGTTTGAGAAAGAAATTGAATAGCCAGAACCCTACATCAAAAACTTTATATATACATAATACATATATATATATATATATATGTATATATATATGTATATATATATATATATATACGTGTATATATATATATATACGTGTATACATATATATATATATATATATATATATATATATATATATATATATATATATATATATATATATATATATCCCGAGGCAGGATGGGTTCAAATTACCATCCCTAACCCCAACCTCTAGAGTAGTGCAAGCTGCAGCGGTGGTAAGGAATAACGGCAAGTCAAGGCACATCTAACATTTTAAACCGGGAGGTAAACAAAATGACACATCAAAGTAGACAGAACCCGATCGTGTAAAACATCCCATTGGGTCATCCGTCCAAAAATGTCCCTTCCCCTTGTGTATGTGGTGATATCCCCCATGCTTCACAGGAAGAACAACAAAAACTCAGGAAGGACAATACTTTTCCAGAGCTGCACGCGCACGAGCAGGCTGGCATGTGGACTGTCACACCAGGACTGGAGCACGAAATAGGAACCCGAACATATGTTCTAGATGAACCCAGACGTGAAATTTTCAAGACAGGAAGTCCCCCAATGAAAGCTGATCCTCAACCAAAAGAGCATTCCCATCTATAAGATCTTTGGGTCTGAACTACCACCCCATTAAATCTCACTTATTCTTATCAGATATCAAATAGCAAGTAAAAAATATATATGAAGAAAGCTGTAAGATCAATTACAACATACTATTCGGCAAAAAAATTACAATCGAGCTGCTTTTATTTACACAAAAAAGCGCATACATGTTTACATCGATCAGCAAGACTGGTCGAATAAGCTAATCTCAACAGGCAAGGAAGGCGGTGTACCAGGGGGAATCAAAGCAGCACCATTTTCACCAGCACAGATGCAGATAGCTTCTGCATCCCTTAGAGCCCTGTCGAGATCAATATGACAACTCAGTTCATTGATGAACTTCAAGAGAGTATCGAAATCCATCTTCTAATCCATGATTTTCCTGCGGTATCTTTTAAGAATGGCAACACAGATGTACAAGTGGAAGTGCTCAGACAGGTAATGCGTCCATAACACCTCCCACAATCGCATTGTGTTCTCGTACTCAAATTCCCTGCATGACATTAAAAGCAAAAAGGACAATTAGGCCTACAAATACAGGAGTGATTGTTATTGGATTTATGATGATGATCATCATCATCATAAAAGAAAGAAGGATGATAGATGAAACGAAAAACCATCAAATCTCCTAATAGATGAAAGAAGGATGAAATCATGAAACATCATAAGAAATGAAAAACAAAATCGTTCCATCATGATTTTGAAATGAAGAGAAGACGGGATGCAAATTATAAGTTACTACCTTAAAGTAATGCTTTTAAGTTAACATCAATTAGAGTAACAGAAAAGCTATATTAGAACCGATCCATGATGGATGAGACTACAGTTTTTGCTTTTTTCCCTTATTTTGTCCCAAACCGATCCATAATGTTCTAAGTATGAAACATACACCGACAAGGCAGTAATCTCCTCAGATATTAGACACCAACCTTTCTTCTAGTACTAAGAGGGATGACTATTCCTGCCCTTCCGATTGCTTATCAGTGCCAAAATTCAGAAAACATCAGAAGGCGAAACCGTGAAAAATCAGAGTTTAAGGCCAAGGACTTTTACTGTTAACTGAAATTAATGGTTAACCATGACTAATGGTTAACCGAGTATTGGCTAACCATATATGATAGACAGGTTATGGTTTTATTTTATTTTATTCAAAACAAGATGTCATGGACTGGACTTAAAAAGTAGAACATGAACTGGTTAGCCAGTCCATGCAAACCCCTAGTCCGCACTTCCACAGTTGATTAACACGTAAACTTATAAAGATGGCCCTTAGGGCAAGGAGCTTGGCCGTTGGGGCACTGGCCATACACTGCTCCTCTCTTCTACTCTCTCCCTTCTTCCTATAAATTCCTCAAATGTACACTCTTGTAAAACAATTTTTTAGTTGATTAATAATATTCATTTTTTACTACTTTTGGTATGTCTTTGTTGCACTTGGGTGAGATTATAGCCTTTGGTGAGATTATAGCCTTTTTAAGGCTTTGTCTAGATATTTATTCATCGATCTTTTGTAGTTATATTGAAGCATCGTCTAGATTATATGGATTCTTGATTATGAGAACGTTGTTCGTAGCCTCGAGAAGTGTATCAATAGTGCTATTGACTTTATTGTAAGTTTACCTCTTTATATTTATTTTCTCCTTGAAATATGGATGACAAAGGAGGGTTTAATTTTCATTTAACACTCTTAAACTACAAAACATGGATACAATCTATGGAAAATTATCTATAGTTTAAAAAATTATAGGATTATGTAAGTAGTTCGAAGGTAGAACTCTTTGTTAATGCCACGCTTAGTAAAAAGAAGAATAAGAAGGAAGCCATCGAACGGTTCTATGGGTACTCATGAGCAATGTGAATAATCACACTGGGGACAGACAATGACTTTACTAATACTAAAGAAGCATAAAAATATTTAAAAAATCTCATGTTTAAAGCGATATTACTCATAGAATGGAATTACAAGATAAAT
Organism: Brasenia schreberi; assembly: GCA_036023115.1. Classification (NCBI taxonomy): domain Eukaryota; kingdom Viridiplantae; phylum Streptophyta; class Magnoliopsida; order Nymphaeales; family Cabombaceae; genus Brasenia; species Brasenia schreberi. Next base: position 13,117,754 of record JAYKKT010000063.1, on the reverse strand, counting down.
TAATCTCTTAGATAATAAGATAAAGGGGTAAACAAATTTTTGGTGAATATTTCAATGTATGAATATAAAAAGAAATGTACATAATGTCTTAGTGAAAGACAATGTGAAGACAATGAGGACTTCGTATATCTTTCTTAAGAAATTGAATGGGTAAGATAATCTCTTATTCATCGAAAACCATTTTCAACTAAGGAAGAGGTTATTACCGATCTTCAAAAGACAAAAACAAGAATGAATAAAGCTAAGCTTCAAAGAGATATTGTCTTAGCCGCATCTAAATTCTGAGCAAATGTCAAGATATATCACCCTCCTCATTTTAAAATTGAAGGGTCAAGTTAGGCTAGAAGAGAAATCGTCGATCATATGAGGGGCAAAATTTCCCTAAGTTAAAAAAGAAGGTGGCTACGGTAGAAGAACAAGCCTCCTCCTCTATCTTTGCACTTTAATAAAAAGTAAAGCTACTTGAAGTTCAAATGAAGGAGGAATTAACAGTTGGAACAGTTTGCTCTTCTTCAACTAAAGAAACTAAGGTATAACTTATTGGCTTCTTGATTTGGGTGCTTCTTTTTATATGACTTATAATGAGAAAATTTGAAATTCACGTGTTAGCCCCTATCTAGTGTTTATACTATAGATGAAACCAAATTAAATGTTGATAAGATTGGTGATCTTCAAAACAAAAATGTTAAGATTTCTAAAATATTAGTTGTTCCAAAGCTAAATTTAAACTTACTTTTGTATCTCAAATTAAGGATGATGATTGTGTTATAACTTTTTCATTCATTGCATGTATTATACAGGATCGCCTATCGAAGAAGGTGATTGAACGTAACCATAGGAAGGAAGGACTTCATATCATGGATTACTTGCATAGTATAAGATATGTTAATATTTTATCAGATGATGCTCTTCTGTGGTACAAGAGATTAAGATACCTTAATATTCAAAAGTTGCATAAATATTCTCTTAGAATAAAGACTATTGAGCAATTTTCTTGTAAAGATTGTGTACTTGGTAAAATGCAACACCTCCATTTTTAAACAAAATGCATTTACCACGAGACCTTTTGAAATTGTTCACTCAGATGTTTGGGGTTCTGCATCCGTTATGTCTAAAGGAGGTATCTCTTACTATGTTATTTTCATTGATGATATCACTAGATATAATTGGGTATATCTTTTAAAGCTAAATTCGATATTTTCAAAATTTTGTTATTTTTTATAACCTTGAAAAATCAGTTTACCTCAAAAATTAAGATTTTCAGAACGGACTCGAGAGGGGAGTTTATGTCTAAAGAATTTCAAAACTGTCTTAATAAATCTAGGATTATTCATCAATCTTCTTGCGACTCCCCAATAAAACAGGATTTAAGAACGTAAACATCGTCACATTCTAGAAATCATAAGAGCATTGCTCTTATCTAGTATGATTCCTAAAACTTTTTGGGCAAAAGCAATCATGACCACTATTTATTTGATCAATCATATGCCTTATTCCATTTTACAAAACATGTCTCCCATAGAAAAGCTTTTTAAAATTCCTCTCAACTACTCTAGTGTAAGAATTTTCGGATGTAAATGTTTTGTTTATACTGACAAAAATGATAAATTATCCTCTTATACCATAAAATGTGTATTTTTGGAGCATGAAAGAAATGAAAAAGGATATAGATGTTATGATTATAAAAATAACAAACTCTATATACATAGAGATGTCAAATTTTTTGAACATGTTTAAAAATACGGATGATGTTAGTTCCATTGATGATTCTACTAATTCCTTTTTAAATGATGTTTTAGGAAATGATATGATAAATCTAGAAAATGATCAGGATGAACAGATGTCATGAAGGTATTTTGTTGTTCCTTTTGATTAACATTACTCTAGACGACCTTCTCCTACCACTCAACCTATACTTAGAAAATCCAGTCGGGACTCCCGATCCCCTTAACGATTCGTTTCCTATGATAGGTTTTCACTAAGACATAAAGATCTTTTGACTATTATTTGTGCTATAAAAGAACCCAAAACCTTTAAAGAAGTAGAATCATAACAAGTCTGGGTTCAAGCTATGAATGAGGAATTACATGATGCCTTATATAGAGTTCAAACCTGGGATGTTGTTCTTAGATCTCAAAAAAAACTTATAGAATGTAGGTGAGTGTATAAGATTTTGAGATGAAGGATCTTGGTCCTTTAAGCTATTTTTCTAGGGCTTGAGGTTCTTCTTTTGATGGTATATTCCTATCTCAGGCCAAGTATGCCTCGATCTTATTTCTGCGGGCTAGACTTATAGACAACAAAGTTGAGAGCATACTCCACTTGAACAAAATGTGCGGTTTACTTCCATTGGATACTTTACTCTCTATTACTAGTTAGTTGGGAGCTTGATCTATCTTATCGTGACTCAACACGACATCTCTTGTGTTATTCATTTGGTAAGTCGGTTCATGGTTGCAACCATGTTCCACATACTATACTACTATTCTCAAATTCTTTGATACATCAAGGGGTACACTCTTTCATGGTCTTCATTTCTCTATTAATTAATCTCCTTTGGTTTCTACGTGCTTATTCAAATGTTGATTGGGGTGGTGATCCCATTGATTGTCGATCCACTACTAATTATTGTATTTTCCTTGGTGACTCTCAGTATCGCATCATGGCTAATACAACCACAAAATTGACGTGGCTCAGACAACAAGAGTGCTATGTATATAGCCAATAATCATATTTTTCATCAGCGTACCAAACATATTGAAATGAACTGTCACTACGTTCGTGAGGAACATCTACTGCTCCTCTCTTCTACTCTCTCCCTTCTTATAAATTCCTCTAATGTATACTGTAGTAAACAACTTTTTGGTTGATTAATAATATTCATTTTTTACTACTTTTGATGTGCCTTCATTGTACTTGGGCGAGATTATAGCCTTTTCTAAGGCTTTGTGATAGTCACATTGTGGTGATATTTATTCATCGATCTTCCTACTATATTGAAGCATCGTCTTCATTACATAACCATCACATGCATCCAACAAAATCATAAATATAAGGAGAAATTTAGGAAACTGCATGTAGCTTTTCTCTATAAATTTAATAAGAGATACTCGAACCTGTAAACAGATGTTGTGAAACCAAATACCACGAGGGTCAAAGGCTATGTTACGGACATTGGCATGGCACCGGTAAGGCAAATTTTAAATTCATGTTTTAAGGCCAGAAAACAAAACAAGCTTTATTTGAAGTTACTGAAAAAAATTTAGTGAAATAAAGGTTTAACAGTTTGACCATGGTATAATTGAGATGCATTGGACTATGCACATTTTACTACAAGGTGATTTCTTTTATAAATAATCTGTTTAGTACATCACCAAATAAGTGGATGGGTGAGCCGTTTTACTACAAGGTGATTTCTTTCATAAGTAATCTGTTTGGTACATCACCAAATAAGTGGATGGGTGAGCCGTTTTACTACAAGGTGATTTCTTTCATAAGTAATCTGCTTAGTACATCACCAAATAAGTGGATGGGTGAGCCTCATATTTTGATTCTTCATAGCTAGAAGCACATGAAGGTGACCTGAAGTCTCGACATTACCTTGGGTAATATCTAGTACTAGAAAAAGCTGTAAGAAGGTTTGACGCACGCTTCCATAATATCTCTTAATATTTTTATAATTTAAATTCTAGAAGATTCGTTCTTCATAACAAACTCAGCCATTATCAAGGTGGTCCCAAGCTGACACCTAATTGGTTGCCAAAATAGTTCCTCGCATGGCACGACGTGAAATTTCACGTACTTGTCAAGAACATGCTAACAATTTCTACTCAGCCATCAATGAAACATAAAATACAGTTTGGGGAAACATAATGTAGAAGGTATCGATTAGAAGGGGGCACATGGAACATATAAAATCTGTAAATCCTAAACCACCAGAACCAGCTAATATCAAGGCATAAAATACTCTATGCTACGCATTTTGTCAAACTTTGAGGTTCTATTGATGTTCACCTTTTAAATTGTATCAGGATCCAGCGGAAACAAAAGTAGTTTAAACAATCTGCCTGCTTCAGATAAACGTGCAATGCTACATCCAGAAGTTCCACCAACTATATGGAAAATTAAAGAATGTCAATCTTACAGAAATAAAGTAACATGTAAAAAAAATCGAACCACCCAGTCAATAGAGATGAAACATATGATGCAAGGGGGGAAACTGCCAAAAATTCGAAGTAGGAAAAGGAAAGAACCGAACTAGCATGCCCCAACATGAACATGGCTTCAAACTCTCACAGCTATAAAGCTGAAATCTGAACCAGCAGCCGAAGTACTGTAATTACTTTTTTCCATAAGACAAACCGACCGTTGCTACTTAAATAGAGTTCTTGATTTGTGGAATACAGGAGTGGACAACATGAGGTAGAGAAGTGAGGAATGGCCTGCTCCAATTTGTTTGAAAGAAAACCTAAATTCCGTAATCCCAGGATTCATTAAACAGTTTGAATACCCAAAAAAGTCATCTTCAGACTGAAATAGAAGGTTGCAACATGATCTGCCAAAAGATGCCTTGACAATCAAATGCATGTATTGAAGGTCTCAAAAATATAGAAAAATTGTGGATGGTCGAGCGACATCCAAAGTCTGAAAAGGATTCACAGATTAAATATCTTCCTGCATGACTCAGATATTCATATAATTAGTGTCTTTCTGTATACCGCATCAGTAACTTCTATACGCCATCTGAAGACTTGATATTTCCTTTTTGATGCCTGTTTCATGAATAACTCAAGCTACCAAAAAAACTAGAACTTTTTCACGTTTGCAAGGAAGTTTTACCCAGATCCACTTCCTCAAATTTGCATCTTGGCCATTGTGGTTCTTGGCTCAATTGAGAATCCCTTTAAACTTGAGAAAGATGGCTGCAAGGCTGACCTTGCCATATTGGCCAACTTTCTAACCATTTGGATGGCTTTGTTAAAATATATGTATTTATCTGTATTTTTATAAAAATATACATGTAATCAAGCACCAGGGCCACTCGGGCACACAGGATACTAGGGCTACAAGGAGGAGCCCAACGGTTACTTTCCTAGACAACGGCTCTACCCAATGGCTAGTTTCAGCAGCCAGCAGCTGAATGTTGGTGGCTGCCTACTACCACTCTCTTTTCTCTCTCTTCTCTACTTTATAAATACTTACCTTATAAGTAATGAAGGTTAAGCCTTCTTGGCCAATTTATATACATTATTTTGAATGTATTTGTTATTGTTAGTTCATTTACTATTTTTCTAACATTTTCTAAGGTTCTTTATAGTCATCCTCCGGTGACTCACGATTGTTCTTCCGATGACTCACGATTATTGTACATGTATATTGGATATCCACTACTTCATTCAACACATTAAAGTATCATCTTCATTACATGGTATCAAAGCTTACATGCTTTTGGTGATTATCAAATTGCTGCCTCGAGAAGCATGCCAAAATCTAGAAGCCTCTATTCAAGGAACTTGAAGATTTACGATGCTTTTTCAAGTATTTATCCAAGTAAGTTCACTTGTTTGAAGTTTATACTCCTTAAGATAGAAGAAAAGAGTTTCAATTTTTGATTAACAACTTTTAAGTACAAAACATAAAACATGAGCCCAATTAATAAAAAACTATTTATATTTTAAAATTTTGTGGGTTATATAAATGGATCAAAGGTGGAACCATTTATAAATGTCACTTTTGAACAAAAGGAGGAGTTTGAAAAAGATCATAGGACGATCTTATGGGTTCTCATGAACAATATGAATGATCATATTAGAGACACCTTGGCCAACTTTATCAATGCAAAGGAAGTATAAGAATTCTTAAGAAATTTCATATCCAAAGTGATATGAGACATAGGATGGCATTACGTGATAAAATGTTATCACTAAGTTAAGGAGACAAAAGGATGAATGACTTCTATAGTGAGTATTCCAATATTTGAAATCAATTAAATAGATATAAAAATAAATGTATACAATGTCTTACTGAAAGACAATGTGAAGAAAATGAAAACTTCATATATCAATTTTTGAGAAGCCTTCGAGAAGAATTTGAAGGGATAAAATCATTTCTTATAAATCATAAACCCTTTTCTCCTAAAAAAGAGGTTCTTACGACCTCCAAATGGTAGAAACAAGATTTAATGAAGTTAAGCTTCAAAAAGATTCAGCCTTAGTCGTATCAAGGCCCGAATCATACATTAAGACATATCAACCTCCACATTTAAAGACCGAAAGATCACGTGAGACAAAGAGAGAAGTTATTTGCCACTTTTATAAGAAAGTCGGACATATTAGGCCTAATTGTCCAAGATTAAAGAAGAAGGTTGCCTTGGTAGATAACAAAGCTCTTCTTCTTCGATTTTTGCTCTCCATGAAAATGTAAAGCTTCTTGAAGCACAATTGAAGGAGAGGTAATCACCCATAACACTCAAGTTATGACTCTTTGGTTATTTGATTTGGGTGTTTCATTTTATATGACTTACAATGAAAAACTTTTGAATTTATGCATAAGAAACCTTTATCACGTGTGTTTACCACCAATGAAACTAAACTAAAGGTTGACAAAGTAGAAAATCTTCAAAACAAAGACGTTTCAATTCCTAAAATTAGTGTTATTTCAAAATTAAATTTAAATTTATTTTCTGTATCTCAAATATCGGGTAATGATTGTGTTATAACTTTCTCATCTATGGATGTATTGTATATGATTGCCTCTTGAAAAAGGTGAATGAATGTGGCTATAGAGAAGGATGTCTCTATATAATGGATTATATGCATAATATTGGACATTCAAATATTGTCAAATGATGTACAACTAAGACATAAAAGACTTGGCCATGTAAATGTTCAAAAGTTGTATCCATGTCCTATTGCAATAAAAAATATTGAGAATTTCTCTTTCAAAAATCGTTTTCTTGGCAAAATCCTACATCTATCATTTCCAAACAAAACATATATTACAAGCAAATCCGATGTTTTCAAAAAATTTGTCACATTCCATAACCTTATTAAGAATCAATTTTACTATGAAATCAAGTTATTTAGGTATGATTAAGGAGAAGAAGTTGTATCAAATGAGTTTCAAAGGTATCTTGAAAACCATGGGATTCTTCACCAAACATCGTGTACTAAAACCCCCAATAAAATGATATTGCCGAACAAAAGCATCAACACATTATGAAAACCACTAGAAATTTGTTAGTATCTTGTAAATTTCCTAAAAATCTTTGGGCAGAATCCATTACGACTTTTGTTGATATAAAAAATCGCATGCCCTCATTAATAAAAACAAAACAACAACAACAGCTAAGCCTTTTTTTCCCATACTAGACGGGGTCAACTACATGGATTCTTTGTTTCCACAAAGCCCTATCATGTGCCATGTTAGCAGTTAACTCACAATAAGCTAGATCATTCTTTATTGTTTCTTTCCAACACTTTTGTGGTCATCCTCTACCTCTTTTAATACTTTCAAAATCTAGTTTTTCATACCTACACATTCTTCTTTTGATCATCTTTCTATATATCCAAACTACCTTAAACGATATTCTCTCATTTTATCCTCTATTGGGGTCACACATAATTTATTTCTAATAACCACATTATGTATACAGTCTTTTCTTGTATGACCACTCAACCATTTGAACATCTTCATTTCTGTCACAAACATCTTTTGTATATGTTGATGATTATCCGTCCAACACTCATAACCATAAAACATGGCAGGTCTAATTGCTGCTCTATAATATTTACCTTTTAACTTTAATGGTATCTTCTTATCACAAAGAATACTTGATAGTCCTTTCCATTTTCATCGACAAGCATTAATTCTATGAGTAACATCTCCATCAATTCTTCCATCACTCTAAAAAATTGACCGTAGGTATTTAAAACTTTACTTTTGAGGGATGCAATGTGTGTCAATTTTAATTTCTATGTCCTCTTAAGTAACTAAATGAACGGACTTACATTCTATATATTCTGTGTTTGTTCTACTAAGTCAAAAACTTTTATGTTTTGTTAACTCATCAATCACCACTATAAATAAGTGTGGACTTAAAGTTGATCCTTGATGTAACTCAATATTAACTTCAAAGAAGTCTGTCAATCCTTCATGAGTCATCGCACATGTTTCTGCACCATTATACATATCTCTTATAAGATTTATGTATGTCAATGGGATACCTCTTTTCCAAGGTTCTCCAAAGAGCATCCCTTGGTATCCTATCATAAGCTTTTTCTAGATTAATAAATATCATGTGAAGTACTTCACATGAAATATCGCATGTCTTCATCAATATTACAAAATATTTCTCTTACTGGAAAACTTTTGACAAGATAGTTCCCACAAGATGTGTCATGCAAAAAATACCTCCATGCTTCACCTCATTACATCATGTACACTTATTGACATGCCTATTGCTTTTATTAGGATCACCTCGTTCTGATGCTATCAAGCAAAGAAAAGATAAACCATAATAAGGACAAGGCTTTATAAAGGTGTACAATCTCAGAATCTATGAAAGCCCTAAATTTTTCAAGTAAAAAATCAGGTTATAAAGGAGTAGGGATGAAAAAAGAGAGTATGCCACAGATTTGAAAAAAGCCCTATTTATTTTCAAGAGTTTGAGAAAAAAGCATGTGATTCTTCCATGAAATCGAGTAAATGAAAGGTATGAAAACCGTTTGCGAGTAAGGTAGGGAGTAAGAAAGGGTTTGGGTGCAAGCAGAACAATAGAAAAAAATATGAGTTTCTCGAGCTTTATATCTAAGACTTGCTTGACTGCGAGATGAAGCGCCGGTCCCGGCTCAGCCCGTTAACTTGCAAGACGTCGATTTGGCTGTGACAAAATTGGTATTAGAGGGAGCTTCTAGTATCGAAGCTAACATAAGAGGAGGTGTCCAATGTGTACCATCTTCATCATCATTTGGCTCATGACAACTTCTTTTGAAGGGACCCATGGATTTATTTATACATTCATCGCCTGACTCACTACAACAGGCTACGTTAGAAAATTGATATAAGAAAAAAGAAAGAGAACAAGTATGTATATCATTAGCAAGTGGATGTATCAAAATAAAATCTCTTATAATGGTGTCAGATCCTCCAACTTTCAAGTGATGATTAATCATATAGGGCAGTTTGGTCATGAAATGCAGGCTCCATCATACCATGAAATCAGAGAAACATTATTAGAGAAGGTTTGAAGAGTAAGAGAGTTTACAAATGGCTATATATGGATGCTCTATTGTATTAGATAGATGGACCGATAGAAAATAGAGAATACTAATAAATTTTTTAGTGCATTGTCCTTAAGATACAATGTTTCTTAAGTCCATTGATATATCAGATAAAGTGAAGAATGCAATTGGTAAAATGTTAATGGTTGAATTTAATTATTTGTTTTGGACAACATACACTCCACACTATAGATTTTATGCTTGAAGATATTGGAGAGATAAATAAACTAAAAGGCATCTTCAGGAGGCAAAAAAGTTAATGACATTTCTGTATATCTATAGGCAGATATTGCATATGATGACACATTTTACTGGAGGAAAAGATATATATAAACCAGTTGTGACCCATTTTGATGCTAGATTCATAACCTTGGACAACTTATAGCAATTAAAAGAAGCTCTAAGTGTTGGAATTCGGGAGTAGCGTAGCGGAAAATAAAATATACAAATGTTAAGAACATTGAAGAGAAAAAACATGAGAGATTTGAGTAAGGGGCGGACCTCCAATGGAGACCGGCCCCCTCTCTTTCTCTCTTTCTTAATCACATCCTCTTCACCCTAATACAAACTTCCAGCTCTTATATAATGGGTTGTAAAACAGAAATGACCAAAATGCCCTTAATACTATGGGCAATTAAAATAATATCTAAAACATCAAATTTACTAAATTGACTCTAAACTTGCCGAAAAACTGATTTTTTTAATATTTTCCCTGTCCTCTTGGATGTCCGCTTTTCAACAACCTTCCTAGCTACAACATTCTTCAACAGCTTCATGGCTGCACCAATATTTAACAACTTCTTTAGCTACAACATCTTCAACTCAGCCTTCCTACCTGGTTATCTTCAACAGATTGGAGACATTCTATTCGATCTACCCACAACTCTACTTTGGCACCCACACATGGCTACTTCTCTTTCTCGCTTAACTCATCAGTATGGCAATCCATCCAATCTCATTCTTCTGCATTTTTTTTTTGAATTTTTCAGCCCTCTTGAGAATTTTCTCAAACACTTGATGCGCAGGTAAATATCTACCTTAGGCATTGAATCAAACACTTGTTGTGCATATTAATAATCTCTTCTTGAGCATTTCAGCGAACACTTGACGTGCAGGTAAACCCCTCTCTTGAACCTTTCATCAAACAGTTAGTGTGCAGTGCTCATTGGTGAACATTTCTCTTGAGCATCATGTACACTGCCCATTTGAGTTTGGCCGTGTTGTCAACCCAAACCATAGGGAACTTTTACCGATCCAACAAAATCAACACGATCTGCAAAGCTATATCTTAGCAAAAGTGATGATGGCCAACAAGTGCATCTCTGAATCGTGACACAAGAGCCAGCATTTGGCTTAATTTCTTATCATTAATGCTTAGTTTCCACTTATGCTGCTGATTATGCAACTTTTCCTACTGCCAGCGATGACCTAGAATAGCAAGTCCCATCACAGTTGCAGCGACAAAGACAGACCATAACACATTTGTCTCCCTAACCTGAGAATACAAAGATGCATCCTACCTCTTCCACCAAGCTTGACATCAGGTCCACAACTGTCACCCTCTTTTATAATCATTGAACTCTCGTTTTCACACAAAAATTTTGATGCTACAATGCCTACGCACTTCATTTTACTAAGACATCAAGCAATCTGTCCCTCATTCAACCCAGTATTGACATATCCGATCTTCTCACCAAGCTCAAGCAGTTCCTCATATGCAATATTATCAATATCAAGCCACCAATCGTGAAATGGATAAAAAAAAAATCATTCTGCCAAAAAGAAGGCTACTTTGAAGCAAGACAATCTCTACAAGATCTCCAGATTCACGACGGGGTCCTCGCATGTATCTATAGTTTATTGGGGGTAGAGTTTCAAATATGGAAAAGGGTTTCATTTTAGAGATAACCTCCAACATGCCGCTCGGTCTTCCAATATAAGGACGCTCTCTGTTCTTGGTATCCATATCAAATGCTGAATCTGATGGCACACTCATGTGATTCCGGGAGTTCCTCCTCAGTGCCACTAGTTCCAGAGGTTGACGAGGAAACACACAATCCACCGACTCGGCGTCTGTGGAGAAGGGGATTCCGGAAGTGCACCATACATCAGAATCGACAATCTGAGCTTTCTTCTTCCTCTCTTCTTTGCTCGGCCTTACGAGTCTCTGGCTCGACGATTTCTTGGCTTGAATCCGCCAAAACCACGCTTTGTGTTTCCTCTCCACTTGTTATCCCTACGATCGAACTCATCACCATCCGTTTTGGTTTCCTACTCTTTCGCCTCTTTCTTTTCTCTATCTTCCACCAATTCCCGATATGCCTCAACATTCCAAATCAAGAACTCAAGGCCTCCCACAAGTACTACAATGGCTTGAGAAAGGAGAACAACATAGACTTGAGGAGATTTGAAAAGAGGCTCTGTGTCTTTGAGTCCGACGAGTGATCAGAATCTCCGACGTTATTGATGCCAGGAAAGATGCAATCGATCTTCACGAGCACGTCTTGCACCTGGGGGACGAGTGAATTGAGGCGCTTGGATACAACGCAGCACCGACCCAACGACTTGATGTCTTCGATCTTGTTCAAGACCAGGAGGAGAATTGAGTTTGGAATCCTATCAAAGTGGTCCTCGACCAGCGGTGAACAACCAAGAATGAAACCCAGCTCCATCGTTTCCTTAAGATCCAACAACAAGCAGAAACCTTAGAAATCCGTCGAACCGTCACCTTTCAGCCCATCGGTGAACCTAGGCCATCATCGGCTCTGATACTATGTTGGAATTTGGGAGTAGCGTAGCGGAAGATAAAATATATAAATGTTAAGAATATTAAAGAGGAAAAACATGAGAGATCAGAGGAGAGGGTGACCTCCATTGGAGGTCCGCCCCCCTCTCTTTCTCTCTTTCTTAATCACAACCTCTTCATCCTAATACAAACTTCTAGTCCTTATATAATGGGTTGTAAAACAGAAATGATCAAAATAACCTTAGTACTACCGGCAATTACAATAATACCTAAAAACATCAAATTTACTAAACTGACTCTAAAAACATATTCTTCAACACTAAGGTCTATGATTATTTTTGAACAATGAGAAAAATGTCATTTATCAAATAGTACTGAAAGAAAGCAATCTAAGGCAATAATTTTGTAACTCAAATTTTAGAAGGGCATTAGTTTTTTCACTTAGAGCAATGGGTCCCTAGGTAAATGTTGTACGTAAAGTGGACAATGATGAAAAACTAGTTATGGGCTACATCTATGAGATGATGGATCGCGTAAAGGAACAAATAAAAGTACATAAATATTTTAAAGTTATATGTTGTTAATCTTTACTCTTTTACTTAGTTGAATTAGTTGTGTTCTTAATCATATTATAACATTTATCTTGTTTTATAGGTTAACTTAAAAGAATAAAGAAGGTTAGTATGCTTTTATTTGGGAGATCATAGACAAAAGATAAGACACCCAAATACATAAACCATTGCATGTTGTTGCATTATAACTGAATCCCAGGTTTATTATGATTATGATGGGATAAAATCTAATGCAAAGATTAAATGTGGTATGTTTGAAGTTATAGTTATAGTTGTATGAGGCAAGGAAGAACAACAACAAATGGTTTTGGACAAGAATTAGTGGAAAGCATATGCACTAGACAATTAATTCAAGCAACTTTGCTTTATTTATTATTAAGATATAATTTTGGTTTTTGAATTTGATTAATTTATGACTTATACATGTTTTTTGGCATAGTTGAATGGTACTTGTAGTGTCACTTTGGCTATGGATGTCCTAAATTGTAAAATTTTACCATACGGGTTTTGAGTGTTACTTATAGTATCACCCCATGTGAACGCAATTGGAGCACCCTCGAAATGATAAGAATTATACTTTATTATGTACATGTAATAAAATTAAACTTTTTATTAAGATAATGACTTCTTTGAATTCTCTCTTATCTTAGATTCATACGAAAAAGCAGAATAGATTATTGCATCAAAAGCTTAATAACTTAGCTTTTGTGTAATATAATGAAAAGCTAAAAATAAGGTACAAAGAGAGGAAAGCTAACAAAACAAAGTTTGACCCTATGGAGAGAAACATTAGAAAGTATAGGCTTTCGACAAGTTTGATCATTTCGTTACATCAGAAGACATAGAAATTAAAATTTACACATTGCATACCTCTAAAAGAAAGTTTTGAATACCTGGGGTTAATTTTTCAGAGTGGTGGAATAATTGATGAAGATGTTACGAATAGAATTAATGTTGGTTGGTTAAAATAGAGAGGAGCATCAGGTATTCTTTGTGATAAGAAGATACCATTAAATTTAAAAGGTAAATATTATAGAGTAGCAATTAGACTTGTCATGTTTTATGATTATGAGTGTCGGGTAGTTAATCATCAACATGTACAAAAAATATTTGTGACAAAAATGAAGATGTTGAGATGGATGAGTGGTCATACAAGAAAAGACCGTATACATAATGGGGTTATTAGAAACAAATTAGGAGTGATACCAATAAAGGATAAAATGAGAGAATATCATTTAAGATAGTTTGGATATATAAAAAGAAGATCAAAAGAACCTCTAAGAAGGTATGAAAAACTAGACTTTGAAGCTATTAAAAGAGGAGGACTACCACAAAAGTGTTGTAAAAAAGAATAAGGAATGACCTAGCTTATTGTGAGCTAACTGCTAACATGGCACATGATAGGGCTCTGTGAAAACAAAGAATCCATATAGTTGACCCCTTCTAGTATGGAAAAAGGCTTAGTTGTTGTTCTTGTTGTATAAATATCCTATTGATGATGAGTTTGTTGGTGGCAATGATTTACTTATATGGCAAAATATTGATATGACATCAAAAGCATCAAGAGGGGGAGTTGTATATACAAGATCAAAGACACAAAAGCGACAAAGAAGGTAAAGCAAGGTAAAGGATAAGATGTCTATCGAAGATCAAGAAGAAGAATTTAATTTTGAAGAATATATGAAGAGAAAGAGGAACGGTCTTTGTCTGAAAATGAATCAACATGATTAGTTTCTTGTAAAATAGTTTTTTGGTTTATCTTAAACAATTAAGTGTATATTATAATCACACTTCAATCTTGATGGATGTTATGTTTTGGACTTGTTATTTGTTAAGTTATTATATTTAATGCACTGTGAGGTTTTTGCTTCAAAAGTATTATAAATATTTTGGTTGATTGGTATATTGGTCCACTAGTCCACCCTAACATTATTCTATTTTATTTTGCACCTATGTATAATTTGTTTCATTGCTCAAATTATATTGGAGTCATGGATGATAGTCAGTTGAGCAGATAAATATAATATATATTAGTTCTTTTAATTCTTCTGCTTAGTGTGTGGAATAATTTGGTTATATTTATATCTTTTTTTAATGTATGTTTAACAATTCAATATGCATATGCCACATGAAATTTACTTTGTCTTCTTAGAATTTGTTTATGTAGTTTGATTCATATTTATGAAAGAAGTGGTTATATGTTTCTTGATATTTCTTAGAAATTAGAAAATTCATTATATATATATAATATTTTTTAATCATAGATAAAAGTATACCACTAAATCCGCTATATCCCTCTTACCTCTATATTAGGGTTAACCGCTACCAACCCGCTAACCACTATTTATAACAAAGTACTTGTTCTCTAGGCTATAAGTTCAAGAGCAACTTTGCATTCTTATATATATGCCTAGTTAACACCATTCTCTTTTCGTATGATACAACCAATACAATATGATATGTATCATGGCCCAAAACCATATGAGTTACGATATGGTACTTATAACAATGGCATATACCAGCCTAGTGACATAAGAAAAGAGGATGGACAAAGAGCTTTTGTTGTGTCCCATGATCACAATGTACACTCATAATTCAACTATGTTTTCTTCTAATTTATCTCTCAGTTCTACTTGAGATCTATATTTTTTATTCATTATATTAAAATGGACAAAATCAACATTTTTTGGTTTTCAATATAGTGACATAGTTGAGAACTTGGGAACTTAGTGCTACAAAGACATTGTTATCAACTTTACTGTATGTCAGCCATAGCTTCACTGTCGAAGTCTATAAAACATGTCGACCATGAAAACAATTTTTAAATGTATGATCTTGAGTTTGATGATGGGCTATCAAGGGAGGAACCAGCAACACAGTGAAACAAATGTAGCAAAGGCCATCAGAAATATATGTAGTGCAGTTGAGGCAACATCCCTTCACCTCTTCTAAGTTTTTTACTCACTTTTCCATTGTCCGATACCCTGAGTATAAAGATTTCTCGAGATAGAGAATCTAAACTCTTATGCCTAAGTCAAGAGAGATATATTGACTATATCCTTAAGAAGTACAAAATGGGTAAATGAAAGTCTGTTATTACACTCGTTGCAAAAGAGGTCAAATTGAGTAAGGTTGATTGTCCCAGTAAAGGAGACGATAAGCCTAACGTTCCTTATGCACAAGTTGTTAATGTATGTTATGTTGTGTATAAGACCTTATATCAGATTTGTTGTTGGTCTTTTAAGTAGATATCAAAGTAATGCTGGATGACACCATTGGATAGATGTAAAAAGGATTTTAAGATATCTTAAAGGAAAAAATGACTTGAAATTGTGTTTTTAAGCAAATGAACTGAAAGTGGTAAGATATTTAGATGTTAACTTTGTTGAGAGCAAAAATGACAACAAATTAACCTCAGTTCAAATATTCTTATTTGGAGGTGGTAGTGTTTCTTGGGCATGTAAGAAAGCATTAGATACATAAGAAGCTGAGTATGTAGCTCGTTGTATAGATACAACAAATGCCGTCTGGATAAGTCACTTCATACGAGACACATGCACCCCGGCCCACGGGGAGTTGAACTCCCCACCAGCAGTAAGGCCAATTGAATTAACACTCTGGAATATGAATTATTTTCTTTGTTTGGGTTGCTGCATGTGACTTCACATGACTTGAAACCGGCAATGTTTGACGTGGGATCGTCTGCTGAACATGATTACTCTTCTTAGCCATTCACAAAAGCCTTACTCTATCCAGATTCCATTTGTAGCCAAGCTTAGACCAAAACCCGTCAGCTAGACCCAAATGGCAGAATCGTCTCTTCAATGGTGTGCATCTCAGCCATCTCGTCGGAGCTAGAAGACCGGCTATGAAGCTCAAACAAACGCCCATGCTAGAAAGTGGTAAAATATGCGTGCCTGCATATGAGGTCGGTTCTTTATGAATTGGTCTAATTTTCATTCACTTGGGGACAAATTTTTGCATAACAAGAAGACTCAAACTTCTGTAAATTATTCAATACTTCAACTTCAGTCACACTTTTAACAATACATAAAGCAGATCTGTTTCTTATTATCAAGCAAAAATTTCATCTTCATAGCAGTGGTTTTTTACATGTGCATGTGTGGTCTTCTTGCTTCAACAACCTAGAGTTCGTTTTTTACAATTTGGTGGCATGTGGTCTTTACCGTTAATCACTTTGAGGTCAGGTGTTACTGAATGAACCATGAGCGTGGCAAGGCAGCTCCAACTCACAATATAGGTAGATGATGATGTGGCAAAAAAAATCCACATCATTCTTCATACTATTTGATTTAATTAATAAATATTAAATACATATAATGCTTGATCCATTGATATGGAAAACAAAGTAGAGATTGAGCATTTAGTCGACGTGATGAATATGGTCTCCTACGAAATCTTAGTTTCTTTTCCTCTGCTAATCAATGCATAAACTTAGTGGTTGGCCTCACCTGACTGGGGGTCGCTATGCTTAGGGCGGTACTGAGCTCGAACCATGAGTCCATGACGCGTTAAAGTTTCGGACGCGGATCGTGAAGCTTTGTGTGCCAAGAGCAGATATGGTTAATATATTACAAAACAAAGCTTCAAATATTTCAATTCTAGCAACTGCCAAAACACAAAAAGTTACGAAGCAGTAAAATTGAAATACATGGTTTTCGAAAAACTCCAGTTCTTAAAAGTTATCAAAATAGAATTATGCATAAAAGAGATTAATAAAAAGAAACTTTTTAGAAATCATCAATATTAGTTATAAGAAATGTCTTCAAATTCATCCCTGCATTTTTCAGCCAGCCGACTGACCACTTTTGATATTACTCTTAATATTTCCATCTTGACATTTTAACAGGTAGGGGTGGCAAATTGGGTCAATGGTCAGATTGGGTCCAGGTCAAACCAAGTTGAGGCAGGACTAACCCTTTTGTTCTAGTCCATCTTCAAGACTAGGACATAACCCAATTACAACCAATATAATATATATATATATATATATATATATATATATATATATATATATATATATATATATATATATATATATATATATATGTGTATGTATTTTGATGCAGACTTAACCTGATTTACCCAACCTGGCCAAGCGCCCAACTCCTGTTCGAGACATATATATACATATATATATATATATGTATGTATACATACAACAACTAAGCTTTTTCCCATAGAAGATGGGGTTGGCTACATGCATTCTTTGTTTCCATAGATCTCGATCATATGCCATGCTAATATTTAACTTAAGATAAGCTAAATCATTCTTTATTGTTTCCTTCTGACACTTTTGTGGTCTTTCTCTTTGTAGATGTGAAATTTTATTTCAAAGTCCATGTAGAGACTTGAAATCAAATTCACAAAGTACATTGTGTGCGTGAGCGTGCTAGCTAGTTTGCTTAAACTAGCAAAGATGATTTCTGACTTCTATAGAGATTGTGGATAAGTGAATTCTTTTCGACGTAAGCCTTCTTGAATCGATGCTCAAGGGTCAGCTTATACGCTTTGAGGATTGTTTTTAAGTCTAGTTTGTTTTCAAAATCTACTTTCAATTCCCAAGGACTTAACCAAACTCATGAACTTAGCTTTTGAAAGAAAGTATTTTAAAATCTTGAAAAACATAAACTGGTTCTCTTTTTTTAAAGACTTGTTTTCATATTTTTTTCAATAGCTTCTAAATCTCTAAAAATCTTAAAAATTTTACAGAAAATAGAGATTGATACGAAGATTCAGGAACTATTTTTATTCTGATTTTAAGTAATGTGGATGTGCTCAATTAAATCTGAGAACATACCTTGCTCAGGTGTTCAGGACAGATCTCTTACATAAATACAGAGGTTTAGAAAAATAGTTGTATCTTGGTGCTTAGACCTTCGATTTTATGAACTTGGTCTTGTTCAAAAGATATGAATCTCAGCTTTCCAATTTTTAATTAAATTGGTTCACTACAGACAAAGTTATGGGATGATAACCCAACCTCTGTTGCAGGAAATATAGGCTTCACAGACTTTGTTCTAATTTTATCAGATCTTTTACGATTTTATTTACGAGGTTGTACGATCCTAAAATTCTTAAAATTTTTATTAACACTGGATCTGTGTGTGTAGATTAGGTGTGTAAAAGTTTAGCACATTCGGAGTAGGAAACAAGGAACTAAAAATCATACATCAGACGTATACAAGATACAAAAAACGGGTTTTGAATTTTACAACATACATAAATACATTTCGTCCAAATTTAAAAGACAATGTACAACAATTAAAATATAAATGACTGAAGAAAATTATAATTATAGCTTAAGCATAGAGAGAATTAGAAGATATAGGAGCTTATAATATATATTGGGGTAGGAGAAACCGAAAATCAAACACATAGCATGCATCCATAAACATAAAGGAAATTGGACAGTATAACCCTTCACTATTACATAAAAAATGGAGTCAGTTGCTCCTTAATTGCAACTCCTTTTGAATTGAATAAAAATAGAGAAGAGATAAATTTAAAAGAGAGGAGAGGAATTGAGAAAAGGAGGGTCACCTCCATTCTCTTCTCTCTCTCTCTCTCTTTCTCTCTCTCTCTCTCTTTCTCTCCTTCTCTCTCTCACTTGCTGCAGGACTTCCTCTCTTTCTTCACTCTCTTTTCAATGCCTAAAACTAGCCCCCAAGACCCCCTTTTATAGATTTCAAGGGGGCCTCTAGGGCCTTCCACGGTTTTGGATTTTGGGCCAATATCCATCTCTTTTTGATCCAAGGGTTGGTCCATTGCTACACATGGGTGCATGTGGGTTGGGGGGTGGTCCCCTCTTGGTCCATGTGGGCTTGGTGCTGCCCACATGGACCGACCTCCACCTTGGGCACGGCTAGGTGTGGTCGTGTCACTCTAGCCCATCTTCTTGTCTTGGTCGAGCTAAGTAAATCTTAGTTGATTTGCAGCCCATTCTTTGACATGGATGAGCCTTTGATTAGCCATCTAATCCTTTGTTTGGGTGTTTGCCTCGACACTTCATTTAACCAACTCGTGGCTTGATCACCTTAAGCTTTATCCTAGTCCAATTTGTGAAATGATTTGATCAGGTGCAAGCGATCCCTTGGTCGATCATCCTTTGGTGAGTTGGTGTGGTCTTGATCTTGGCCTCTTAGCCATTGCATGTGACTTGTCTTGGTATAAGCACGAAAATTCTCACTTCTGGTTTTTGAGACCAGAAATGAACCTTTTTGAGTTTACGTCGCTTTTAGGGGAGTGTCAGCTAGCTTGCTTAAACTAGCAAAGTTTTTTAAAATATCTGACTTTTGGGAAATTGTGAGAAAGTGGGATCTTTTCGCTTTAAACCTTCTTGAACCGATGTTTTAAATGCTTATAGACTTCGATAAAAACAATTTTAATTCTGAAAATATAAGTGTTTGAAATATGGATTTGATTCGTGCCTACGTTGCAAATTTTATGTACGGGGGCTGTACGATTCCAAGTCTTTGAGCTTTTAAGCTATTTAGGCCGGATGTGTGTGCTTCAAGTGGCCTAATTTTAGCGAGTTTGAGCGTAGATTTGGGGTTTCCTCTTTGAAAACGCGTGAATGCAAGGATGCACAAATATTTTCGGGTTTGATATGATGATGTGAGCTAGGCTCGAATTGAAAGCAACTCACACACACCACTTAATGTAAATACCCGAATGAAAGTGCAACTCACGCAACTTAAGGGAAATACCCGAACTTGAAAGCAACTCACACAACTTGAATGTAAATTGCAAAATTTGAAATATACTTATATCTTAAGAGCGGAAAGGCTCAATGTGAGTATGTGTTGTCGTGTATAAATGGAAAGACAACTCACACAACTTGAATTGAACTTGTTGAAATTGAAATATAAGTATATAGTAAGAGTGGAAAGGCTCAATGCACGCGTGTGTGTAGTGTCAAATTTAAATGACAAACTCATACGACATGAATTGAACCACCCGGAAATGTAAGTACGTACACGACTTAATGTAAAACTCACGCAGCTGGAAAGTATATAGATATGCTATATCTTATGAGCAACAAAGGTCCAAAATGTGCGTGAAGGTGTAGAGCAAGTGCTCGTGTACTTTTGTGTGTAAGTGTGGAATCTTAAATGACAAACTCACACAACTTGAACGTAACAACCCGAATTGAATTGCAACTCACACGGCTTTCACTAAAGTCTTTAGCTTAAGAGCGAAGGCTCAATGTGTGTGCAATAGTGTGCAATTAAGAGTGGAAAGGCTCAAGTGCACGTGGGTGTCTTGTGTACGTTTAAGAGCAATATGGCTCAAGTGTACATGTGTACTTCGTGTAGCAAGCACGAATATTACATTTCAGGGGGAGACTACGCTCCATTACTACAACCCCATATCAAATTGAATTTACTTCGAATAGGAAAAGCAACTTGATATATATTTTGGAAGACTTACACTTTTGAAGTCGGGATTTTGGCTAGGTTGTGTCCACCTTCTTTGTGCTGAGCCCGGGTTCAATTTGTGCAAGTCCACCTTGAAGTAGTTCAGCCCCTTTTGCCGTGGTCAAGTTGTTGTAGCCGAGGTAGGTTCCTATGGTGCAGTCGGCTCAAGTCTTGGAGTTCGGCCAAGTTCAAGATGGGTGAAAGGTTTCAGCCAAGGAGAGCTAAGTCAAGTCGTTTGGGAGTGGGGTGACGTGAGATTGGAGTTGGGATATGCTTGGGTGTTTTGCTTGAGGAGTATGAGCTTGCTTGAGTTTTATTGGGCTGATTTGAGGTTGATGTGAGCTTGACCTAACTAGGTAAGTTTGGTTTAGGGTGACTCGAGCCAAGGGTGGCTCGAGTGGGCTTGGTTTAAGGTTGATATGGGCTTAACCTAACTAGGTAGGTTTTGTTTAGGGTGACTCGAGCCAAGGGTGGCTCGAGTGTTTGGGTTTAGTCCTTGGCTGGGTTCGGCCAGCGAGGGGTTAGCAAGGGATGTGTGCTGCCGGGGTTCAGGGCGCGCAAGGCGGAGTGCAGTGAGGCATGAGGCACGCTGCTAGGTAAGGGTGGCTTGGGACAGGTTGCGGCAGGTAGGTGGCGCGTAAAGGGGGACGACCTGCAACAAGGCAGGCCGTGTGGTTTTTTTTTTTAAAAAAAGGGGGGACGAGGCACGGCCTGCACTAGCAGGCCGTGTGTGGGCTTTCTAAGGGAGACGGCCTGCCAAAGGGCAGGCCGTGGGGTTTCAAAGGAGGTGAGCTTGGTTTTGAACTTGCTAGGTGTGGCCAGCAAGTGACCGAGCTAGGTAGTGGGTTCAGTTTGGTAAAGGGGTGCGGTGTAGGTGGCGGTTTAGGTAGTGGCTATGGGACGGTTAGGTCTAGGTGGAGTGAATCGGTGGAAGGGAAGGCTGCAGTGGGTTCGGTGGAATGGGAGGTGGCTGCAAGGGTAAAGCCGGGTGTTGTGGTGGGAGATCAAAGGTTTAGGTCGGTTTGGTAAGTGGGTTCAGTTAGGTTTTAGTGGGTCGACTAGGTGGAGATGGGCTAGGTTAGGTGGGTCGGCTAGGTGGAGATGGGCCAGGTTAGGTTTAGGCACCTACCTCTTGGAGTCGGTCCACCTACTTGCAGCTTCAAATCCATGCCATATGTTGGTGCAGCCCTTTGGTTAGGTCTAGGTCCATGCATGGCTGGAACCCATACCCTTTGATCAAGCCCACATGGCTAGCCCACTTGAAAATATCAAGCCCACCATTTCCCTCTCCTACTTTATGCAAGCTCTCCCGAAGCCCTCTTGGATTTCACGTGAGTTTATGGCACCCCCTCACCTCTATTTATAGGCAAATGAGGTGGGTCTTGGGTATGGATCTTGGATTTGGATTTTGATATCAAAATCTGATCCAAACACTATTTGGGTCTGGATCTGGATATTTGGGTTCAAATCCAATCCAATTTTTTATTTCTTCAGTCCTTCTTGGCGTTTCGAGACGGACGGTTTCTACGGGCCCTAGCTTCATCAGTGCTCCGTCTTGGGCTGGGTCTTCTCCAACCTTTTCGTCCGAACTCCTTCTCACCTTCTAGACTTCGTTTTGTCTGAATCTTGGGATTTCGAGCTTGGTCTTGGCTTTTTGAGGTCTTGTTGATGTCTTGACTTTGCATTTCATACCCCAGGGTTGAAATCTGCTTCTGGCCTGGGCTTTGCTTTTTGGCCCCGAATTACGGCTTTTGACCCTCTATCGGGCTTTTCTCTGAATGGGCTTCAATTTTCTTTCTTTCTCTGGCTTTGGCCTTGAGATGGCTTTTTAAGTTCAGGAGCTTCAAAATATGGCATTTTTGGGGTGTTTACACTTGGCTTTATTTTGACCGAACATGTCTTGACTTGATCATCTTGGTGCAACCACTTGAATTTGTTTTGAGCCTCGCATTGCATTGGATCGAGCTCTGGCTTGGGATGAGCTTTGATTGGGTTGATCGTGCCCTAACCCATTCCTTGCTTCGAGTTTGGCTAGACTTGGTCTGGTCTTGAGTCACCTTCTTGCTTTGGATGTGCTTGCCTTTGTGGATTCATCTTCATCTTTTCTCAAAAATTTTGTCTCCTATTGATTCGGGCCTTGCTCTATCTTTGGGCAAATCAGAAGACTGAAGTTCGATGATGGCTTAAGCCCATGCAAAGCATTGAGTAAAAAGTCAAAATACTCCTAAAGAAGGAAGATCCTACACTAAGCAACCCTACACCCATTAAAGGATTAAAATGATCCAAAAAAGGTTAAATAGATCAAAGAAGTGAAAAGTCTATAATATCCCTAAACAAGGAAGATCTTACATCAAGCTATCTTATACCCTTCAAAAGGTTAAAACAGTCCAAAAAGGTTAAAGAGATAAACTCATGGAGCAAACAAGGGTAAAAGCACCATCTTCGACTTCCATGCGTGCGACCACGGGCCTCCTATGCAATTGTCAACCACCACAGATCGCTCGCAAGCTGCCACGCATCACCAAGTAACAAGCGCGGGACCCACCACATGACTGGTGGAACACCCCTAGCACTTGGCAAGACCCCCGGTGCCTAGCAGGACCCCCTAGCACGTGGGGACCGCCCCCACATGCCCTTTCATGTCTTTCGTGCGAAATGACTTTCACGTACTCAAACTTGCTTCAAATGTGTCAAAACCATGCCCAACTATCTCCAACATATGGCACATGAGTCCAGCTACCCTTCTCACGTGAGAACACCTCTACATGGATTGGATTTGGGTCGGGATGTAGTCTAACAATCTAAAAGGATCCTATTAAAGAAAATGCCTATAAAAGGAGGATGTGGGTGATCAAAAAGGAGAATTGCAACCCAAGAGTTATAAGCTCAGCCTAGGAGAACCTGAGGGAGCTCATTAGTAGCCCAAGGAGAAGTTCATCCAAGGAAGAAAGAGAAAGGGAGACCTAGAGAGATAAAGCCTCAAGTCATCTTCTTCTACCCTTGTTTATTATTTGTTCTTGTTGTAAGCTTAGAGTTATTGTCTCTAATCATTTGTATGCTCAAGAATAACAACAATTTCGTGGAATATCATTGCAAAGGAAATTTATCTCAATCCGAAAGTGCAAAAAAGAGGGTCATAGGTAAGAGAAATCCACAACTTTTGAAAGATTTAATTTCTTTTACCCCAATATACGTTATATCTTATACGTTCTCATTTATTTTATACTTACGTATTATATCATCCCTTCTCTCCTTTTTTCGGTGTATTGAGTGCTTCAAATTTAATTCAAGAAGCCATAAGAGGGACATAGCTACCAAGTTTATATACGATGACATGAGTATGTAATCACTCTTATCATGGATTAATCACCCATAAGTTTGTGTTATGTGAGGGCATAGGGCTATGATCGTATATATTTTTTAAGAGATTAATCCTTTTCGAGAGAGATGCCTCGAGGATCTATATATAGATGAGTTCCTCCCTGAAAGAGAATAAGTCCTCAATAAAATTCTTTGAATGATCGCTAAATCATTAATATTCTAATGGATGCATCATTATTTTCTATAAGAAAATTTCTGTAAATTTCAGTATACTACATAAACCTTATATAATATTCAAATTTTTCAGCCACCATCTCTAAGAGAAATATTTCCAAATTTTGTTCTTCAGTGGTACACATACCAGCCAATTTCCGATAAAATTCTCGCAAATTTTAAACATTGGTGAAATTGATAAAAAAATCAATAAGAATTATACCCAACCTGAAACCGGTCCATAGGTATCCAAATACCTCAAAAATAGTTTTGTCGGAAAGCTAACATCCATAGGTTTCTAAATTGATAATTTTCATACTGTAAAACAAAATGAATTCTATTTTCATAGAATTAAATCTAGTTTGGCTAAATGAAATCAATTCTCTTTTGAGTTAAAATTGTTTTTAGAAGACTTCGGATTCTAAAATCACTCTTCCTAGCATCTAGGTTGACCTTTGAGCGCCGGTTTAAGAAGGCCTATATAGACAAGAACCTACTTTTTCACAATCACTGTCTCTTTGCAAGTATGAGTAAATTTGTTGGCACGCTCATGCATGATTTTTGCAAGCAAAGATTTAAGTCCATGCTAGACCAAAAAATTTTATTCACAGGCACTTATATATATATGTATATATGTATATACATACATATACACACACATTATCGATTGGATTCAGACTTAACCCTATTTTTGTTGGATTATTTCGGAATAACCTAGACACAACCTAGCCAAGTGCCCAAATCCTTACTCAGACATGGTCTTAGGTTCCGGTTGGATTCTCTAGCCAGTCTAAATTTGGCATCCATCTTAATAAGAGTTGGGGCAGTTTAACTAGCCACGTTAATCATGGCCTGGCTCACATTGAGATTGTTCATGCTCTACTTATAAAATATTCAAGCAAAAACAAGGTCAATAATTAAGCTTCGTGAATTGAAAAAGAATTTGTTAATTGCTCTATTTTGGTTCTTTGGGCCTCCTATCTTGGGGAGTCTAATTTGCTTGTCATATCTTTACAAATCTTGAATAGGTAAGGTCAAAAAATGAAAAGTATATACATATACATTTTAAGTTGTTTTTTGCATCTTAACCAACAATGTTGAAATTCTAAATGATAAGCAAGCATGTAACATGGCAAGCACATTAGTTTTTTTCTATATAACTGCAAACACCCAAAATTTTATGCGAATCTCAAAATGAGGGATACTTCATGCACCACCAAAAAAATTTAACCTTTTACAAAATCCAAAAAATAACAATTTTACCGTCAAGACTGTATTGATGAAATTTCACTATTTTAGGCATGATTTCTTCAAACAAGGGGTTGTAGAAGTCAAAATGAGGCATTTTGCACCAAAATAAGTTCTATCTACAAAACTTTATAAAATAACTATTTTACTCCTACAAAAATATTTTAATTAAAAAGACAAAAGCGAAAAAAATAGGCCTGAAACATGGAGTAAAAAAGGAGCAAGACCTCAAAAACATCAAAAGAAATGTCCAAAATATCCAAGCCCAAGCGAAAAACATAAAAAAAAGTCCAAAATACCCTCATCCCACGAAGATCCTATGCCAAGTAACCCTTTTCAAAAGAAAAGTCCAAAATACCCTACACCCATAAGAAGGTTAAAGTAGTCTAGAAAGGTTAAAGAGATCAACCAACGAAAGAGAAAATGATAAAAGCCTGACCGTCGGCCACCAAATTTGCCACCGCTAGACACCACACGCGCCACCATCGGCCACCAGGTTCGCCACCACTGGATATCACGTGCACCACCGTCGGCCACTAAAAGTGCCACCATCGCACGTGTTGGCACTCGGTGCCCACGCTCTGGCATGCGTGCGCAAATAGGCTTCACACGTCCTCCAACCACCTTCCCACATGTCACACGTGTCCAGTTGCAATAGGGTTGGTCTCTTGATCTATTGGATTTGGATCTAAATCAAGCTCAGTAACCTGAAAAATATCTAATTTGGTTTGATGCTTATAAGTAGAGAACTTTAGCTAGCAAAAGGACGTAAGGAAGAAAGGAGACCAATCCAACACTGAAGAGAGTCAACCAAGGGAGAACCATCAAAAAGAAGGAGAGAGACCAAGAGAGAAGCCTTCAAGCCACCTCTCATCTCTTTAATTTTGTCCCATTTGTTGTAATCTTGGGGTTCTTCCCCCACATCATTGTATCTCAAGAGAAAATAGTTATTTCCATCACATATCATTGCAAAAGGAGAGAGTTATAGGTGAGAGGAATCCATTAACATTGTAAATTTCTGTTGATTATTTCCTAATATACCTATATCTTATACAACATCTTCTTATTCTATGCTTATATGATAGATCATCCCTTCTTCCATTTCTTTGGTGAATTGGTTGTTCATAACTCAATTCAAGAAGCCATTAGAGGGACACGGTTGTTCGATTATATTCAATGACATGAGCATGTAATCACTCTTATAGTGGATTAATCAACAATAAGTTTATGTTGGAGAGGGCATTGGGCTATAATTGTATATATTTCCAAGTGAGCAACCCTCTTACGAAGGCACCACGGAGATATATATGTGGATGAGTTGCTCCTCAAACTAACATAAGTCCTTAACAAAATTCTTTGAGTGACCGCTAAATCATTAACCTTCTAACGAGAGACATCATTATCTTCTATGAGAAATTTCAGTATCTTCCATAAACTTGCTAGATTGTCAGATTTTCATTTTTGAGGAAAATGCTATCAAATTTTTTTGTTAAGTGGCACACATAGGAGGATATCTTCTAAAATTTTCATAAATTTTGAACGTGTATAAGGTTTATCAAAAAATTATCAAAATATGATTTAGTTCAAGCTGAACTGAACCTACTTGTGATGGAAGTCCAACAACCATTGTTCAGTAAATCTAATATAACTCGGCATGTACGTGCCCAAATAGATTATGAATGGTGTTCTCGAAAATCTAACATCTTTTGAAAATAGCATTCGGTTGAAAACTTTTCTCTTATTTTTACCCGACCACCAAAGGGTCCAAAAATATAGAAAAAATTGTTAATAAAACCTCACACAATACTTGCTTGGATCTTTAAAAGTGCTTCAATAAAATGTGAACTCTTTGAAATAGAATCAATTATGTTTTCATGTAACTGAACCTAGTTTTGCAAAAGGCTCTTTTGAATCAAAGATGTGTTAAGAAAACTTCGGATGTCAAAATAACTCCTCCTAAGTGTCTATGCTGACCCTTGAGCGCTAGCTCAAGAAGGCCTACATCTATAAGAACCTAATTTCCCATATTCACCTAAGAAGTCAAGGTCATACCCAAAACCTTTATAAGTTTAAGTAAAATTGTTGGCATGCTCACGCATATTTTTTGCAAGCAACATTTTAAGTTTATACGAGACCAAAAATTTTGTTTACAAAATAAAATAACACTCCCGGTGGGATGTAGGTCTTAGAGGAGTCATTTCTATCCCGTTGAGTTCTTTCAAAATAAGTCAATTTCAAAACCTTGTTCTAAACTTTTTTCAAAATTAATAGGTCCAAAACCTCAAGTATAAGCTCAAAACTTTTAAGCATACCTCATGTCAAATTTGAAAAGTTCACTCGAAGATGTGTCCAGCAAGGCCTCTTTAAGTTCTAAAAGTCGGTTTTCAAAAACAACTCAAAAGTCTATCAAATCACTATCGCAAGCTCGGGATGATAGGATTGCCTCTATAAAAAGACAGTTGAAAGAATTAAGAATTGAAAGAGAGATTGCTACCCTAAGTCAAGAGGCCGACACAGTCGAGTCATGTTCTTCCCATGTTAAACAACCTTGGGTCCGTAGGAAGACAAACCATATCCAGAGAACCAAACTGATCGTCAAATTCATGGAAGAGGAGCCAAATCTTGAGTCCTTCACCCTCAAAGATAGGAGAGTCATACAACAGTTGTTAAAAGGCCAATCAAAATAAAGGAGGGTATACTCATTATCAGATTTCTTACCATCCAATTATCCAACCAATAGCGAGAATGAAATGCCAAGCTTTCACTTATATGATGATAATAGGGATCTTAGATCGCATTTGCAACTCTTTTCTAGAAAGACCTATAAGAGAAAAGACCCTCCAAATGGGTCTATTTGTTCTCACACTCCCTCAAGGGGAATGTATGTATGTAGTTGACCTCATATCGTTTAGGCTAATTCAATACATTTGAAGAGCTTGCCAATTGCTTCATGCAAAGATTCTCACACAATGTTGAGGTTACCCTGACTCTCAACTCTTTTATAGATACTAAGCAAACTCACAATGAGAATGAGAATGCCTTCATTATCAAATAAAGATCTTTGCTCAGGCAAGTCAAGGGGCTCATATTCGAGGGTTGTAGAGTAATGTTGTTTTTAGAAAATTTCAAAGCTGATTTGAAAACCCTCCTCTCTCGAAATTAGCACATTTTAAATGCTTATCAAAAAGTCATTTCTTTTTGAATCAAACTTGAAAAATGGGGTGTACAATCACCTTTTCAAAGCTAATGGCTACTCTTCAAAACCAAATCCTATAGGTTATGGATCGCCTACCCCAGATGGAGGAGTGAAGTCTCAAAAGATAGCGAGTGTTAGGGTTGAAACTTCCCATTTAACCCCAATAAACCTTCCTTTCCCGTGTTCAAGCTATCCATTCCTAAAGTCCAAAAAATAAAAAAAAAATATGAAAGAACAAAAAGAGATTACACATATCTATGACAACCACTCACAGAGGTCCTATAAATTCTTTTGTCAAAAGTATTATTGAACTTACCGTCGGTTCTCAAAGGAGGAACTCCTAAGGAACGATTTTTCAATGAATTTTGTAAGTATCATAGGTTAAAGGGTCATAATACAAATAATTGTTTTTCTTGAAAAAATAAAATAGAGAACTTGATTGAGCATGGTAAACTCTACATTTCTGAGGAGACGGAGCCTTCTCAAATTATTTTCAAGGAGTCTTTCTCCAAACATGCAAGCATGGATGAAAGCTCAAAAGAGGTACATTTTTCCCTTAAGAATTCTCATGAAATGGTTGCTCATGCTCGTTGTGATCATGTATTGCATGTGGGTCACTCTACTTGCTACATACTACATGGTTCAATCATAACATTAAAAAAGTCAAGCAAGTAGTGATTCGGGGAGCGCTTAGTGTCCTGCCCTCAACTAGAGCCTTGATAGTCATTTGTGGTATGCCAAAATCTCTGCACCAACATAGAACCCAATTAAGACCGAGCCATAGAGAAAGTGTCGAGGAGGTTATTAGGTTTGAAAGGATCTACAAACCCCACACTTGAGGAAGGAATCAAGCGAGAGGGTTGTCGGTTTACTTGTCCCCTAAAAAGCATGCATCGTTCCTTATTCATCCTATGTTATTGATAAGGGTAAAGAGGTTGTGTTGCCTCCATATGATCTAGAAAAACATTTATCAAAACTTTCAATCAACATGTCTATTTTAGAATTGATCAAAATCTCACTTAAACATAGACAAGTATTGGATCAAATTCTAGAGAAAACAAAGGTTGGCACATCCATAACTCTAAAGTCATTGTCCTTCTTGGTTTCACCCATTCTCACTCAAACTTCATTCATTTTTTTTAATACGAGTTGACTAGGCCAATAGCAATCCACAACCATGCCTTGCATATAGAAGTGGTCTTGAATCACCATTCTCTAGGGAAGTATATGGTCGATGGTGGTAGGGGCCTAAACATCCTCCCCCTACACATAATCCTCAAAGTTGGACTTTGTAGATGTGAATTTTTATTTTGAAGTCTATATAGAGACTTGAAATTAAATTTGTAAACTACGTGTGCATGAGCGTGCTAGTTAATTTGCTTAAACTAGCAAAAGATTATTTCTGACTTCTGTAACGATTGTGAAAAAATGAATTCTTTTCGAAGTAGGCCTTTTTGAACCGATGCTCAAGGGTCATCTTAGACTCTTTGAAAATTGTTTAAGATCTGATGGATTTTCAAAACCAAATTTCAATTCGAAAAGCTTGACAAAAATCGTAAACTTCCTTCTTAATTCAAAACATTTCAAATCTTGAAAAATAGAAACTGGTTCTGTTTTCAGAGACTTGTTTCTAATTTTTTTTAATAGTTTCTGAATCTTCAAAAATTCCAAAAGATAGAGTTTGATCTATAGGTTCAGAAACTATTTTTATTTTATTTTAGTTGTAGATTTATGCAATTAAATCCGTGAATATACCCCAATCAGGTGTTCGGGACAGATCTTTGATAGAAAAATAAAAGCTTACAAAATTGACCATATCTTGGTACTCAAATCTCTGATTTCTATTAAATTAGTCTTTTTGGAAAGCTATAGATCTCAACTTTCCAATGGAACCATTTTAAATCAAAATGATTTATTGTAAACAAAGATATGGGATAATGACACATCCTCTGTTGCAAGAACTTCTGGTTTTAGAGATGTTATTCCGATTTCATTCGATCTTCTCCGATTTTATTTAAAGTGGTGAATGATCCTAAAATTCTTAAAATTTTTATGAATAGTGTATGTGTGTGTAGATTAGGCGTATAAAATTTTAGCACATTCGAAGCAGGGGTAACGAAATAAAAATCATTTATCAGACACGTGTAGAGTGTAGAAAATAGATTTTCAGTTTTTATAAGATATGTGTGTGCATTATCGTATGAATTAAAGATAATTTACAACAATTTAAAATAAAGAAAATTATGATTATATCCTAAGCATAGAGGGGATTAAGAGGTATTGGATCTTATATTATATATTAGAGTAGAAAAGATTAAAAATCAAACACATACCAGATAATACATGAATGTAAAGGGAACGGGGCAGCATATAATCTTTAATTATTACATCAATATGGAGACAGAAGATCCTTAATTACAACCCCATTAATTATAATGAAAGATGAGAAAATAACATTTAAAGATAAGAGAAGAAGGGACCTGTAGCGGAAGAATAAGATGGTGGTCGGTGGTTGGTGGCGGCGAACCTCCTTCTTCTTTCTCTCTTCCTCTTTCTCTCTCTCTCCCTCTCTTGCTGGCTGGATTGATAGATTGTTGGATGATTGTTGATGAAACTCGATCTTGGTTTATTTTGATGGAATTCGATGCTTTTGCAGCCCCCCCTCAAGGGCCCTTTTATAGGCAATAAGTTCCCCCTTTGATGTTGCTCCTTGTAAGTCAACTTACCCAATACAATATGGTAAGTTGCCTTGTTGAAGACCTGCTGAAATTGGTTGGGCTTGTGCTATCTACTAGCCTACCAAATCATGTCAAGGTGTTGCATCCACTTGCTGAAATCGGTTGGACTGAATGTGACAAGTTGCCTTACTAAAAATGGACTGGACTTGGTAAGTTCTTGGATTCGGCTGGACCTACCTTGATGACTTACCAACTCATGTCAAGGTGCTGCCTCCACTTGCTGAAGTCGGCGAGTCCTTGAAATGGTAAGTGGCCTTGTTCAATTCTACTAAACTCAGTCAACCAATGGCTCACCTAAAATGGTAAGTTGTCTTCTTCCAATCCTGCTCCAGTTGTCTTGTTCCTTCCATGTTGAAGTTGGCAAGGCTTGGGATGGTAAGTGTCTTCTCCAATCGATCATGCATGAAGTTCAAAAAGGCTTGGGTTCATAGCTTACCAAATTGGGCACCAACGCTGCCCATGGTAAGTCCTCTTGTCTAATTTGTTCAAATCAACCAGCCAAGAGCTATATGACTTACCTAATTGGGCACCATAGCTGCTCATGGTAAGTCCTTTTATTCATTCATGTTGAAGTCGGCCAGCCCACCTTGATGATGGCTTACCAAATCGGGCACTAAGGTGTGGTTTGGTAAGTTGGTTGGCCCAATAATGCTGAAATCGGCAAGGCTCTAGTTGTTCATACCTTGCCAAATTTGGTTGCTTTCCTTTCTTGGGTGCCGACTTTTCTTTCTCTTGAATGCCAACTTTCCTTTTTCTTGGACGTCGATTTTTCTTTCTTGAACGCCGACTTTTTTTTATCATGGATGCCAACTTTTCTTCCTTCTTTGATGCCTACCTTCCTTATTGGACACTGACCTTCCTTCCTTCTTAGACGCTGACCTTCCTTCTTTCTTGGAAGCTGACTTTCCTTTTTTAGGCCACTTGCCTAATACCTATATCTAAAATAGTAGGTTACCTTGTCCAATAATGCCAAAATTGGTAGGTGCTTGGTCGTTGCCTTTTTGGTTCTTACCATCTCCTCTTTCTTGAGAATTTGCCTCATTCTGGCTCAAGTTTCATATAAGGCAGGTATGATTTCAAATGTTTTCTTCAAAACCATTTTTATATTTGAAAGCATCAAATTTAATGAAATCTTCAAATATTATTTTTGAAAAACACTGAGTTTCATTCCTAGTTTTTGTTTGTATCGGTGACCTACTTTCGCTCCGTGAGTTAGTCTTTACCATTTCAACCACTCTAACCCTTTGTTGGATGTAGGGTGTCGGACCACTTTAACCCTTTTGATGGGTATAGTTTATCAAACCACTTTAACCCTTTTGATGGGTGTAGGGTATCAGACTACTTTAACCCTTGGGTATAGGGTCTCTGAATGAGACTACTCTTAACTAGGCGAGTTTTTAAGGTCTAGTTTGATTTGTTTTTGAATTTCAGGGTTTTTTAGAATTTTGTAAATTTGTCAATTTGCAGACATTTTTGTTTGATTCCCAATATCTCATTTTCATTTGTTTCTTTAAGAAAAATTGTTTAAAACCATTCTTTCTTTAAAGACAATCTTTTGAAATAGTAAAATCCTACCAATTTGGCCGTGAGGGTAAAGTAGTCACTTTTTGATATTTTGTCAAAGTAGATTTTTTTGAGAGGGATGCAATATACCCTTATTTTGAGGTTGCTACAAAATTTTGGTGTGGAAATGAGTTCATTGAAGAACCCTTAAAAGACCCAAAACTGTAATTTTTTTCTGAAAAAGACAAAATTTCTAAAAGATCAATTTTTTTTGTTTTGAAAAATGTTTGGGTGTTTAAACACTTCCATTAGAAGCTCGAACTAAGTATGATCGTCATCACGGGATATGATGGTAATTCCTCCCATTCCCTCCGATTGATCGAACTTCCATGAAAGTTGGCTCAATCCAACATGTAGGGTTGTTTAATGTTTCAGACATCAACCCTCATTACAACTTATTGCTAGGAAGGCCTTAGATACACTCCCTCAAAGTTGTCCCCTCGACCTTTCATCAATGTGTCAAGATCCCCTAAGAGGACAAGGTCATAGTGGTATCCGAGGAGAGTGCCTCGAACCTCAAAGGTGTCTAAAACTCACCGTGCATCACGAGTGAGCCGTGTCAATACCTAAATTGCAAGAAGGGGAAAGTTGTTGTGGGGTCGATCCCTAAATCCCCCACTCCAAACATCCATGTCCTATACTACTCCCAAAGACCTAGGGTGTATAGTACATCTCATTCCATATATGATAGCATGTTTCAAAATCATCATCTCTATCCCAAGTTTTCTAAACTTGAAGTCTTAGATCATGATCCTAAACATGGACTGTACACCTTACCAAGGTCTATGAGTGGAGGGCCAAAGGCATTTGGAACCCCAGTGGTATGAAGGCCTGTAGCTTAGCTAAATCGATGGGGTTTACTACTATGTCATTAATATATACTTCCTTGCTTTCGTCGTTCGAGTCATGAAAGATACAATCCATGACCTTTTGATACATGGCCCTTGTGTTTTTATGACAATGGTACAACTAAATTCATAGCAGTCCTCGACATTGTAATGCTGTTTTATGTGCATCCTCAGAATTAACCTTTATCTGGTTATTTCTTTGAGGCACCATCCATAAACAAGAGGATCCATAGATGGTTATTGCATACACAAGGATTTCAACCGCCAGCATTACATATTAATCCTTTGGAGTCACTTGATTAACATTTCTATAGTCTCAATATTCTAGTTTTTTTTGTTCTCTTTAGTTACTAGGACAATATTGGACAACCAAATAACATAACAGGTTGTCTAGATGAACTATGTGTCTAGGATGTATTGAACCTCTTGTTTGATAGCAAGCAAGATCTCAAGATTCAATCTCTTAGCCGGCTTTCGGTGGGTTTAGCCCCTAGTTCAAGGAGAATTCTAAACTGAACCAAGTCTTGAGATAACTTAGGCATTTCATGGTACTCCTAAGTAAAACAATCCTTCTTCCCATTCAAGTGCTTGGTCAAATGAAGCCGTCTTTTCTATACAGCACTAACCTTTGTCATCCTCGTTTTAGCATTATTCCAAAATCAACTTCCACCAATGCATCAAATATGTGCCCCTCCCTTCACGCAAAGGAATTGATTGATTAGGAGGTTACTCCATATGCCTAGATTGGGTTGACTACTCTAATCCTTTCCTTGGCTTAGAAACTGGAAGTGATTACCTATAGATTTTAGTTCATAGGTAACTGAAGCATGGGCCATAATTTGGTCCCACTAAATTTGAACCCACGGGGTGTCAGTTGGCATGATTTTGCACCCGATGCTTCTATATCCTTGGACACGATGATCAGACTGAGTAGAAAAGCATCTCGATCGTGTGGGCTTCAACCAAAAAGGATCCTCATCAGCAACAACCATTTTGACTACATCTCCTATCAAGAACATAAGTTTTTGGTACAAAGTTGAAAGGGTACAGTAGTTGGTATGTATGCAATCCCTATCAAGGAGTAACATGTAACTTTGCTTTGCATCATCACCAACAAAAAGAGTGGAGTGTTATAAGTCCTTGATCTGACCATCAACTAAACAATTATAACCCCTATCGCAAAACAATTATAACCCCTATCGCAATAGAGGGTTCAACTGGAATCCAACATCTTCAGATTGGTTAGAATCATATCGGAGACCACCTTTATTTGGTACAAAATATCCGAGAGGTATGACATTAACCACTACCACCCCTGCCTCCGTGCCCCTTGATGAACGCCTTCCAAATGGGTTGACTTTTTAATAATATTTTAATGTATAATGGTGTCAGATGTTGGGTGCGACCTCAACATGTCAATACCACCAGGGAGTCAACTTCTGGCAACATGCTATCATGTCATAGAACCTATCAGAGAAGGCATCAACTATTTTGGCAGCCTTTTATCAAAGATTCTAGAGATAGCCAAATGCTAAGTTGTGGTTGGTGCTGGACCATTCATAAGTGACACTGGTTGGACAGGATGGGATTGATATGTATCCTCTATCATACTAATTGGCGCAACCCCACTTCATTTTCGTGTCACGAAGGTCCTTGCCATGAAGCTTCCCCCGTGTTGCAGGCTGTATATGGGATTGGAGGGACTCCACATTGTGGTGGAACAACTATCCCAAGAATACTGTAGAGGAGGAGAAGGTCATGGTTAGCAAATGACCAATGCCCTACAAGTTAGGTGGCCTCCAAGGAATATTGACGTGGTAATACTAGAGGTCTCGATAATGGGTCATACTTAACTCAGGAGCCATCGAGCTTCCAATTAATATCCGGAAGGTTGGTTAGGGCTGTCGTCGAGCGCAGGCGGTAGCTTCGGTTGCCTACCTCTACTTTTCAACTAACGACTCTTGCTTTGGAGTGTAACTAACTGATTCACAACCATTGCTAACATGGTTTCTTTCATGAGTTGAAGGAAAGAAACGTACATTTCTATCATGAATGCATGAAACCATTCTTGAAGCATTGGTCTCAATTTCATGGCAAACATATCAACACCGAACCACTAAGAGCTTGGCTACCATGTCTCATGATGCAATCACCTAGGGTGCAAAGCTGGCAATTGCCCAACCTGCTCATTAGAGGCCCAAGGGCGATTGGCGGGGATGCTCATGGCTTGATTTCGGTATTTCTTGAAGCCACTCCTCTTTGCATGCATTGATTGACACGAAAAGACCATCGTCCCATTGGGCATGCCAAAAAAACGTGTTGTCAATTATCTGATTTGAATGGCGGAACAAACCCATTGCCTTAAGCCAGATAGCAGCTCGTTAATGGAATATGTTGACCTCTGTACTATGAGGATTCCGATAAGGCTCAAGAAGTAGTTGGGGGAACCTGGGAATTTACTTGAGTGTGTCATAAAGTATCGTGCTATGCCTCGAGGGTAGATGTTGCGATGGGGTGAATCTCGACTGTGTACCCACTCAAGGGTAGATGTTCAGATAAGTCTCCAATAGTGGTTGCAGGTCCCTGGGAATTTATTTGAGTGTATCCTAGAGTGCAATGCTATGCCTCGAGGGTAGATGTTGCGATGGGGTGACTCGACTAAGTGTACCCACTCAGGACTAGTGTTGTGCGTATCAATCCATGTCATACAATACAAATCATATCAAAAGAAAATTCAATACGATACAAGGCCTATATCGGGCCAAGCGAGTGTATCAAGTTGTATCATACAATACACAAGAGACTCTCATGCATGAACCAAACCTTATTTTTCACAAACTTTGACATTTTAAGGCCTTTTTCTTCATTTCTCTTCCATTTACACTTGTATTGAGGAAGATTTGTTACTTGACGAGTGAAACTACATTTTCTCAATCGTGTGGTGCGATTTATTCACTTTTGAGATATAAACTTTTGTTTTCTTTTATTTTTCATAATTTTTTTGCATTTCTTGTATGAACCATCATTTTTCATTTTTCCTTTATTTCACTACACATATATATGTATATGTATATGTATATGTACATATATATTCCTTTGCTTTGATTTAATAATAAACTAGACTAATTGCTTCTCAGTTACCTTATTTATTTGTTTATATTATGAAGTTATGGATATTTTTAGTTCATGATAACTTAATGTAGCCTATGTAGGAGCTTACTACCTTATAAAATAATTTAAGTAAGTTATACACTGTTGTTTTGATACAATTTTAAAATTTATCTTACTTATTTTGAGTCATAACAATTACTTAGAATCTTTTTTCTATTTTTCTTAATTTCTAAAAGTATCTTTAAAAAATTTATGATATGGTACAATTATCATGAGAAAAAAATGATACGCGACAAACAACACTGCTCAGGACTGTACAACAACAAAATTGAGTTATTGAGGAAAGAGAAGTGCTACAAGTAAGTAAAGCCTAAGTTATCAAGAAGATCTAAGCTACGGATAACTATTCCTTAGAAATGAAAAAGCTCAATAGCTGGGTGAGGTTCATGATTCCCTTTTTGCTCCCCTGGCCCTCTTTTTATAGAACTGCTGACTTCTGAAGGTTCCCGCTTTTCTCTGCTTTAATCTCTGTCATCCAAATTTCTTGATCATGGCCTCATCATGCCCATGTTTGAAAGTTATTTGTAACTAAACTAACTGTTTCCAGGTATCTCGAATCCCGAGATTGAGTTATTGAGCAAAGAGAAGTGCTACAAGTAAAGCCTATGTTATCAAGAAGATCTAAGCTACGGATAACTATTCTTTAGAAATGAAAAAGCTCAATAGCTGGGTGAGGTTCACGATTCCCTTTTGGGTCTTCTGGCCGCCTTTTTATAGAACTGCTGACTTCTGAAGGTTCCTGCTTTTCTCTGCTTTAATCTCCGTCATTCAAATTTCTTGATCATGGCCTCATCATGCCCATGTTTGAAAGTTATTTGTAACTAAACTAACTGTTTCCAGGTATCTCGAATCCTGCTTTTGTGGCCTCTCGAGTCATCACAATTTTCGACGTATAACAAAAGCATACTGTAGTCAAATTTTGTTGATAACCCTTAAAGTGACAAACTCTGCAGGTGTTGAGTCAAGGCACAATAAAAGACACAATAGAGCAAAAACTTCAGAATTGGAATAACTTATACCCAATTGTGAGGTTGAAACGTCTTCCATCCAAACAATAATATTAGTTTAATGACTTATGATACAGGGTGAATAACTCCAGGTTGGTCGGAGTTAATTTCGAATACTGGTTCATCTTTAGGAAGCTGGGAATGGTATAGCTGAATCAACCTTGATCTTGTTCAGCCTGACCGTTCCAAGAATATATTCTGGCAATTCATCCTCCTTGGCCTGAAACATCACAATCCAAAGGCATGTCAAGCTTCATAGAGTCCATGCAAACTACAAATGGTGGATTAAAACAACAAAGATCATGATGCTGCTCAATGATATCAGGCTGATTGGGTAATGATGAGTTGATGGCATGAGCTAATTCGGTACCTATAGGATGGGTTTGCAGAGACTAAATTGTATGGCTCCTTTACTCTGATTACTGTGGTTTTTCATGCTTACATTTCTCTCCCACCTAATGAAAAATACCTGTAGGTTGATCTTAAGGGGAAAAAGTGTTGCTAAAAGAAGAACCTCAAGCATGGAAACCGTTGAGTCTACTGAAAGAAATGCTGATTGCAGGTTGAACCCCAAGATGCTAAATTTATGGCAAATATGGCTGGAAGCTGAAACTCCACCTTCATGCAAGCAACCCAACCATATGAATAAATAACACCAACCTGACACCCACCCGGAAAAATAAATGACCAACCTAACAGATAAAGTCAGATCTGTTTCCGAATGCAATTATGAAATTTTGCAATTTTATTAGGTCACTGGAGTATGGTAATTGAAGATAAGTTATTCAATGGCCTGGAACAACTTCAAAGCAAATACAATCAACTAAGGATGAAGGATGAGCAAAGGATTAAATCTGGCGTGGCA
Source organism: Brasenia schreberi (assembly GCA_036023115.1). Taxonomy (NCBI): domain Eukaryota; kingdom Viridiplantae; phylum Streptophyta; class Magnoliopsida; order Nymphaeales; family Cabombaceae; genus Brasenia; species Brasenia schreberi. The sequence goes on along the minus strand of JAYKKT010000063.1, from coordinate 13,078,544 downwards.
TTCAAATTTCACAGGAAAACTTTATGGAACAAGCTCATAACAGAGATGTCTACTGATCATAGCTTCAAATGGATGGGCAACAACTAGTTTTATAGGACTACAAAAAATCCCATGTTACCTCTCTGGAACTATAATCAGTGGTGGGAGTTATCAAACCCAATGGGTAAACAAGCATGCTGCTGGGATAACCATCAACATCAGAGTTCATATTGAAAGGAAACAACAGAAATGGAGTGTGTCAAAGTTCAGTCTGTTGGTTATACAAGCTCTTTGAGAAAAATAATGGAGGGGATGCTCAGTCTTTTGGAAGTAGAAATCTCAATGGGGATTGCAAGATCAACAACGATACTCGTAACATATCCAAGAACTAAGCCAATTGTGCTCCTTGCCACTGATGAAGATCCAATATCCACGTCTATCTGCATTTTTCCAAATTTGTACACATTCAAGAAAATAAGAAACCATGGAACAATAGGAACTTATATTAAGGTTATGAAGATCTTTAACAGGTCGGTAGATAGCACATAGGACAAATAATGAGGCATTTAGTATTATACAGTTCTACATTTTTGGCACTGCTCAGCCTGAACAAAGACGTTCATAACAACAGTTCTACACTTTCGACTTAGACTCATCCACTAACACAATGTCATCTGAGAATAATATAACCAATACAAATAAATATGGACTTAAAGCTTATTATTAATGTAATCCAATATTAACCTCAAACAAATTTATCATTCCTTTATAGATCCTAATACATGTTTGTGCATATCATACATGTCTCTTATAAGATTGATATATGTCAATGGGAAACATCTTTTGTCCAAGATTCTCTAAATAATATCTCTTAACAACGTATAGTAAGCTTTTTCTAGAATGTGAAGATTTTTTTTACTCTAAAATGTTTCATAAGACTCCTCAATAGGTGAATAGCCTCTATAGTCGATCTTCCTTGCATGAATCCAAATTGGTTCTCTATTGTACTCGATATTTGTCTCAACCTACGTCTAATAATTCTTTTTCATAATTTTATAGTATGACTTATCAACTTGATACCTTAATAATTTACACAATTCTAAATGTCTCCCTTGTTCTTGTATGAGGGTAAAATAAATGTTATCCGTATCGCATCGTATCGTGGGACACTATACTGTATCGTTTAACAGAACTTAACGTTCTCTATCGTGTGATACAACATGTATAGCACGATACAAGGCATATTGCCCGTATCGTATACCCTAAGACTTTATAAAAGGCTTGTTGGCGGAACAGAATCCTGCGTTTTGATGGGGTTTCTGACTTCTATATGCTTCTTCTAACTGTTTTCAAGGGTCTCTAATGCCAGCTAGGGTAAGGCATCTCCAACGATTTTCAAGGGTCTGTAACGCCACCATCACTTCGACAGTGTCAACATCGACAATTCGGTGATTGTGCTATAACTTTTTCTATGCATATTGGTATATTCTTGTATTATTTATTTTTCTTTTTGAATGATAATATACGAAGTGCGTGAATATCTTTTCGTTGTATTTGTGAAGTGGGAGACACTCTATTAGTCTATTTGAGTGTTTTGGTGGTTTATAAAGTGAAGATTAGGGATTTATGAAGTACTTTTTATTTTTAAGTGTATTAAGATTGAAGTATCCAACTTAGTAGAACAAAGACAAAATATATGGAATGTAAGTTTGATCATTTGGATACTTTAGAGGACATAGAAATTAAGATTAACATATATTGCATCCCTCACAAAGAAACTTTTAAATACCTAAGGTCAATTTTTTAAAGTGTTAAAAACTTAATGGAGATGTTACACGTAGAATTAATGCCGATTGGTTAAAATAGAGAGGGGCATCAGGTATTCTTTGTGATCAGAAGATATCATTAAAGTTGAAAGGTAAATATTATAAAGCAACAATTAGACCTGCTATGTTTTATGGTTTTGAGTGTTGGACAGTTAATCATCAACATGTGCAAAAGATGTTTGTAGCAGAAATGAAGATGTTGAGATGGATGAGCGGTCACACAAGGAAAGACCTATACATAATTAGGTTATTAGAAACAAATTGGGAGTAGCACCAATAGAGGATAAAATGAGAGAAAATCATTTAAGATGGTTTGGACATGTACAAAGATGACCAAGGATGCTCTCATAAGAAGATATGAAAAACTAGATTGTGAAAATATTAAAAGAGGAAGAGGACATCCACAAAAGTGTTGAAAGAAACAATAAAGAATGATCTAGTTTATATTGAGTTAATTGCTAGCATGATACGTGATAGGGCTATGGAGAAACAAAGAATTCATATAGTTGACTCTATGTAGTATGGGAAAAGGCTTAATTGTTGTTATTGTATTAAGATTGAAGTATTAACTTAAGATGGCAGGAAGGGGTGTTAGGAACTCCAAATATCGGTTTGATGATCCGGCATGGCAGTTGGATCCTGCAGTTGAGGGAATTAGATTAAAAATCAAATGTTTTTTTAAAAAAATGATAGTGGTGGAATTTCTCATTTGAAACATCACTTAGTAGAGACTAGGAAAGAGGTTTCTTCTTGCATGGACAAAGTTAAGAGAGTATCAAAAGCCATTAAATGGCAATGTATATAGATGATTAAAAGTATAGTTGAGAAAAGAAAATAAAAGAAAGATACAAACATGTTTGAGGAAGAGGATGATGTTGTTGGACTTGGTGATAGCATCCTTTCTAATGCTATGATAGAGGTTGGTAATAATAGTTCTCAACCATCAATCAAAAGAAATAGGTTGTTAAAGAGACTGTAAGTAGTAGAAGAGAAAGCACTAGAGGAAGATCTCATTGTGGTATATAGTCATTTTTTATTCCTAGTACTACACCTGGTGCTTAACTTGGAATTCGTATTGTTAGGGCTTCAAAGCAATTTCATGAGCAGTCTATAGTTTTGTAATACATGCATTCCATTTAATGCAATAATTTTTTTTATTTTCAAGTAATGGTAGATATCATTGCTAACATTGGCCCAAGATATAAGATGTCATCTTATCAAAAGTAGAGAGAAAAACTTTTGGATAAGATTGTCCTTGAAGTCCAAGAGTATTGTACGACTTTGGGAGAGTCATAGAAGAAAAACTAATCAAAATCATGATAGATAGACAGACAGATAGGCGAGGAAGGACTTTATTAAACTTTCTTCTCTATTGTCCTAAATGTATATTTTTTAGATCACTAGACATGTCATAGGAGTAGCATATTGCGAAGGTTCTCAGCAAAGAATTTGATAAGGTGATATTGAAGGTTAGGCTTAAAAATATAGTTCAATTAATTACAAATAATAGAACTAACTATAAAATAGCTAGAAAGGAGTCACTTATGGGACCAACCCATTGTCTAGATCTCATCATTGAGGATATTGGAGAGATAGATGAGATAAAGGTAACTGAATGTTGTCAAGATATCACAAAATTTATTTATAATCATGCTGCCTTTGTATTATGGATGATGAGGAGATATTCATATGGTGTAGAGTGTAAAAATATTACAATATCTCACCGAAGTAATCAATAAACTCAAACACAAACAATCCCGAAGGATCCTCAACAAACCAAATTACCAAATAAACTACCAAACACTTGGTGTACAAGCCAAACCGAATATCAAATAACAAGTCAAGGGTGCATAAAAAACTCCAATTTATTAATAAGACATCTTCTCTATTTATAGAGATTTTTAAGAGAGAGAGAGCTTATTTTACATGAGAGATATATGCTCCCAACAACTACAACTACTCATTGGGAGGGGGACTGACTATTAAGGCTCAGTCCTCAACTCTCCTGAAGGGACCTCCTAGCGCAGCCTTACTATTATAATTTAACACCCTCCCTCAAACTTACAGTGTATATAACGAAAGTTTGTCTCATAGAAACATAAATCTAAGGGCTAACAAGGATTTGGTGAAGAAATATGCCTACTATAGCTTTGAAGGAACATAGCATAAAGTTAAAGTCAATCTTTTGTTCAAGCATTCCTCCCTAACATAGTGATAATCCATCTCAATATATTTAGTTTTTTCATGAAAATTATTATTTGAAGCAATATACATAGTGTATTTGTTGTCATAAAATAATTTTGTTGAGTCCTCCAGGGTAACCTCCATGTCTGTTAGGAGTTTAGTCATCCAAGATATCTTAGTTGTGGTGGCTATAGCTCTATATTCTGCTTCATTATATGATAAAGACACCTTTGCTACTTTTTACACCTCCAAAAAAATTAGAGAATCACCTAAAAACACACAAAATCTAGTGGTGGAATGTCTATCATTAACAACCCTACCCCAATGAACATCAGCATAAGTAGTTAATTTAAAAGAAGATGATGAGGTTAGAATGATCTCTCTTTCAAGTGTATCCTTTATGTATCTTATAATCTATATAACCGCACTTATGTGTACACTGGTGGGGCTTGTTGAAACTGACTTGCTATATGTACAACATGTACTATGTCTAATCGAGTGATAGTAAGATACATTAAAACTCCTATCATTTGTCTATAGTGAGTAAGATCCTCTAATTTTTTCCCATATGTAGTCCTGAGCTTGGTCCCCATCACCTCGAGCATGCTTACTTCTTGTCATTTGTCAATCCTAACCTATTAACAATATCACTAGCAAACTTTTTTGTGACATAAAGTAGCCTATGTTATTACGGGTTATTTCTATTCCAAAAAATAACTAAGAAATCCAAGATCTTTCATTTCAAAATCTTTGTGCAAATCTCTTTTTATTTGTAATATCCTATTTTCATCACTTTCGGTAATGATCATATCATCTACATATGCAAATCTCTTTTTATTTGTAATATCCTATTTTCATCACTTTCGGTAATGATCATATCATCTACATATAGAAGTAGAATCACAATACTAACACTAGTTTTTCTCACAAATAAGGTAGTGTAAAAATTTCGTGTATGCATAAAGTACTCAAATCTATTAAACCAAGCCTTAGGAGCTTTTTTTAGTCCATATAAAACCTTTTTTAGTTTAAGAATATAGTAACTTGGAACAACGAATCCTTGAGGGAGAACCATATAAATTTCTTCACTAAGTTTTTTATTGAAAAAGATATTTTTAACATCCAATTGATATATATCATATTCTTTAATTACACAAATAAAAATTAAAATATAAATAATAGTCATACGGGCAACCAGCGCAAATGTTTCTTAATAATGAACCCCATATTCTTGGGAGTACCCCTTAGCCACAAGTCTTGCTTTGCACCTTTCAATAGAACCATCACTATGAGTTTTGACCTTATAGACCCATCTACAACCAATAATTTTCTTTTCTTTAGGTTTCAAAATAATATCCCAAATATGATTTCTTTCTAAAGCTTCTAATTCAACATTGATAGCTTTCCTCCATTCTAAATTATTTTTTGCTTGTTCATAATGATTGGGTTCAAGAATACTCGATATGGTAGCTATGTGATTTCTATGTTGTGGTTAAAATGATTCATAAGACACAAATCTTTACGGGGGTTTTATAATTCTTTTGGAAGGAGCATTATGATTTTTTCTTACATAATGATGTTTAAAGGGTCTTAGAACATGTTCTCTTATTTTAAGATTTCTAGCTTCATCTTGTAGTTGAACCATACTATCACCTTGTACTTCCTTATTTTCATCTAACTTTTTCATAACTATTTTGCATGATTTGAGATTCATTTCCATAATAATATTCATCTTCAATGAATTTGATATCTCTAGACACATAGAGTTTATCTTCTTTTGGATCATAACACTTATAACCCTTTTTATCAACACCATACCTAAAAAAAACATATTCAATGGCCTTGGAACTTAACTTATCATTCTTATTAGTATAAATATAACATTTACTCTTAAAAACTTTCAATCGATTATAACTAGGTTTATTAAAAAATAATTTTTCTGTGAGAGAACAATTTTCAAATTTCGATGATGACATTCTATTTATCAAATATATGGATGTTAGAGCAGCTTTGTCTCATAAGTGTTTGGAAACTTTACTATCTAATAACAAAGTTCTTGTTGTTTCAATAATATATCTATGTTTTGTTTCGAGTAAACCATTTTGTTGGAGAGTTTTGATGCAAGATTTTTTATGCCAAATTTCATTTTCTTCAAGATAATTTTTGAAGTCATTTGAGAGATATTCACTCCCAGAGCTAGTTCTTAAGATTTTGATATTAGTTTCAAATTAGGTCTTAATCATATTGTGAAAAGTTTAAAAATATTTAAAAACTTCTGATTTATATTTCAAGAAATATATCAAAGTTTGTCGAGTGAAGTCATCTACAAAAATAATATAATATGTCACTCCTCCTTTTGAGGTTATAGGAGCAGGTCCCCAAACATCAGAGTGTACTAATTCAAAAGCCTTTTTTGTAATAAATGTTCTATCGCCAAATGGTAGATGATGTGTTTTGCCAAAAATGCAATCTTTACAAATGAAATCATTCTTTTATTGATCTTTATCTATGGATAATTGTTCATTTTGTTTACATCAAGATACTCAATCTTTTGTGTCAAAGCCCAAAATCATTACAAGTAATCTCACAAGTTTCAAAATTTGGCGTAACTAAATTATCCATGACGTAGAGACCTCCTTCTCTATGTCCTTGTCCAATCACCTTCTTCGATAGATGATTTTGCACCATACATCCATTTGGTGAGAAGATAACAATGCAACCATTATCACAAATTTGAGAAACCGAGAGAAGATTAAGATTTAATTTTGGTATAAAACGTATTTGGGGTATTTTAAAAGAATTACTTTATAAATTTCTAATTTTTTAACATCAAGTTTAGTTCCATCGATCATAAATACTTATGCTCTAGCTTGTGTGCATTTGTCTAACAATTAATATTCATTAGTTATATGAAAAGAAACATTGAAATCTAAGAAACCATGACATACCTTGACCTTTAGAAGAAAATGATAGTGTCAACCCAGAGATTATTGCCTTTTCTTTGAGCATTTCTTCAATATAGGCCTTGATTTTCGTTAACTCCGCCCATGTAAGGGATCACCCTTACATTGCCGGTCTCAAGCTCGAATAAAGGAGGAGGGTTGTGTTAGGCTTCCGACAACCAGCGTAAAACTTCATCGGATTTTTATAACATGGATTACAAAAATTATGAGCATTGCTTTAGGGTGTCCCCACCTAACGACGTGCTGCAGAGCCCAAATGCAATAATAAGTAAGCATGGGCCACTACATTTTCATCCGAATGTAGTGAATCAATTGCAGAGAGGGTTCCCACATCATGGACGGGTGTGGGTAAAGAAGTTAGTTCCTCTACATTGTCGCCCAAATGTAGTGAATAATTTTAAGATAGGGTCTCTGCATTTTGATTAGACAGATGCGGTAGTAAGGAAGCTAGTCCTAGATAATAAGATTCGTATTGGTTCTTGGAATATCGGAACATTATTTGGTAAGCTAATGGAGGTGGTAGATACTATGATTCGGAAAAAGATTCATATTCTATCTTTACAAGAGACAAAATGGGTTGGAGAAAAAGCAAAGGAGATAGAGGATATAGGTTTTAAATTATGGTACTCAGGTAAAGAAAAGGCTCGAAACGGAGTTGATATTATTATAAATAAAGATTTAAAGGATAGTATAGTAGACATACAACGATATGGTGACTGAATCATGACGTTAAAATTAGTGTTAGGAGCAAAGGTTTTGAATATAGTTTGTACTTACGCACCCCAAGTAGGACTAGAAGATACTATAAAGACAGCTTTTTGGGAAGAGTTAGATAAGGTGATTCAAAAGATTCCACAAAGGGAGATGATTTGTTTAGGAGGAGACTTAAATGGACATGTCGGTAAAGAGGCATTAGGATATCAAGGGATTCATGGAAACTTTGGTTTTGGAGATATAAATGAGGAAGGTAGAGAGATTTTAAATTTTGCTATGGCATTTGATCTCTTTATAGTCAATACAATCTTCAAAAAACGAGATGAACATTTAATTACTTATAAGAGTGGCTTATCACAAACACAAATTGATTAATTCATAGAAAAAAAGATAGAGCATGTTGTAAAGATTAAAAGGTAATTCTAGGAGAAAGCTTAACTACCCAACATCGACTTTTAGTTATGGATTTACAAATAAAAAAATGAACAAAGAAGAAAAGAGTGCATCAAGCTATTCAAACTAAATGGTAGAACCTCAAAAGCGAGAAAGAAGATATATTTAAACAGCAAGTACTTCAAGGAGATGTTTAGAATTATGTTGGTACACCCTGTGATATGTGGAACAATAAGGCTATACATATTAAGAAAGTGGCGAAAGATGTGTTAGGGGTATCTAAGGGAGGTATACCGGCACAAAAAGAAGCTTGGTGGTGGAGTGAAGTAGTACAAAGGCAAAGAGGGCATGTTACAAATTACATTATGCTAAGAAAACTAGTGAACTTTAGAGGCTTATAAGAAAGCAAAGAAGAAGCGAAAAAGGCCGTGAGTGAAGCAAAAGCTAAAATTTGGGAGGACTTATATAAAAAACTCAATTCAAAAGAGGGTGAAAGAGATATTTTTAGGATAGCTAGGGCTAGAGATAAGAAAACTAAAGATCTTAATTATGTTAGATGCATCAAAGACGAGGATGAAAAAATTCTAGTGGCAAATGATGATATAAGAAATAGATGAAAAAACTATTTTTATAAGCTTTTTAATGAAAATAAAGATGTTAGTATTAGCTTAGGAGAGTTATCCAAATCAAAAAAGTATATAAACCACAATTTTTACTGACGTATTCAAAAGAATGAAGTCAAAGAGGCTCTTAAACATATGAAGGGTGGTAAATCGGTAGGACCAGATAATATTCCTATAGAAGTTTGGAAAATACTGGGAGAAATAGGAATCACTTGGCTCACAAGACTATTTAATGAAATATGAAAAAACCAAAAGATGTCCGAGGAATGGAGAGCAAGTACACTTATACCCATATATAAGAACAAGGGAGACATTCAAAATTGTGCAAATTATCGAGGTATCAAGTTAATGAGCCATACTATGAAATTGTGGGAAAGAATTATCGAATGTAGGTTAAGACAAGTATCAAGTACAATAGATAATCAATTTGGATTCATATCAGCAGATCTACTGTTGAAGCGATTCACCTTTTAAGACGTCTTATGGAACATTTTAGAGCAAAAAAGAAAGACCTTCACATATATTTATTGATTTAGAAAAAGCTTATGATAGGGTACTGAGGAAGGTTCTTTGGAGAACTTTGGAAAAAAGATGTATCCCATTGACATACATTAACCTTATAAGAGACATGTATGATGGTGCAAAAACATGTGTGAGGACTCATGAAGGAATGATAAACTTCTTTGAAGTTAATATTAGGTTACATCAAGGATCAACTTTAAGTTCATACTTATTTATAGTGGTGATTTATGAGTTAACAAAACATATTCAAGATGATGTATCTTGGTGTATGTTATTTGCACATGACATTGTATTAGTGGAGGAGTCTAAGGAAAAAGTTAATAGAAAATTGGAACTATGGAGAGAAACATTAGAAAGCAAAGGCCTCCGACTTAGTAGAACAAAGACAGAATATATGAAATGTAAGTTTGATCATTTGGTTACCTCAAAGGACATAAAAATTAAAATTGGCACACATTGCATCCCCCAAAAGGAAAGTTTTAAATACCTAGGGTCAATTTTTTCGAGTGATGAAAGAGTTGATGGAGATGTTACGCATAAAATTAATGTTGGTTGGTTAAAATGGAGAGGAGCATCAGGTATTCTTTATGATAAGAAGATACCATTAAAGTTAAAAGGTAAATATTATAGAGCAGCAATTAGACTTGCCATTGTTTTGGTTCTGAGTGTAGGGCAGTTAATCATCAACATGTACAAAAGATGTTTGTGACATAAATGAAGATGTTGAGATGGATGAGTGGTGATACAAGAAAAGACCATATACATAATGAGGTTATTAGAAATAAATTAGGAGTGGCACCAATAGAGGATAAAATGAGAGAATGTCATTTAAGATGGTTTGGACATATAGAAAGAAGATCAAAAGAAGAACCTGTAAGAAGGTATTATTGAAAATAATAGCATTAATTGAGAGTAATAAACTTACAAATATTGGCAGATTGGAGACATTCCTCCAATCTGCCCCAAAGCGCAGAAGACGCCCTGCACTTGCAGTCGTCCAGCCTCTCTAACTTAACTTTTGAATTAACCCTAATCTACCTATTTATAACCCTTCTAAATTGAATTCCTAAATTGCCCCTAATCATTCTTAATTACTACTAAATGGACATAACTTACAATAAGACACATAAAGACTTCTAGTTGACCAATTACATCTAATTAACTCATAACACATAATAACAAACAATCTCTAACACTCCCCCTCAAGTTGGGTGAAAGATATTTAGAACACCCAACTTCGATAAAGTGTCCTTGAGTTGTCTGCTGATCATAGCCTTAGTAAAAAATCAGCTCTATGTTTTGCTGATTGGACATACTCCAACTTGAATTCTTGATTAGATATCTTTTCTCTCATGAAGTGACAATCAATTTCTATATGCTTGGTTCTTTCATGATACAAAGGATTGGAAGCCATCTGAATTGTTGCACTGTTGTCACAATATAGTGATATAATTTGAAAGTAATATCAAGATTTTAAGAACTGACTCCGGTGGTGAATATCTCTCAAATGAATTCAAAAATTGTCTTAAAGCATGGTATGGTGCTTGGGAGTGATCTCGTGAAATGGGCATGGAGACAATGGTGAGCCGTGATGAGGCGGTGCCATACCAAGTGGAAGCTCACATTTAGAGGCATCTGACGTGAGCGTAGTTGTGGATGGCATCCCCTCATCTTGGCTCCCCATGTTCACCATTGTCTACATGCCCATCTTGTGGCATCGCTTCCAAGCGCCATACCATGCCCTTGGGAAGGTCAATTATGTGAGTGAGCGTCCTTGCAACTTCCCATTCTCTTCTGCTAGCAGTATGGCACCCTCTGCTACATCCTAGGAGGTTTGGATATGGTTGAAACCCTAATGATATAGACTTTCCTAGAGCATGTTGTGTCCAAATGCCAACTATTGAACTGACGAGATCCCTCATAACCACTCTCCCTGAAGAGGCATATGAGGTGAGCACAATTGCATATGGGGAGTGATGTACTAGTCGGGACCGAAGATTACTCAAAGGAGTGTTGCAAGAGCTCAAGTACACTCGGAGATTCAAGGATGAGGTCCAACTCAACCGAGGGTAAATTGTCACTAATCGTCTTTCGGGAATGCTAGTGTTGCACTACACCATATGCGAGGAGGTTTACCCACACCACATCCTTTCTCGCAAGGAGTGCACATGCATGCGCTTGAGTGCGCATGCCATTCACACACACCTTATCCTTGTAGAACTAGTTTTGTAGTATTTTGGGTGTCATCATGTATAAGCACATTTTTGCACATTATCCTTGTAAGCCTAAGGGAGTATATGACTCAATTGTCCATATGTTTATAAATAGGCCATATTTAATAGTGTAATACTTGGTTTGCTCATCAATGAAATACACAAGCATTCAACATCAATCTTGTGTTCTTATCTTCATCCTCTTGAGTGAGTGAATCCAAGTGAGTGTGAAAGCAAGGGGATTTTGGTGAGTGTAGCTGAGAAGAGGAACTCATCTTGAAGGAGAGAGGGAAGTTGGAGTCTAAAGTGTGAACTGCAACAAGAGAGATCAAAAGCAAGATAAGCCTGCTATTGCAGTAAGGCTAAAGTGTGAACTCACTGCCGACAGTCTATGAAGCTGACCAAAGTTTAGCCAGCCTGAGAAGCGTTCCAGACTCTTAGGCTCCACCTTGGGGATCCTTTCGCACAAGGGCACTTTGGACATTTATATTATAGGGATCCTTTTTGTACAGAACTTGCGATCTTTGAAAGTTTTGCATGATCCTGTTCAAGTAAGTTTGGTTGGCCGTAAGAAGTACAACATTGTTCCCATCCAACTCTTTAACGAGGCCTTATTCCAAGTTTGAATTTTGCATTTGAATTTCCACAAGATAAGGTCATCCCCTTTGAGTAGGGCATATAAAGAAGAGGTGTTATAGGAAGGGCGATCCGATAAGGAGTGTGCATTTGAATTTTCTAGAAATAAGGTCGGCCCTGGTAAGTAGCACAGATAATGAGAGGCCTTATTTCGAATTCAAACGGTACCTAAAGTCAAGAAGAGGTGTTATAGGAAGGGTGATCCGATAAGGAGAGGTGTGCATTTGAATTTTACATTTGAATTTTCTAGAAATAAGTCGGCCCTGGTAAGTAGCACGGATAAGGAAAGGCCTTATTTCAAATTCAAACGGTACCTAAAGTCAAGAAGAGGTGTTATAGAAAGGGCGATTCAACTGGCTATCTCCAGGACAATTGGATCCCCTAGATCTTGAGGTTAGCTATTGAAAGAGCAAAAAGAACCCAAAAAAGGTAGGACGTGACCAGTCGTTCCTATCCTTCAAGAACCCTTCTCTCCATCTATTTAAGGAGGCTTCTCTTTCTCATCATGTGAAGTCCAGAAGAGAAGTGAGGGAGGTTGGGGGCTCTAACTACCCTCAACCAAGAGAGGAGACCTAGCCTACCACAATAACTGTGACAACACTTGGACAATTATGGTGTAGACCCAATAGCATGCCTCAACAATGCCTGACCGATTGATACTACCACAGTTGATTCCACATCAGTTGGAGACCTGTAAACACCCAAAAATTAACCTTAAGAGCAACATTTGCAAATTATCAGTGAGAAACAATAACTTTTTCTTAGTCAAAAAAGTTTTGCATAAGCTCAAAGACATAACCACCAAGAAAATATTCTCATTTCAATCAATCATACAATTTTACAGTCTTAGAATGGATACAAGTCCTATATCAATTTATAGGAAGAATTAAGAAATTGTTCAAAAGGGAGTGAATACGAGTGACTATACCCATCTTTTGCCACTTACCCAGAACCCCATTGCTTCCATCATTACCCGAACTCAATCACCTCACCATCCAAGCCCTAAGCACGACCTACTACTATCACATCCTTCAGCCGCCTCGGTGAAAAACCCCGAATCAGATTATTCCACCATTCAACCCGCATGCAACATTGCCTCTTGCTACCGAAATCTCTTGCCACCCATCAGCTAACGAGTTTCGCTTGATCGCCATTGACGCCTCATTGCCATCCTCCTACTCTCATTGATTTCCACCTCTTTTCTCTCCATCAAAACAGATCGTGCCACTACTTTTAATCTGAAGTGAATCGCATCCAATTGATTGGATCTGATCTAGATGATTGTCTGATTTGATCCGATCACTTCAGATATGGTTCTGAAATCCGATCAAGATCCCAAAAACCCCAATCCGCTTCAAAGTCTATAACCCAAATTCCAAATCCATCTTAAGATCCATGACTCAAGGTGTTTGAAGATCTCAAGAAGGATATCTCAAGTGAGCCTATCCTAAAGCTACCCAACTTCTTGGTACCATTTGAAGTCCACACCGATGTCAACAACTATGTTCTAGCCAATGTCCTAGTTCAAGAGTGACATCTGATCGCCTTTGAGAGCCCGAAGCTCAGCACTTTGAAACCTAGCGCATGAGAAGGAGTTATTGGTCATCATCCAATACCTCCAAGTATAGCAGGTGTGCCTTCGTGGAGTGCCCTTGTCCGTTATAGGAGATAACATTGCCAACACATTCCTACAGACCCAGAAGAAGCTTATCGCCAAGCAAGTGCGAAGGTTGGAGCTGATCGAAGAATATGAGTTTTGATTGGATCTACCATTTGAGAAAGATGAAGGTTGTCGCTGATGCACTAAGTTGGCAACAAGTTACTCAAACTATGGACGTCCTGACCCGATTGGAAGGAGATGTGCTACACAATAAGTGAGGCAACATGCAGCGAAAGACCTTGCTTATGAGAAAACCTGATGGCAAGTACACAAAGGCATTACAGACCGATTTGCAGAGAAATAATGATTGTTGTGGGCTACAAATAAGCGGTTGGTAGTGTCAACTACCAGGAATTTAAGATGAGTTATACTACAAGAACTACACGATGTGCCTTTTGCAGGACACCCAACTGAGTGCACTCTAGCCCTTCTTCAATGAGAATACTACCTGACATGAATGATGTTGAAGAAGAGCAGTACTTTTTTCTGTTTGGTCGGATTATGGTGATGGCTAATCTGACGGTGAGCAGCCCTATGATGGTGAAGCGGAATGGGATGCGGGTGATGGACACGAGGTTCTCACACAGGGTTCTCACACAGACGAACATCAGTACACACTCTTAATTTTTCCTGTATTCTGTGTTTTCTTTCACCATATGTGTGTGCGCCTGTAATACCTCTCTATTATAGGCAGGTGCTCCCCCTTCGTCGTGCTTATCCTCCTATGGCTTCCCTCGTCCAGGAGCTGTAATGGAGTCGTTACTGGAAATCCCGGTAACGGTCATCCGTCAGTGATCTGGCCTTATTCTCTTCAGGTAACGGACTGGATGACCAATCCAACTGTTACTTGAGCCGAGAATGGCCATTATCTGTAACATCTCTCACTTGGCCATTCAAGCTAAGCGTATCGACATACTGTTTTTCCTCCCATTTTTCAGGGGCTTTCCCTAGTTATGTCGATTCCTAATTACTATTGCAATCGAAACCTGTTATGTGGTTATTTCCCTACACAACAAATCATCCATTGTATGGTTATTTACCTATACAACAATATATATCCATTGTATGGTTATTTACCTACAACAATCAAACATATCTCAAACCCATGTTAGTAACATGTTTTAAGAAGAGATCCTCTGTTATGCCTTTTGTCAAGGGGTTTGCCAACATATCTTTCATTGGCATGTATGAGATGGATATTTCCTTTCTCATAACCATATCATGAACATAGTAGTATTTTACCATTATATGCTTGCTTTTTTAGCAATCCACTCCACTCTTAATAAGAGTAATTGTTGCATTGTTATCACAAAAGATAACTATTGGCTCGTCTGTTTTCAACTTCAAATCTCATATGAAGCGCCTTATCAAGACAACACTTGTTGCAGCCATACAACAAGCAACATACTCAGCTTCCTATGTATGCAACGCTACACAGCCCTGTTTCTTACATGCCCAAGAAACAGCACCACCTCCAAATAAGAATATTTGTCCTGAGGTTGATTTGTTGTCATCTTTACTCCCAGCAAAGTCAGCATCTGAGTATCCTACCACTTTCAGTTCATCTGCTTGAAAACACAGTTTCAAGTCCTTTATTCATTTCAGATATCTTAGAATCCTTTTCACAGCTACCCAGTGTTGCCAACCAGGATTACTTTGATATCTACTGACAAGACCAACAGCAAAGTTGATATCAGGTCTTATAACATAGCATACATCAAGCTGCCAACAGCTTGTGCATAAAGAACATTAGGCTTATCGTCTCCTTCACCAAGACAATCAGCCTTACTTAATTTAACCCCTTTTGCAATAAGTGTATCTGCAGACTTACATTCACCCATTTTAAACTTCTTCAGGATATAGTCAATATATCTCTCTTGACTAAGGCATAAGAGTCTAGATCCTCTATCTCGAGAGATATTTATACCTAGGATATAGGATGCTTCCCCCATATCCTTCATTTCGAACTTGGAGTTCAACCATGACAATCATCTCATTATCATTTCCAGTCAACAATATGTCATCAACAAACAATGACAAGATGACAAAGTGGCTCCCACTGTTTCAAACATATACATAGTGATCAAGTTTGTTAGCCACAAACTCAAGTTCTATGATGGCATTTTGAAAAGTCAAATACCATTGGCGAGGTGACTGTTTCAGGCCATATAGGGATTTTTTCAACCTATATACTTTATCTTCTTGGCCTTCAACCACAAATCCTTCGCGCTGCTGCATGTATATGATTTCTTCTAAATCTCCATTTAGAAAAGTTGTCTTTACATCTAATTGATGTAAATCCAAATCATAGTATGTAAATATTGCCAGGATTATTCGTATGGATGTAAATTTCGTAACTGGGGAATATGTCTCAACATAATATATCCCCTCTTTCTGCGAAAAACCCTTTGCAACCAACCTCGCTTTAAACTTGTCGATTATACTATCGACCTTGTATTTTTTTTTCAGAACCCATTTACAGCCTATAGCTTTTCTTCTTTTTGGCAAATTAGTCAATTCTCAGACTTGGTTTTTCTCAATGGATTCAATTTCCTCATCCATGACTTTCTCCCAGTCTGTTGCTTCCGATAGTTCATTGCTTGCTGATAAGTAAAGTTATTAGTCAACTCATTCAAATCCACTGAATTACATACTTCTTCTGCAAGATAAGTGTGATAATCCTCTAAGTATGACGTAGTGAATCTTGGCCTCTCACGTAAGGTATCGGTAGTTTCAGGAAGATCTTCTATGGGCTCAAATGATGATTGATCTATATCTACCAAATCATCAACACATTCCTCATCGTTCTCCATGATGTCATTCTTAGTATCTTCTAAGAATTCAACATCTTTGCTTTCAATGAGTCCATGGTCCTTATGATAAAATCGATATCCTTTTGAACCTTTTGCATATCCAATAAATATATATTTCCAGGACCTGTTGTCCAGCTTATCTCTAGACTGATCAAGCATCTTCACATGTGCAATAGATCCCCACCTCTTGAGATGACCTAGGTTGAGTTTTCTTCCAAATCACATCTCATATGGTGTAGTGAATACAACTTTACACGGTACTCTGTTGAGTATGTAAACAGTTGTACTTACTGCTTCTCCCCAAAATACCCTTGGAAGAAGGGCATCAATCAACATTGACCTTGTCATATTCAACAAGGTTCTATTATATCTTTCAGCTACACTATTTTGCTAAGGTGTCCTAGGCATGGTATTTTGTTTAGCAATACCAAAATCTTTGCAAAATTCTAAGAATTCTGTTGGGGTATATTCACCTCCTTTGTCGGATCTTAAGACTTTGATCAAATGCCCTAATTGATTTTCCACTTCTTGCTTATATTCTTTAAATATCTCAAGTGCCTCTGACTTATGTGCCAAGAGATATATATACATATATCTAGAGTAATCATCGATAAAGGCTATAAAATAACCCTTTCCCCGATGTTTCTTTACTCTAAAAGGTCTATATAAATCTGTATGAATAATTTTCAAAAGGGTTGTTATCCTTGTTGTTTTCTTGGAAAAAACTTTCCTTGTCATTTTTGCTTGTATACAAGCTTCACATTTGTTGAAAGTCTTTTCCTCAAATCCAAGCAATAAGTCAAAGTTGAATAATTTCCTCAACTTTTTCAGACTTATATGCCCTAGGCGTTTATGCCACATATTCACATCAACAGTAAAGGCACTCTCAATATAAGCAGAAGATTAATGATTTTCATTATCAGATAATTTGAACAGTCCTTGCTCTACATCAAATTCCTCTGAGAACAAGATTCTTCCATGTTTGCCCACAGTCACCTTGTTAGGAATAAACCTAACTTCAAAACCCTTCTTAACTAAGGCAGAGACCGAGACCAGATTGCGCCTTATAGATGGCACAATTAACACGTCAGTTAGTACAATTGGTTTGCCTTGTACATATATCCTGAAGGATCCAATACCCAAAACATCTGAGAAAGTATTGTTTCCCATATACACACGATATTCTCTAAGTTGATATTCCTTTAGGTCCATTGCCCCTTCCTTGGTTTTCGAGATGTGTCTTGTAGCTCCTAAGTCTATCCACCAACCTATCATTGGGCGGTCTAAATATAAGCATTCTGAAATCACGCAGATTATATCCTGCTTCTCCGACTGTCCGTGTTGTGGGTTGTTTCCTCCACCTTTCTTGTTGTGACAGCCCCTTTTGTAGTGTCCCATCTTTCCACAGTTGAAACACTTGACATGAGAAGCGGCTTCTTGCGATTTCTTAAAATTTTGACCGCCTTTCTTGTTATTCTTGCCAAACCTTTTATTTAGTTTCTTTTTCTGGTTGGATTTGGAGTTGTACGCTAACTCATCCTAAACCACTAGCAATTTCTCTTTCTTGTTCTTGAGCATATGTTCTTCCTCTATTGCTAGTTTAAGGGGTAACTCAGAAAGGTTGATTTCTGAACCTAGTCTTAGAGCAGTGGTGACCGTGTTCAATGACGGGGGTAGACTGTTCAATATTATTGATATTTGCGTCGGTTCGAAGATGACTGATTTTGCTACGGCTAAGTCTCTAGCCATTACCAACATGTGATTCACATGCTCTACTACATTTTCTCCTTCTTTCATTCTGAAGGAGTTGTATTTCTGTAGTAGCAACTACACATGCAATTTTGCAGTTGTATCATATTTAGCTGTTAATGAGTCAAACAACTCTTTTGTGATCTCATATTCTTCAAAGACCATAATCAAGTCATCCTCCATATAAGTTAACATGATCGTCCTTCCTATGGTATCATCCTTTAGAAATGTTGATGCAAATGAGCAACAGATAGAAATATTTTATACATTTCTAACTGTTGCTCATTTGCATCTGGGGGTGGAGGACGCATGGTTTCCTTTAGCACGTACTCAACACCTTCTAGTGTTAGAGCCAAAGGAATTCTTCTCTTCCATGTTTGGAAGTTCAGACCGTTCAGCTTTTCCGTTTTTGCCAATTTCGATACACATATCCTAGAACTCATTTTTATATGTTTGGCAAAAATAACAATTAAGCGGTCTAAAAAAAAATCAACACAAAAACGCAGGCACACATTGCAAGAAACATGTTAAAGTGTTGCATAATATGTAGCAAGTAATCCTTTTGAAAATTTTCTAAGGGGTTTTCTACCTCTGTGCTCCTAAAAGAATACCAAGGGACAAAACTATAATTTTATCTATTTATCATTTTTTTGTAATTTTGTAAAACCTTGAGGACAAACTTGTAAAATTACTATTTGGTATTCCTGTAAAATTCGCAACTAATTGGGGTTAAAATCATAATTTTAACCCTCAGGGTGAATTTGTAATTTTTTAAAAGAATAGGGGTAAATCCGTAATTGAAATCAAGCATGGGAAACATATTTTGATCATTCATTGAAATCATCTTCATATCTCCCGAGAAAGAAGAAAATCCCAATGGCCATTTGGCTAGATTTTGCATGTTTAAATGATGTTGCCGAGTATGAAGCACTCGTAGAAGGCCTAAAAATTTCGAAAATCTAGGAACTCATACATTGAAGTCTTTGGAGATGCTTTTTAAGCTTTCGAAAAACTTGACAAGACAAAAATGAAAGATTCATGAAGAATTGGCCATTAGAGTGGTCGGCTCTTTCAAAACATGCACAATTGGCACTCACGATTTGGATGGCTTGCCAAAATGACCAAAATTTAAAAACTTGGTGTCAAGACATTGAAAATTTAAAGGGAGGATTTCCCAAATTTGCTTCTTCAAAAAGATCAAGTTTTAAACAAATTTAACCCTACATATGACTTTGAAAAGAAAATTTTCAGCATCGTGTTGATATGAAAACCTTGATGAGGTTAGGATAAATACATGAGTCCCACGATAGAAAATGTGGAGACCATGTCAAATCAAATATGATGGCCATGAAGATCACTTAGGGCTGGTTATGTTTCCCATCCTTAAGCAAAAAGTGTCATGATCATGTTAGAAAGACCATAAATGTCAAATGCATGGGCATGTCATCCCATCGTCCCATAGAATTCCCTTTTGAAAAAACCATGGCCCTTCACCATGTGGCCATGTGAATCATTCATCTCCATCAAACTAGGGGCATTTAAAAATGCATCCCCTAGACACTTTCCATGGAAAATCAATTTCATGAAAAATGTATCAACATCATGTCATGTGAAATACATTTCAAATTTTCATCATTCATAAAGCATGTATTTCCATCGAATCACATGGAATGCATATCATTCATCTCCATTCAAACTAGGGGCATTTAAAAATGCATCCCCTAGACACCTTTCATGGAGAATCAATGTCATGAAAAATGTATCTTCATCATATCATGTGAAATACATTTCATATTTTCATCATTCATAAAGCATGTACTACTACAACTACTACAACTAAGGCTTTTCCCATACTAGATGGGGTTAGCTACATGGATTCTTTGTTTCCACAAAGCCCCGTCATAATTTATACAATACATCCATGATAAATAAGTCCGACAAAGTTTTATGCTGGTTGTCGGAAGCCTAACACAACCCTCCTCCTTCATCCGGACTTGGGACCGACAATGCAAGGGTGATCCCTTACATAAGTCCGATAAAATCAATACTGCTATATACATTAAAAAATGTTACAAGAATAACTTTAAGCATCAGCGACCAATAAAGTCCAGATGTCAACAAAAGGCACTTTTTCATTATGTAAAACTTTCGGTATGCATTGGAGGAAGGACTAAAAAAGAGAGATTTGAAGAAAATAGAAAAAAATATAGTATGGCCACAAGAAATGGCAATAGGCACAGGTATCCATTCAGAAGTATAAACTGTGCAGGCTTATTTTTCCGTCTGTATGGAAAGGGAAAAATATAGAACGCCCTAGTTTCATGTTTCAATCAGATTGGCGGAAAAGCTCAGAATGGCATAGTTTCATGTTTCAATTAGGTTGAGGATTTTGAGATACCCAAATTAGATAGAGGAAAACAAGGAAAGGTGGCAGCCCAAGTAGGAATGTCTCCATGTCATAAAAAAGGCAACAAAAATCGATAAATCATGTTGATATTATAGGTAGAAATTTAGCAGACCCCAAAAATGCCCAATAGTCGAAAGGTCTATGTTAAATTCTTTCAAAAAGATTCTTAAAATTGAGCTCCTTTGAAACTTCTTGAAAGAAGGATCAAGGTTGATTGTATAACCCCAAAGGAAGGAATTTATGCTTTACGAAAAGTAGAGTCTTCAAAAACGAATTGGTGACATTCCAAAAATCCTTGGCTTACAAAATAGAGCCTTGTTCAAAATATCAAAATATTTTCAAATGGCAGATGTTATTAAGAAATGGGACGATCTCTGTTGAATCGAATAACCAAAGGGATAAGCTT
The DNA here is from genome assembly GCA_036023115.1 of Brasenia schreberi. Classification (NCBI taxonomy): domain Eukaryota; kingdom Viridiplantae; phylum Streptophyta; class Magnoliopsida; order Nymphaeales; family Cabombaceae; genus Brasenia; species Brasenia schreberi. The sequence goes on along the minus strand of JAYKKT010000063.1, from coordinate 13,057,456 downwards.
TCCCCCCATTTTACTTCTCTCTCCAAAAAGAAAAATTGGCAATGTTTAAAAGAAAAAGAAAAGAACAAAGAGAATACAAAACTCCTCGAAAAGGAAGTCTTTCCCAAAAAGGGAATACAAAAACTTCTTAAAACATTGCGTGGAATGCATATCATACATCACATACATATCATTCACCCAAAGAAGCTCAGAAAGGTGGCAGCCCAAGTAGGAATGTCTCCATGTCATAAAAAAGGCAACAAAAATCGATAAATCATGTTGATATTATAGGTAGAAATTTAGCAGACCCCAAAAATGCCCAATAGTCGAAAGGTCTATGTTAAATTCTTTCAAAAAGATTCTTAAAATTGAGCTCCTTTGAAACTTCTTGAAAGAATGATCAAGGTTGATTGTATAACCCCAAAGGAAGGAATTTATGCTTTACGAAAAGTAGAGTCTTCAAAAACGAATTGGTGACATTCCAAAAATCCTTGACTTACAAAATAGAGCCTTGTTCAAAATATCAAAATATTTTCAAATGGCAGATGTTATTAAGAAATGGGACGATCTCTGTTGAATCGAGTAACCAAAGGGATAAGCTTTCCCCCCATTTTACTTCTCTCTCCAAAAAGGAAAATTGGCAATATTTAAAAGAAAAAGAAAATAACAAAGAGAATACAAAACTCTTCGAAAAGGAAGACTTTCCCAAAAAGGGAATACAAAAACTTCTTAAAAAGGAGCCCTCTCTTTGAAAGAAAAAAAGGAAAAAGAAAAAGAGAATGCAAAAACTCCTCAAAAAAGAAGTCTTCCCAAAAAAGGGAATACAAAACTTCTTCAAAAGAGGTATTCTCTTGAAAAAGAAAAAAGAAAAAAAAAGTCAAAGCTCAAAAGAGCAATTTTCCGACTCTTTGCCTAAAACCACGGGACGCTTCAGAAGGGACCGTGGTAACTCTTTCCCATATCCCTACAACTTATCCCAAATGAAAAAAGGTTCAACTGTGAAAATCCTAAAGTAGGAATAGAACCTACTTATTTGGATTTTATTTTGTTTGAGAACTAGACTTTGTTTTGTGGGAAATAGAACTTTGAAATGTTTTCCAAAATTTCCTACCGAAAACCTATACCTAATAGTAGGTATTGAAACCCGAATAAAGGGAAGTATGAAAAATTGGAAGTCCTTTCGATAAAAGATAAAAGGAGTTCCTTTTGAAAAAGAAATTTTCAAAAACCCAAAATTGTCAAAAAGACAAAGGGTAAAAACCTGCTTAGAGCAGACAACCTCAAAAGGCTCTCTTCAGGCTCGAAAACCCAAGAATGTCAAAAGACATGGATAAAAAGCCTACTTGGAGCAGACAGCCTCAAAAGGCTCTCTCTAAGCTCGAAAACCCGAGAATGTCAAAAAGACATGGGTAAAACCTGCTTCGAGCAGTCAGCCTCAAAAGGCTCTCTTCGGCCTCAAAAACTCCAAAATAAAACTCCACCCCGTTAGCTCACTCATGCATGCATTCAAGATTCATTCATGCATGATCATACCTAGGAAAAGCAACCCAGCTAGGAAAAGTCTCCTTTCGGCTAAAAATCACCTCCCGTGGTCAAAGAAAACAGGGTTTTTACGAAACAAAGGATGGTGTATTCTCAAGAAAATTTGAGAGAAAAATCATAAAAGGGTGTTTCTTCTTTGCCATTATCCGAATAAATTTGGATAATGCCAAAGAGGAGCATCTGTAAACACCCCAAAAATGCCATGTTTTTAAACTCCCAAACTTCAAAAGCAAGCTAAAGGCCAAAACAAAAGAAAGAAGAAAAATTCAAGCCCGTTCGAAGAAAAGCCAGCCAGAAGGCAAAAAACCATAATTCGGATCAAAATCAAGTTCAACTCTCAAAAGAAAACAGAAGCCAAACCCTTGATAAAGCCATCAGAAATCAAGCACCAGGCCTGTCAAAAAGAAAATCCGAAGATTGACTTCATCCAAAACAAAGCCTGAGACAGAACTAGACGGATCAAAAATCAGACGACAAGCAATCCTGAAAGCGAAACTGGTCGGTCAAAGGGACTGGGAAAAACCCAGCCTAAAATCGGGTCATCAACGGAACCGAGGCCCGTTCAAAATCGCCCGTTTCAAACACCAAAGAAGGACAGAAGAAAGAAATTTTGGATTGAAATTGGACAAAAATATCTAGATCCAGATCCATTTGGATTGGGTTGGATCTTTCGATCCAAACCCAAATCCAAGATCCACCCCTTGGCCTATAAATAGAGCCAAGGGGGGGAAGCAAATTCACGTGAACTTTTGTGGAGAATGAGAGGGCTTAAAAAGTAGGAGAGAGAGTGTGGAAAAGTCAAGAATAGTGGGCTTGACTTTGTTGGGCTAGCTTGGGCTTGAGCCATGTTGGCCTTGACCTAGGGGTGGGCTACAACAAGGAAGTGATTGGCTTGGACGTGGGCTGCAACCATGGCTGCAAATGGTGGACTATGGTAGACCGGCTGCAAGAGGTAAGCCCCTAAACCACACCTAACCGACCCCACTCAAACCTAGCCAAACCACACCCACTCGGCTGGACCAAACCTACCCTAACCGACCTACCCCATGACCTAAAACCTGCCCTAGCTGCAACCTTGCCCCAACACCCAGCCACCTAACCGACCTACCTAGCCCAACTAAACCACACCCAAAACCGCCACTTGTTTCCCTTGAACCTAGTTCACCCCACCTAACCGACCTACCTAAACCTACCCAAAACCACACCCAAACCGAACCCAGCTAGGTGTTGGCTACACCTAGCTCGCCCCCTTAAACCTAAACCACACCCGGCTAAGCCCACTTGCTGGCCGAGCACTCCCCTTTGACCTGCCATCAACAGAACTACAACCCTTGAACCCACCTAAACCTAGCCCCTCACCATTCGGCTAACCCACTCTCCCTTAAACCTAGCTACACCTGCAACAGCCCCATGTACACCCAACCCAAACCGATTTGGCTAGGTGCAGGCTGCACCTAGCTCGCCACCCTTGACCTGTCCTCAACCCACACCCTAGCCAAAACCGAACCCTTCAACCTAACCCCTAAAACCACACCTAGACTACACACCATCCCTCACCCTAAACCGGCCCTAACCTGCCCCACTTGCTGCCTTGAATCACCGAACTAAACCCACATCTTGGCCGACCTTTGGCTGGCTGCACCTTGATTGGCCGAATCCCACCCAAACGTGAACCTAGCTCAACCCTTGAACCACTCCCTAAACACCTAACCCACCTGCCACAACTCACCACTCGGCTGAAACCCATTTAAACCTAGCCATGGCCTAAACCGAACCCAGCTAGGTGTTGGCTGCACCTAGCTCGTCCCCTTGAAACTGAACCTAACCCACTCTCAAACCAACTTGGCTAGGTGCTGGCCGCACCTAGCTAAAACTTTTTTTGACTCACCCACCTAGAACCTAACCCACTCTAAAACCAACTCGGCTAGGTGCTGGCCACACCTAGATAAAAACCTTTTGACTCACCTCCTTGGTGTCGACCTAACTTGAACCCCACAGCCTTGGCCAACCGCACCCTAACCTGCCCCAACACCTAGCTAAAACCTGCCCTAAAACCCACGGCTGCCTGCACCCAGCCAGAATCGAGCCCCTCACCACTCGACCTGCCATCAACCGAGTACCTTGGCTAACCTACTTGGCTGCAACCTGGCCCAAGACCACAACCGATTTGGCAAGGTGCTGGCTGCACCTAGCTCACACCTAAACTACCCACTTAAATCTGCCAAGACCGAACTGACCTAGCTTGGGCTGAACTTGTTGGCCCTAGACTTGGCTGAACCAAGACCAACCCATTCAAACCTAGCCATCCCTTGCCTAACACCTTGGCCGATCCTTTGAACCTAGCCCTAGCTGCCCCTTTGACTCAGCTGCAGCCCCTCTAACCAAGACCTTAGCTAACCCATTTGGCTGAACCAAGGTCGGTTGAACCGACCTTGGCTTCATCTCAAAACTGCACCTAGCTCACACCAACTTGCACCCAAGCTGCACCCAATCCAAACCGGCGGCACCTAGGTTGACTCATACTCAAGCAACATCACCTTGGAACCAAACCAAGGGACTTACCTCATGGCTGCGACGAAGGAAGACCCAAGCGAACCCAAGAGACTAAATCGAGCGAAGATTTGTAAGTCTCTTTGATTTCGATTTTAAATTGTTCAAATAAATTCAATTAAATTCGGAAACTGGGTTGTATTAATGGAGCGAAGTCTCCCCCTGGATTGTAATATTCACGGATAAAACACGAGCTCACACACGTGCACTTGAGCCTTTCCGCTCTTAAACTGCACACGAGCACACACACGTGCACTTGAGCCTTTTTGCTCTTAAATTGCACACGTTCGCACTCACGTGCACTCGAGCCTTCTCGCTCTTAAGCTAATTATATATATTTCAATTCGGGTAAATTTACTTCGTGAAAGTCGTGTGAGTTGCATTTACTTTCGGGTGGATTTACTTTCCAGTCGTGTGAGTTGCAATTACATTCGGGTGGATTTACTTTCAAGTTGTGTGAGTTACAATTTAAATTTCACACAAGAACACCCACGAGCACTCGAGCCTTTCCACTCTTTACACTCACACACATTGAGCCTTTCCGCTCTTAGGATAAACATATATATATCCTTCAGTTTGTGTGAGTTTACTTTAGTGAAAGTAGAGTCACATTTCAATTTGTGTGAGTTTACTTTTGTAGAGTCGCACTTTAATTCGTGTGAGTTTACTTTTGAGAAAGTCGAGTTGCACTTAAATTCGGGTGAATTTACTTTGAAGCAGCGCGAGTCACCCATAAATTCGTGTGGATTTTACATTAGTGAAAGTTGCGTGAGTTGCATTTAGATTGGCGTGAGTTTACTTTCAAGCAGAGTGAGATACAATTTCAATTTGGGTATGTTCGCATCATCATTCTCAAAAACCACAAACAAAGTTTCAAAGCATCTCTGCATCCGCTCAAAAGCGGCAACCTCGCTCAAACCACGCTAAATCTAGGCTCGCACACTCCACACACAAGCCAAGGTAAATAAAACTTGCAAAAATCATAGGGTTGTCCAACCCTCGTGATAAAACTGGCCAAAATGTCGTTCAAGTTAGTTTGAAGTAAAAACTTGTTTAAAATTGAAGTTCCTAACAAAGGTTTAAAGCGAAAGATCCCACTTTCCCACAATCGCCAAAAAGTCAAAAATATTTCAAAAACCTTCGCTAGTTTGAGTAAGCTAGCTGGCACGCTCGCAAGAGACATAGGCACGAAAAGGTTCACTTCCGGTTTTATAAACTAGGAGTGAGAATTTTCATGTTTACAGAAGACCCTACCAAAAAGGAACGTCATCCACCATTTTTGGTAAGGGAAGATATCAATTGGGTGACTGAGATTGTTGATCATGAGATCCAGACTGTAGGATCCTGCTGATTTACTTGGTACTCAGTATGTTGGAAAGGACACAGGCCAGAGGATGGTTCATGGTTGGTGGTGATAGAGTTATGGGAATATGAAGAGTTGATTGAACATTACCACACAACCTCAAAGAAGAGTCCAAAGACTGATTGCAGAGAATTGTGAGAGGCATCGAAGCGCTTGGCAGGCGGACATAGATGCAATGTGTAGGAAGGCATGGTGCGTCGATAGGAGCTTGGTGCATGGTGTTCAAACATAATGCAAAGATGATAGAAAGAAGTCTAAGTCTAAGTAGAGTCCATGTACGAGTATGACTAGTGGGGCCTAGTGTAGTTGGGTCTAGATCCACACCATGGGTCTGAGTAGTGATTGTTTCATGCTGCTTACTCTATAAATGGGAGTTGGCTAGGAGTCTCAAAAGGTTAGACACTTAGACATAATCTTGAGAGAGATAAGCAAGGAGGAGAGTGGGGAGAGGTTGTTTGGGATGCCTCTCTATTGGTCAACCACCATTGTTAGAGCCTAGCATGACAAGGGCTTGGCAATCGGGATGGTCCCTTGGTTGTGCAGCATGGATTACTCTTGTGGGTTCTTGGTTGACAAAGCCTAAGTGATTCAAATATTTGTAGGCTACCTTTGAAGAAGATTTTGTTAAGGATCAAGCCATGAGTTTGTTTGTTCTCATCAAGCACAGGCTCGTTGGTATGGAAGTACCAACACCATTTATTGATGTATGTCTGATAACATATATGGTATTAGAGTAAGGGCATATTCTTGAGAGAGATAGGTAAGGAAGATAGTAACATCTCTCCTTGTTTTCCTTCTTTTCTGCTTCACTTCACAAGATATAAAAGGAAACCCCCTCAAAGTCAGGGAAGCCTCCTTAAATTGATGGAGAGAGGGCTTCTTAAAGGATAGGAATGGCTAGCCACTTGTCATGCCTTTTTCAAATTCTTTTTGCTCTTTCAATACAAGATCTTTGGGATCCAGTGGGCCCAAAGGTAGTTGTTTGGATCACCCTTCCTGTAACACCTCTCCTTGACTTTAGGAAATTCAAACATAAAATTTGAATTTCGAATAAGGCCTCTCTTTATCTCACCGGGTTTAGCTTTATCTCAAAAAAATTGAAACATAAAATTTGAACTTTGAATAAGGCCTCTCCTTGTCTGCTGCCCTACTCACCAGAGTAGGCATTATCTCCAAGAAATTCAAATGTAAAATTTGAACTTGAATAAGGTAACTAGGCTCAGAGGTAGTTTGACATTGGAAAGGTTTAGCTAAGGATTATAGGATATAATTGGAAACAAGTATATAAAGGTGTTCACTTGGCTTTTATGCCCCGATATGATGAACCTTTTGAGATCACTCAAAAATCGATTGTGTTGCTTATTGGCTTGGCCTATCAGAATGGTTGAAAATACACCTTGTCTTTCATATAAGTCAGTTGAAATCGATGTATCAAGACCCACTAGGACTACTAAACAACCTTGTCATTAGTAAGTAAAGAATTGCATAAAGTAAAATAAGTTGTTGGGTATGAAGGTGTGCGGTAAGGGGCAGAGAATAATTACTTTATACCATGTGCGTTGGGTTGGAAAAATAGAAGAACATGATTGTTGGCTATCGGTTACCGATCTTTGGTAGCATGAAGACCTTATCAACCTAAACTGTGTGGCCTCGAGGACTAAGTCCAAAAGCCGGTGTGAAAGAATTGTTATACACCCAAGAGCGACACCCGAGCATGGAGAAGCTTCACAACCGAGTGACTATAGGGAGGCTTTACATCTAAAAATCTCTACTGACACTTAGTGGATGGGATTCTAAGTTGTGTAAGTAAGGACATAGACTTAGAGAGTCAATAAGTGCTTAGATAGTGTCCAACCAAAGGTTCAATCTCTAAGTTAATAGCAAGGAGGGCTGGTAGACCCTTCTTCAATCCATGTTCAATTTGGATGGCCGATAAGAAGTCACCAAGTTCACTACAACCATCTCACCCAGTGTTTGGGGGCATTTGGTCGCAATAGGGCTGGTGCCCCTTGGCACCTGTTGAGGGGTTGTGGCATGGGGACCAATATCATGATTTTGCTACAGCTGGTGCATGGTATCATTTGTTTAGTAGGGGCATCTTTCCTTTGAGGGCAAAGAGGCGACTACCAAAGTCTGCATAGGGTAGTAGGCACAACAGTTGTCTCTCTAGGAGGCTTGTCAAGGTTGCACCACAGTATGAATTTTGCTTGAAGAGCTTCATCGGTGATCAATGTCGTCAAGATGAGGAGCGGGTATGGTCTTAGACTCTCGTAGGAAATCGAATAGATCCACAATGAGGGGTATGGGGTACCAAGCACCATCACTTTGTTGAGAGCCTGATAATCGATCCATATCCTCAAGGAGCCATTCCGCTTCCTTTGGAACAACATGGGAGAGCCGTAAGGGCTCTTAGAAGGTTGTATTATTCTTTCATAGAGCCATTAGATAGGCATCCTGGCATGGAGGTTAGACACTCAGAGTGAGCACTATAGCATGGTTCCTCTCATGGCACATGGGCAATCTCTTAGGTAGCTCTAGGAATTACATATTCATGAGCTCCTTTAGTATAGCTTGCACGACTCTGGAAACCAGGATAGTATCCACTATATGTTCAACCTGTCACCATCATGGTACATACTATATCAAGACCCCAAGTGCTCGAAGAGGACAACATGCTTGTTATTCCAAACCCTATTGATTGTGTGGCACACCTAGAGGAATAACTATATTATTTATAGGTTGAGTTGAATGAGGCCTGTGCAAGTTTGTTTTTGTCTAACCCTACCACTACTCTACTGTAGAGGTGTTGCAAGTACTACTATTGCCAGCAATGCATGGTACTTCCCCTACAGGATCTTCTGTTCAATGGCCTAAAATACTAGAACCTAAGAATTTTATGGGTTTGAGGGATGTGAAAGTTATGAAAAACTTCATCTACAACTTGGATAGATTTTTTGAAGCTACCCAAACTCCAAAAGGGGATCGTCTCCGAGCTTTTATCCACTACCTTGAGGGCAACACAAAGATATGGTAGAGAATGAAGTAGAAGGTGATAGGACCCATTGGACTGCATATTATCACTTCATGGGATAGACTTTTCAATGACAATTTATGCCTATCTACAAGGACTGGACATCATAGACATGAATGGATATCATAGGCATGAACAAGAAAGTCCTAGCATGGCCCCCAAACTATTGGTAGAGGCTAGGGTAGTTTAATCATTCAAGTTAGAAAGCTTATAAATAGGTAGATTAGGGTTAAACCTGGTAAGAAGGAAGAGAGGTTGGACGGTAGCCTGAGAGGATGTTTTTCTATATTTTGGGGCAGATTGGAGGAATGCCTCCAATCTGCCAGTATCTGTAAGCTTTATTATTTCTATTAATGATATTATTTTCAACAGTATTTGTTATTATTAGTGCATTTGCTATTCTAGCCTTTTTAAAGGTTTTTTTATAGTCATCCTCTAGTGACTCACGATTGTTGTATATGTGTATTGGATATCCGTTGTTTCATTTAACACGTTGAACTATCATCTTCATTACATGATATCAAAGCCTATCTTCTCTTTGCAATTATCAAGTCGTCATCTCAGGAAGCATGCCAAAGTCTAGAAGTCTTTATTAAAGGGACTTAGAGATTTATGGTACTTTTTCAAGCATTTATCTAAGTTAACTCCTTTGAAGCTTGTACTCCTTAAAGATAAACAAAAGGGTTTGAATTTTTTATTAATATTTTTCAAGTACAAAACATGGACCCCAATTAATGGAAAACTATTTATATTTTAAAGAATTATGGAACTATTTGAATGGATCGAAGGTGAACTCTCTATAAATACCACTTTTGAACAAAAAGAGGAATTCCAATGAGACCATAAGACGATCTTATGGGTTCTTATGAACAATGTAAATGATTACATTAAAGACACTTTGATCGACTTTACTAATGTCAAAGAAGCATAAGAATACTTAAAGAAATCTCATGTTCAGAATGATGTGACATATAGGATGGTATTACATAATAAAATGTTATCACTAAGATAAGGAGACAAAGGGGTGAATGAGTTATATAGTGAGTATTCCAATATTTGGAATAAATTAAATGGATATAAAAAGAAGTGTACACAATGTACAATGTGAAGAAAATGAAGACTTCGTATACAATGTATAAGGTCCTCCCTTATACTCTAAATGGTGGAAACAAGACTTAATGAAGTTATGTTTCAAAAAGATTCCGCCTTAACTGCAACAAGGCCCAACACACATTAAGACATATCAACCTTCATATTTCAAAATTAAAGGATAAAGTGACACAAGGAGGAAAGTTATTTGCCACTTTTATAAGGAGGTCAGACATATTAGGCTTAATTGCCCAAGATTAAAGAAGAAGGTGGCTTGGTAGATAAAGAAAGCTCTTCTTTCTTAATTCTTGCTCTTCATGAAAAATAAAGTTTCTTAAGCACAATTGAAGGAGAAGGCAATCATTGGTGTGATATGCTCTACTTTCACACATGACACTCAAGGTATGACTCCTTTGTTACTTGATTCAGGTACATTTCATATTATTTGCAATAAAAAACTTTTGAATTTATGCATAAAAAAACCTTCAAAACTAAAGGTTAACAAACTAGGAGACCTTCAAAACAAAAATCTTTCAATTCCTAAAATTAGTGTTGTTTTAAAATTAAATTTAAATTTACTTTGGTATCTCAAATATCGGATAATAGTTGTGTTATAACCTTCTCATCTACCGGATGCATTATAAAGGATCACCTCTCGAAAAAGGTGATTTGATGTGGCCATAGAGAAGGAGGATTCTATGTAATGGATTATATGCATAATATCGGATATTCAAATATTTTGTATCAATGTCCTATTGGAATAAAAAATATTGAGGATTTCTCTTGCAAAGGCATTTTTCTTGGCAAAATGTAACTTCTTCCATTTCCACACAAAGAATATGTTACAAGTAAACCTTTTGAAATTGTATACTCAGAAGTTTGGGGTCCCACACCCATTATGTGAAATGAGGTGTCTCCTATTATGTCTCTTTATTGATGACCTTACTAGATATACATAGGTATATCCATTAAAGGCAAAATCCGATGTTTTAAAAAATTTATCAAATTCCATAACCCTATTAAGATCAATTTGACTATGAATCAAGGTATTTAGGTCTCATTCAAGAAGAGAATTTGTATCAAATGAGTTTGAAAGGTATCTTGAAAACTATGGGATTCTTCACCAAACATCTTTTACTAAAACTCTCCAACAAGATGGTATTATCGAATGAAAGGATCGGCACATTGTGGAAACCACTATAACCTTATTAGTATCTAGTGGAGTCCCAAAAAATATTTGGGCAAAAGCCATTATGACTTCTGTCTATCTAATAAATTGCATGCATTCATCAATATTATAAAATATTTCTCCTATTGAAAAATTGTTTAAGCTTATACCTAACTATTCTAGATTAAGAGTATTTGGGTGTAAATGCTTTGTATTTACAAACAAAGAATATAAACTATTTCCGCATGTAATTGAATGTGTATTCTTTGGTCCAATCTTGCATTGAGCATAGGCAACAATCATACCCACAGAGAAGGTTGGTCCGAGCAACAACATTCTTCTCAAGCATTTTATCAAACAATTTCATGTTTCATTCAGCACCAAAATCTCTAGACCTCCAAGCTCGCAAACTGCACATATCCTATGATCATTGCATTGCATGAGACGACGTCCCTTACATTTTTCTCGAAAAAATTCCACCGCTTTGAATAAGCTTCCATGGCAAACGAGGGTTGTGATGAACATATTGATGAGAAAGACGTTGGACTCTAACCCAAGTTGCAGAACAGGCACGTAAATTTGTTTGGCATGGGACGAAAGGTCGGATAGAGAGCACACATTTGGCACGCTAAGTGTGAAGTGGTAGGGCATGACGCCTTCCCTCTTGATCCTTAGGAAGAGCTCGAGTGCTGAGTCAGGGTCTGGGTTGTCATGCTACAAGAGCCAAGAATCATGGCAGACCTAGAGATGATGTTCCATTCAGGCATTTCGACGAGCATTTTTCGGGCATCGTCCAGGCGGCCGCATATGGCGTACATGTTCATAAAATGGTTGAGGAGGAAGATGGAGGTGAAGTGACTCTTTATGACCCTGGCGTGGAGGCACTCCCTTCGTTCGTGCATTTGTCGCATCCACATGCTTGCGAGAAGAAGGTAAGCTTCTCCTCCTTCTCTGCTTCCATGGCAAAGAGGGGTTCATACGTGATGGATTGCAAGGAGTCGATTGGGTCATGCGTATAACCTAGCTAGATGCGACGAGTGCCTCCATGCCAGGTAAGCTTCTCCTCCTTCTTATCACAAAGAATATCTGATGCTCCTCTCCATTTTAACCAACCAGTATTAATTCTATGTGTAACTGTAAACACCCTAAATCAAATTCTTTTCAACCCCCCCAATTTCGAAAGCCCAAATGATTTAAAACCTTTCGCTTTAAAATGAAGATTTTAAATCTTTAAAAAGGTGTCAAATTGAAGGTTTTAAATTAAAGTTAAAGGGACAAAGCCCGAATGGTTTAAACGAATCAGGCGAACAGGTAGGGCCCACTTCAAGCCAGGATCGAGCTCACGAAGGATAAGCCTAGAAGCAAGGGAGTGGACCAAGTCCAAGTATATCTTCGTCAAAAAGCCAAATCAAATTGGGTCAGCTCTCACAAGGCAGCTCAAGTACTTATCATATCAAATCGAATTTAGTCAACAATTTCCTTGAACCAAGTGCAACATTTTGACCAAGGCTAGCTAGCTTTTGCAAGTTGAAATGAATTGAATTTGGGGGGTGATTCCTAAGATTTATCAAGCTATATACAGCCTATGTATCAAAATAAATCAAGCAAGGTGAAGACGGGCCACAAAGGAGGATGATCAAGGCCTTAAATCAAGCCTAGCCAAGTGCATTCAAGTCCAAACGGCTAGGATAAAAGGCACATGGATGGAACCAAGGCCTAACCCACATGGCTGAACCAACTTTGACCATGAGGGACCTCCCAATTACGTGAAGATTGAAGGCCTTGGAACTGGATTGGATCTTGGATTACCCGCCCCAAGGAAGGGCCTACAAGACCCACCCTTAGCCTATAAATTGAGGCCAAGGGTGGGGCGTGAATCCAATCTTGGGAGAGCTTTTGGAGAGTCCTGCCAAGTGCTGCAACTTTGGGGTTTTGTGAGTGTTTGAGAGTTGCTAAGGGAGAGCCTAGAGAGAGAAGGGAGTGTAGGATCTAGGCCAAGAGATTTAGAGAGAGTTTGAGTGATCAAGCAAAGGGGGAAAGGGACCAAGTGAGGGTCGGCCACTACCTTGGAGGCCGATTGATTGTGTAAGTCCGGGTAAGTGCTACTGTAATTCATTTTTTCACATCTCTTCTTCATATTCAATTCAAAAGGGGTTGTATTAATGGAGCCTTCTCTCCTCTCATGATGTAATAGAAGTAGATGTTGCTAAAATTTTCCTTTCTTTTGATTATGCACTTTATATATTTGAGTTCTTGATTCTACCTCTCTATATTCTATAAACACTCTATATTCTTTAATCCCCTCTATGCTATTAAGTATATTTCAATTCATTTCTCTTCAGCAATTTAATTCGTGATGTTGTGTTGTTCCATTTTAATTCGTGTGAGTTTGCATTACGTATGTTCTAAAAACCTGAAATCTGGTTTTCATCATCTTTGTATACGTGGATTGCTTGATTTTTAATTCTCGAACATCTGATCCAATTATTCCAAAACTTTCACACTTCTTCTATACACAGGCCCACTTCTAATAAAATTTGCAAGAATTTTAGGGTCGTGCAACATCGTAATTAAAATTATGCAAAATCAGGAAAGTTTTTGTAAACTGTCTGTTCAGCCAGTTTTCCTATAAGAGAGTCTTGGTATTCATCCCATAACTCTGTCTGTGGGTATCCAAAATCAATGATTTCTGGTTCAATGGAAAGCTGACTTCCATAGCTTTCTAGCAAAATAAAATTCATTAAATTTAGAACTCTGAGCACTGAGATACAGGCTCATCTTTGAGTTTCTGTATTTCTGTGACAGAACAGTTTCGGATGCTTGAGTAGAGGTACTTCCCAGATTTAATTCTGTAACAATACAACTCTGAATCACAATCTAAAAGATGTCCCTGACTCTCCACATCTTAGGCTTAGTCTTGTAAAATTTTGATGATTTTTGGAGGTATGTAAGACATTTAAAAAATTCGAGAAACAAGTCCTGAAAACAGAGTTTTCTGTTTTTCAGAACTTGTTCATTTTGAAACTTGAAATCGAAGTGCACTTTTTTCCATTCTCAACACCTTTGCTTTTCAGGTGAATTTGGAAGTCTCACCTATTTAGTTAGAATCCTTAAGCGCTTAGACTGACCCTTGAGCATCGATTCAAGAAAGTCTAATGTAAAAAGAACCCGCTTAGCCACAATCGCCCGTCAGATTTAATTTTTGCTAGTTTTAGAAAAATAGCTAGCACGCTCGCGCATCAAGTAGAGTTGAGAGTTTTATTCCTCTACATAAGCTTGGAGTGAAAATTTCACGTCTATAGTAACATCTTCATCAATTCTTCCATCACTCTGAAAAATTGACCCTAGGTATTTAAAACTTTCCTTTTGGGGGATGTAATGTGTGCCAATTTTAATTTCTATGTCCTCTAAAGTAACCGAATGATCAAACTTACATTTCATATATTTTGTCTTTGTTCTACTAAGTTGAGGCCTTTGCTTTCTAATGTTTCTCTATAGTTCCAATTTTCTATTAACTTTTTCCTTAGACTCCTTCTCTAATACAATGTCATCTGCAAATAACATACACCAAGGTACTTCATCTTGAATATGTTTTGTTAACTCATCAATCACCATTATAAATAAGTATGGACTTAAAGTTGATCCTTGATATAACCCAATATTAACTTCAAAGAAGTATGTCATTCATTCATGAGTCCTCACACATGTTTTTGCACCATCGTACATGTCTCTTATAAGGTTAATGTATAATAATGGGATACTTCTTTTTTCTAAGGTTCTCCAAAGAACCTCTTGGTACCCTATAATAAGCTTTTTTTAGATCAATAAATATCATGTGAAGGTCTTTCTTTTTTGCTCTAAAATGTTCCATAAGACGTATTAAAAGGTGAATCGCTTCAACAGTAGATCTGCTTGGCATGAATCTAAATTTGTTATCTGTTGTACTTAGATACTTGTCTTAACTTACGTTTGATAATTCTTTCCCACAATTTCATAGTATGGCTCATTAACTTGATACATCGATAATTCACACAATTTTAAATGTCTCTCTTATTCTTATATATGGGTATAAGTGTACTCGTTCTCCATTCTTCGAGCATCTTCTGGTTTCTTCATATTTCATTAAATAGTATAGTGAGCCAAGTGATTCCTATTTCTCCCAGTATTTTCCAAACTTTTATAGGAATATTGGCTGGTCCTACCGATTTACCACCCTTCATATGTTTAAGAATCTCTTTGACTTCAGTCTTTTGGATACGTCGGTAGAAATTATGGTTTATATACTTTTCTGATTTAGCTAACTCTCCTAAGCTAATACTAACATCTTTATTTTCATTAAAAAGCTTATAAAAATAGTTTTTTCATCTATTTCTTATATCATCATTTGCCACTAGAATTTTTTCATCCTCGTCTTTCATGCATCTAATAGAATTAAAATCGTTAGTTTTCTTATCTCTAGCCCTAGTTATCCTAAAAGTATCTCTTTCACCCTCTTTTGAGTTGAGTTTTTTATATAAATCCTCTCAAATTTTAGCTTTTGCTTCACTGACAGTCTTTTTCACTTCTTTCTTTGCTTTCTTATAAGCCTCTAAAGTTTTACTAGTTTTCTTAGCATAATGTAATTTATAACATGCCCTCTTTGCCTTGATTTTATTTTGTACTACTTCACTCCACAACCAAGCTTTTTTTGTGCCGGTAAACCTCCTTTAGATTCACCTAACACATCTTTCACCACTTTCCTAATATGTATAGAAATTAATAAGTGATAAAATGAGAGAAAATTGTTTAAGATCATTTGAACATGTGAAAAGATGACCAAAGAAAGCTCAAGTAAGAAAGTATGAAAAACTAGATGGTGAAAATGTTAAAAAGGAAAGAGGAAGACCATAATAGTGTTAGAAAGAAACAATAAAGAATGGTCTAACGTAAGTTGAGTTAACCATTAGCATGGCATATGATCGAGCTATGTGAAAGCAAAGAATCCATATAGCTGACCCCATCTACTATAGGAAAAGGCTTAAGTGCTGCTAGGACATAGTTCATGGCTAGGTTTTTGGTAATATTCTGCTAGATGTTTGATCATAGTTCTAGACATTTACTCAGCCTTCTTTACGTTTATCCCCTTCTTTATATGAAGCCAGTGAATGTCCACATAGCACTTTCTTCTTACAATTTTCCAAAACATTGGTGCAAATAAACTGTTCTGTTTTATATTTTTGTCATAACAGAGAACCATGAAACAAAGTGGAGACCTTGCCAAAACACAGCAAAAAGCACCAATCAAGGACATATATGATATATCATAAGCATGAAGACATCCTCAAAAATAGTAATATCAAAAGAGTATATACATACATGCACGCACACGTGCACACACACACACACATATATATGTATATAGAACATCAGGAGAAAGAGAACTTACTTCACCTTTCTTCGTTTCATTCAGCCGGTTGTAAAATTTCAGGACATACAGATCCTAAGAATGAGAACAACCATAAGTTCTTGAAGTTAGACCAGTTTACTCAAACCGAGAAATTTATTTTACAGAATATGGAAAAGAAAATCTTAGCATGCTGGGAAGATCCTTAATGAAATTTACTCCGTGAGGAACTTTTTTGCAACCAAGTTCTTCCACCATTAGAGAAGGGCCAGCGACACCTTTCCTGATGGGTTTGCAGACAAAAAAAACACAAGTTTACATGTCATGCAATGAACTCATCGGAAGAGGATATATTTTCAGGAGATCTAAGACACATCAAGGTTAAATAGGAGATAGTTATAAGGCATGTAACATTCAATAGCCTTTTGCAAGCAGTAAGTATGTTTCTCAGGATGATGTCCGGTAAACCATGGTCATGATAGCCTTTTGCAAGCAGTAAGTATGTTTCTCAGGATGATGTCTGGTGAACCATGGTCATGATAAGGACAAAAGTTAGAATATGCACCTATCAGGCGGTCACTAACAGCCAAACAAACAGGTAAATGTTTTTCTTCCATTTTATGTCATTTTCACCATTTCATGTACAGCATGCATATCCGATGGGAACCATAAAACTATGCACATTTTGGCTACATTGCATGCACATATACCTGAAAAATATAACTAAAGTTGTATATCAACTCAGTGTGCTCTATGGTTGCCTGCCCCTGAGAACTATTAATATGATTTTACCAAAATTTGCAATCTGCAGATTATTTACACTAATTTAAGACTTATCCCAAGGTAATCCCTAACTCCATTACAGGCTTTAGCTCTTTAATTTGTTTCTCTAGTCAAACAAATGAATTCTATAGTAGAAAAACAAGTGGCTCCCTATATGGAACTTTATTCAGCATTGTGCTCTTAACATATCTTCCCCATATCAACCAAATGTACAAGTATAGGCATGTATATGCTCCAAACTTCTCGTACATTTCAACATGGTCACCATTCTGTGAGAATTTCATGTAGGAAGTACCACAGTTTAATCTTTGTTTTCTTTCTTCCTGATCTTCATTACTATCTTGTTGACATTGGTTGCTTTGCTCAGGGTTGGTATTGATCATGACGGTAAATAACAAAGACAACTTATCACCTGCTGGAAGTTATTCTTTCTGCTGACCATGCAATACATATTGTTGGTTTTGTTGGAAAAAGAGGAGTTTAGAATATATGTCCTCGTCATATGGATGAGTTGCCTACAACATGACACCATTAATAAATATTATAGGTTTTGTTCGAGTGGGTGCGAGAGAAATTGGAGCTTTTTTTAATGTAATCACATGAAAAAGAGAAACAAAAGAGAAACACACTGGAGCATGCTCGACTACGTGATTTGGTATACGTTGCCTGCAACATGAAGTTAAGGCAAAAGTAACAATTTTAAAAATATTTATTTTGCTACCTAGTTCTTTCTTATTAATAATGAATGAATTTAGAGGATGAAAACTGGAGGACACTCTAAGCTAAAGCAAAACTTGAAGTTAGAGATGATGAAAATGAAGGTGTTGGATGGTGAATCCAATTATAGAAGAGGAATAAGGAGGAGATGATGATGATGGAGATGGTGATCCAAACTATGTTGATTATAATGCATTTGTTGATTATGATCCATGTTATGGATGATTATAATTTATTTTAACTTTTAATTGTAACTTGGTAATGTTCTGGTCTTGATGGTTGTAAGTTGTAACTTTGTAACTTTATTGTTTATTAGTTAAATGTATTCAGTATTCACGTTATGGTATGGATGCTTGTTCATTATGTGATGTTATTTAACTTTATGATTCTCTTCTCACAATTTGCTTGAAATAAAGCTTTTTTTTATTCGATTTTGTTTAATGTTCATTGTGTTATATATATTTTATTCATTAAGTTCACTTTTTGCATTTTTTTGGAATTTTTAAATATTTTATTTTTATCAACAAATGTAAATTTATATTGTATCGTACCATATGATATAGTATGATATGGTATTTACAACATTGCATTAAAGCATCGGCTTCATTACACAACCAACACTATTAAAATCAAAATCAAGCATTTTTCACATTAAAGGAGTTGGCTTCTTGTATTCCTTATCGCTGTTGTGGCTCTATCTTGCATCGTACCACATTTCTCTCACTATGCATTATCATGTGTCGTGGTTTCTTCCAAACACTTATGAACCCTTCGTAAGCCTCTTTGTAGTGTTAATGTTTAGCATCTTTTAAGGAACACAATTTGACCAACTCTTCTCTAAAACACCATAGGTGTTCTCTGGTGTTATACCCACTTTTTCTCTAACAATCTTGGTGGACTTTCTTGTGGTGGAAATCCACTTTGACATTTACATTTCAGTTGGAGACTCCCTTTGCGTGCTTGTCCAACACTTTGTCTCATATTAACCTATAGGTCTCATTATTGCTTTACAATGTGTTACATCCTCTTGTTATCAAGATCATTGTTGTTCAATACGTATCATATCGTATATTGTTTTGTTCCATGTAATGTATCATATCGGTTTTTAATACTAAAAAATTAGAAAAAAATCACAAAAATTTAAAAAAAATCATGTAAATTAAAATTAATTCATATAATAAGTTGAGTACATATTCATGAATCACCATTCAATATATTGTAATCAGGATGAACTAAATAATCTTCATCTTCTCCTTTTTGTTAAAGATCATCACCACCTTCAGTTTCAAAATCAAAATCACCATCCCCTTGATGTTATTGCACTCCTTTCAAATTAATCCATTGAATGTCTTATTCAGTTAGGAGTGTATTTGCTTCACTATCTTCCATAATTCACTCCTCTAGAGACTTATTAGATCAAATTGGTTCTCTCCCCTATTTGACTTTATTAATTGCTTGCAAGAAAGATAAGTAAATAATATTAAAATTAAATAAAATAAAATATTAAATTGAATACTTAAACTCCGCCCATGTAAGGGATCACCCTTGCATTGCCGGTCCCAAGCCCGGATAAAGGAGGAGGGTTGTGTTAGGCTTCCGACAGCCAGCGTAAAACTTCGTCGGATTTCTACAACATGGATTACAAAAATTATGAGCATTGCTTTGGGGCGTCCCCGCCTAGCGACGTGCTGCAGAGCCCGAATGCAGTAAGAAGTAAGCAAGGGCCACTACATTTTCGCCCGAATGTAGTGAATCAATTACAGAGAGGGTTCCCACATCATGGACGGGTGTGGGTAAAGAAGTTAGTCCCGCTACATTGCCGCCCGAATGTAGTGAAAATTTTTCAGAGAGGGTCTTCGCATTTTGATTATGGATGGATGCGAGGGGTAAGGAAGCTAGTCCTAGATAATAAGATTCGTATTGGTTCTTGGAATATCGGAACATTATCGGGTAAACTAATGGAGGTGGTAGATACTATGATTCGGAGAAAGATTCATATTCTATGTTTACAAGAGACAAAATGGGTTGGAGAAAAAGCAAAGGAGATAGAGGATACAGGTTTTAAATTATGGTACTCAGGTAAAGAAAAGGCCCGAAACGGAGTTGGTATTATCATAAATAAAGATTTAAAGGAGAGTGTAGTAGACATACAACGATATGGTGACCGAATCATGACATTGAAATTAGTGTTAGGAGCAGAGGTTTTGAATATAGTTTGTGCTTACGCACCCCAAGTAGGAAGATAGTATAAAGACAGTTTTTTGGGAAGAGTTAGATAAGGTGTTTCAAAAGATTCCACAAAGGGAGATGATTTGTTTAGGAGGAGATTTAAATGGACATGTCGGTAAAGAGGCATTAGGATATCAAGGGATTCATGGAAACTTTGGTTATGGGGATATAAACGAGGAAGGTAGGGAGATTTTAAATTTTGCTATGTCATTTGATCTCTTTATAGTCAATACAATCTTCAAAAAACGCGATGAACATTTAATTACTTATAAGAGTGGCTTATCACAAACACAAATTGATTACTTTATTTGTAGAAAAAAAGATAGAGCGTGTTGTAAAGATTGTAAGGTAATTCCAGGAGAAAGCTTAACCACCCAACATCAACTTTTAGTTATGGATTTACAAATAAAAAAATGGACAAAGAAGAAAAGAGTGCATCGAGCTATTCAGACTAAATGGTGGAACCTCAAAAGCGAGAAAGAAGATATATTTAAACAGAAAGTCCTTCAAGGAGATGTTTGGAATTATGTTGGCACACCTTGTGATATGTGGAACAATATGGCTATACATATTAGGAAAGTGGCGAAAGATGTGTTAGGGGTATCTAAGGGAGGTGTACCAGCACAAAAAGAAGCTTGGTGGTGGAGTGAAGTAGTACAAAATAAAATCAAGGCAAAGAGGGCATGTTACAAATTACATTATGCTAAGAAAACTGGTGAAACTTTAGAAGCTTATAAGAAAGCAAAGAAAGAAGCAAAAAAGGCCGTTAGTGAAGCAAAAACTAAGATTTGGGAGGACTTATATAAAAAACTCAACTCAAAAGAGGGTGAAAGAGATATTTTTAGGATAGCTAGGGCTAGAGATAAGAAAACTAAATATCTTAATTATGTTAGATGCATAAAAGACGAGGATGAAAAAATTCTAGTGGCAAATGATGATATAAGAAATAGATGGAAAAACTATTTTTATAATCTTTTTAATGAAAATAAAGATGTTAGTATTAGTTTAGGAGATTTAGCCAAGTCAAAAAAGTATATAAACCACAATTTCTACCGACGTATTCAAAAGAATGAAGTCAAAGAGGCTCTTAAACATATGAAGAGTGGTAAATCGGTAGGACCAGATAATATTCCTATAGAAGTTTGGAAAATACTAGGAGAAATAGGAATCACTTGGCTCACAAGACTATTTAATGAAATATGGAAAAACCAAAAGATGCCCGAGGAATGGAGAGCAAGTACACTTATACCCGTATATAAGAACAAGGGAGACATTCAAAATTGTGCGAATTATCGAGGTATCAAGTTAATGAGTCATACTATGAAATTATGGGAAAGAATTATCGAACGTAGGTTAAGACAAGTATCAAGTACAACAGAGAACCAATTTGGATTTATGCCAGGTAGATCTACTATTGAAGCGATTCACCTTTTGAAACGTCTTATGGAACATTTTAGAGCAAAAAAGAAAGACCTTCACATGATATTTATTGATCTAGAAAAAGCTTATGATAGGGTACCGAGGAAGGTTCTTTGGAGAACTTTGGAAAAAAGAGGTATCCCATTGACATATATTAACCTTATAAGAGACATGTATGATGGTGTAAAAACATGTGTGAGGACTCGTGAAGGAACGATAGACTTCTTTGAAGTTAATATTGGGTTACATCAAGGATCAACTTTAAGTCCATACTTATTTATAATGGTGATGGATGAGTTAACAAAACATATTCAAGATGAAGTACCTTGGTGTATGTTATTTGCAGATGACATTGTATTAGTGGAGGAGTCTAAGGAAAAAGTTAATAGAAAATTGGAACTATGGAGAGAAACATTAGAAAACAAAGGCCTCCGACTTAGTAGAACAAAGACAGAATATATGGAATGTAAGTTTGATCATTTGGCTACTTCAGAGGACATAGAAATTAAAATCGGCACACATTGCATTCCCCAAAAGGAAAGTTTTAAATACTTACGGCAATTTTTCAAAGTGATGGAAGAATTGATGGAGATGTTACACATAGAATTAATGCTGGTTGGTTAAAATGGAGAGGAGCATCAGGTATTCTTTGTGATAAGAAGATACCATTAAAATTAAAAGGTAAATATTATAGAGCAGCAATTAGGCCTGCCATGTTTTATGGTTCTGAGTGTTGGGCAGTTAATCATCAACATGTACAAAAGATGTCTGTGACAGAAATGAAGATGTTGAGATGGATGAGTGGTCATACAAGAAAAGACCATATACATAATGAGGTTATTAGAAACAAATTAGGAGTGGCACCAATAGAGGATAAAATGAGAGAACATCGTTTAAGATGGTTTGGACATATAGAAAGAAGATCAAAAGAAGAACTTGTAAGAAGGTTAGAAAAACTAAATTTGGAAAGTTTTAAAAGAGGTAGAGGACGACCACAAAAGTGTTGGAAAGAAACAATAAAGAATGATCTAGCTTATTGGGAGTTAACTGCTAACATGGCACACGATAGGGATCTGTGGAAACAAAGAATTCATGTAGCCGACCCCGTCTAGTATGGGAAAAGGCTTAGTTGTTGTTGTTATTGTATTAAATTGAATACTTAATAACTAATCCTGTATTATCTTTGTAAGAGTTGCATGTTGCAACATATCAAAACTAGGTCATTGAACCACTTATATTCAAACCTGTTGTACATTTTTGTGTTGATATGTTCAAAAACACTTGAATCAGTTGTACTATAAGTTTAACTTAGAACTCTTATTACAAAATTTCTCAGGCTGGGGCAATCACTTTCAAACCTATTCCACCAAACATCTAATAGAAAAAGACAAACATAAAGAGTTATTCCATAATAAATATAAGATTTCATAAACTTAAATATTAAGATAAACAGTTTACCTAGGCATATTATTACAGTTGAGAATAACTCCATGCAAACCCATCAAGTGAAGAGCGTTATCGTAAATCTCTATCTCTCGATGTATAGCATTTGCTCTACTCTGATCTGAAACCAGTCTATCTATGCAATCAATTATACATCGATTAACTTCATCATCTCTTTTAAAGCTTGCAGAATACCTAAATGTTGGATTTAGATAATAAGTTGCTAAAGGAATAGGTTGATGTAATTGTTTATTCTATCTATTATCGATAATATTCCACATAGGCATGTAATCTCTCTTTCTTGTATTAAAATTACTTTTAATAGCTTTTTTAGCCCTATCCATGGCTTCTTAAAGATAGTTCATAGATGGCTTATCCTCGTTGTCAAATCAATCTCAAAGCTTTGACTAAAGGACATGTGATCCTTAATAGTCTACCATACGAGTCCAAAATGTACTCGTAAAGATTGTCTCTGAAATCTCATTCAATTTTCTATTCTTTTTACTTTGAGACAACTCTGAAAACTGCTATCACTCATTTGAGGAAAACATTCTATTCAAGGCTTACTTTTGTTTAACAATACTATGTATTGATAAGAAATTAGTTGCAAACCGAGTAGTGGTTGTCCAATTAATTTTATGATATCTTGACAAAACTGAGTTGTTGCCTTCACCTCATCTATCTCTCCAATATCTTCCAGGATGAGATTTAGACAATGGGTTATACATAGTGTTTAATAAGAAGTTTCATAAGTATTAGCTAACTCATTTCTAATTGTATTATCTATAATTAATTGGACTATATTCTCAAGCCCAACCTGCAATATCACCTTATCAAATTCTTGCCTTAAAACCTCTACAATATAAGTTCCTCTTACATGTCTAGGGATCTCAAAAATATAAGTCATTTAGGACAATAGATAAAAAAGTTTAACAAAGTTATTTCTCGCCTATTAGTCTATCCGTCTATCATGATAGTGCATCATGTCTCCTTCTATGACTCTTTTAAAGTCTAATAATATTCTTGAACTAAGGACAATCTTATCTAAAAGTTTTCATCTCAACTTTTGATAAAATGACATCTTATACCCTGAACCAATGTTAGCAATGACATGTGTGATTTCTTAAAAATGAAAAGAATTTGAAACATTAAATAGAATGCATGTATCATAATCTCCCTACTGTAAGGTTTGCTTGCTCATATAATTGCTCTGAAGCCATAGTAGTACGAATTTTAAGTTGAGCACTATGTGTAATACTAGGAGGAAAAAATGACTTTACGACAGAATAAGATCTTCCTCTTCTACCACTTAAAACCTCTTCAACAACCCCCTTTCTTCTTATTGATGGTCGAGAACTAGTACTATTAATCTTTGTCCTAGCAACGAAAGGGATCATATTATTACCACCACCACCAAGTCCAACATCCTCTACCTCAAAATTCCTGCACCTTCTTTTTCTTGCTTCTTCTTAGTTATACTTTCAATGATCTATAGCTTCTGGAACTCGCCTAACTTTGCCCGTACAAGGAGCAACATCTTTCCTAGTAGCTAGGTGATGTGTTTCAAATGATAAATTCTACCACTAATCACTTCTCACAAAAAAACATATTTGATTTTCAATGTGTTTCCCTTAATTGAGTATCCCACTGCCATGCTGAATCATTAGACCGAATTTGGGAATTCCTAACACCCCTTAATGCCATCTTAATTTAAGATTTAAATCTTAATAAATCTAAAAATAAAAGCACTTCATAAATCCTCAATTTTCGCTTCATAAACCACCAAAACACTCATATAGACTATTATAAAGTGTCTCTCACTTCACAAACACAACAAAATACAAGGAGAAAAATAAAAAAAAGCTATATCACAGCTATATCACAACCACCATATCGTTGGTGCTGTTATGGCTAAGTGTCGGCATTAGAGACCCTTAAAAACCATTGGAAATGCATCACCCACCCTCAAAGTCGCTTTGAAGCAATCACAAGACACATACGGAAGCCAGGAACCGGCATAAACGTGGGGTTATGTTCGGCCGACGAACCTTTATAAAATGTTAAGGGCGTATGATACGGGTGATATGCCTTGTATTGTACGATACATAACCATAAGTTATAAGTTATCCCATGCGATACAGCATTTTCGGCCAACGAACCATTATAAAATGTTAAGGGAGTATGATATGGGTGATATGCCTTGTATTGTACAATACATAACCATAAGTTCTAAGTTATGCCATGCGATACACCATTCCACGATACGATACGTATTGCATCATATAATGTGTGATACGGATAACATATAGTTAACGTACCTGCATCCCTTCTATGTAAAATATGCCATTACTCCTTGCATTTTTCTGAAGAAAGGGGCAAATCCAGCTGAATCCCATCCATGAACAGTCAAGGACTTGCTGATAACTTTGCGAAGCCAATCCATAACCATCAAAAGTATCATAAGCAGAACTCATCTACGCAATTCCCCTACATAATGGTACTGCATTTATTGCAAACTTCTCAAAGTTTCATCTTGACGCTTAGCACGATAACCAATCAAATTACCAATGATCACATTCCATTAAAAACCATTAAAAGCAAAAAAATACAAGCAGCTCTTGAAGCGAATGGATCTACCAACCAAAAGATGAATCATATAATGAAGGGACAAAGATGCGTAGGTAGAAAGAATAACTTACATGGCCTGGGTAGTCATGAGGATCTCTCTTACACATGAGAACATACTTTCCCCGAACAAGTAAAAACCTGAGATGGCAAAACTCATGCCCGATAGAATTGGTTCCCAGATGATATACCCAACCTGAATACTGAAACAGCTTCTCTCCTGAACTGCTGCTGCTCCTGCTCCTGCTGGGTCCTTCAAGAACAATACTTTCACCGTTGCCTGCCATTGTTTCTACCAACACCGATCAGAAAAGGAACACCCACAAAACTAGGATCGCTCTCCTCAAGATCTCTGGAGGATCCGATGCTCCTCTTCCTCTCTCTGCCAACATTCAACTGCAAACTTATTAATGCGTGAAAAAACGGGTTCTGATTTTCCGTCAAGGATCAACCAACGGAAACCGCGTATCGAGGAAGGTGGTGGTCAAAATTCGAAGCAAAACCGTGTTTGGCTTGGGAAGTGCGGGAACGGGTGATTTCGACCGTTCGATTAGGACGTGGAAGGTCAGGATCTTGTCTTATCGAATGCTAAATTAGAGAGCCCTTGTGTTACAGTTTGTGCGTAAGACGTGTCCGGTCAACCCGGTCGGTCCCCTTGGAGGATGCCACAAAGACTACCGGGTTGGTTGTTTTGAATCAAGTCGGGTCTATAATGACTGGATCCAAGTGTCCGATGAAACAGTTTCAATGAATGAATTCATTATAGACCGTTTCCGAGTGTCCGATGGAAAGAGGCTGCACAATCAAGTCGGATCCACGTAATAGCCTTGCATGTGAATGGTGGAGCCAGACTTGCACTGACCCGATGAGAACTGAGACAAACCAGTTGATCGGGTCCTGGATTTTGGATTATATGTTCGAGGAAAGGTAAGGCCTCTTTTGGTGTTCACATAAATACACGAACCAAACTTTAGTTTCGTGTCTGTGTTGTTCGATGGAGGCAGGGTTGGTTTCCTATGTAAAGGGATATTGTGTTAGGTTGGATATCTTATATTAAGCATGTGTGATGACCAACTCCAACTCATTTTTGTATGTATTTGTTTTTGTGGATTCTGACGTTGATTGCAATGTTGTCTGAGAGTTCGATTTGGATTTTGTCCGAAATGCGAAAGGGTATCATAACTTCTCATCTATGATGCGGAAACGGTTGTGCAGCCTCTTTCCATCTCGGAATCTCTAGGAAACCGAGACACGGTACGAAATGCATGTGAAATATTTTATTCATACTTTTACCCGAACGAAGGATGTTATACTTGAAATATTATCTATTATGATGTTTTCTAATATAGTTAGTTGGTTACAATTTTTTTTAGTACGTTCTTTTATTTTCTGTTTATCATTTTCCCTTAATTTTTGGCATATATATATATATATAATATATATGTTGTTTCCCGGTTTCCTAATTTTGGGAGGGTTGTTGGTTCCCTTATGGCGAGGGTTGTCATTTCATCCTACGTTCAACCTCATGTAAGTCTTTGAAATTCTTTGGTTTTCAATGCTTATAGTCGATTGTTGTGTGTGTATTGTTCGTCTAGGCAATACCAGGATATTGTTTTGAACGTGAGCTACATCACAGATAACTGTAAATTCAGATTAGCTCAAACAGGTGTGTAAACAAGCACAGATGAGTGCAAAGGAAGTTATGTTTGAACTAGTTTCTTCATAACATTATGAATAACTCATGCACATCACTTTCGACAGATATGAACACGAGCTAGCTCATATAGGAAACTAGAAAAATTGCTAAAAGTGTTGGATCTTATTCACCAGCCATTTTTCACTCTCTTTTTCAATTTGAAATTTGTGGAAAAATATCTAATATCCTATTAATGTAAAGAACAAGCCAAAGAGTTGGTGAAACTTTAAAATGCTCTCAACTTTATGTGTGTATGTTGGCGCACAGAGCGTACGCTACGGTCCTCTAGGATAATATACTCTCAAATTCCCATTATTTGTTCAAGAGAAATGAATGATTAAAAGTTGCCTTTTGCATTCAATGATAACATATAAACTAGGAGAACAAGTATAAAAACTATTTTGTGTGATTTAATTTTGTCAAATGATGAAGATGTCTGAGTACGTTACACACGCTTGTGCACACACGTATATAGTGGTAAATGTTAAAAATCTATTGGTGCTCAAATCTACTTAAACGTTTATACTATTTAATTGACATGATTAAAAATAGTGATTTGAATTAAAAATACAATTTTATTTTTATACTTTACATTTAATACACAAGTTATATTAACCGTTCATCTCAAAGATCAAACTGTGAAAATGATAAAATAGATTTGATCATAGATGTGATTGTAGTATTTACCACCACCTCTCTCCCTATATATAGCTGGCCCAATTAGTGGAACGGTTCCATATCCTAAATGGGTCAGTGTGTTATTAGAGACTATAAAAATAGTACTGCTGAGTTAAATTATCATAAGATTAGTTTTTCCAATAAAAGAATACACAAAAGCAAAAGCATTTTTGGTGAATCTTTTTGAGGACATAAACAACCGATCAAATACCTTGAAGGTTGGGGCGACAGGGTCTTTCCATGTTTGATCAGATTTAGAGTTCTACGAGAAACATTCATTTTTCCATTGTGCGACTTTGAGTGGGAAAAGGAATTCCATGTTTGGTAAAATGTTCGGGTCAAACATTCCGATGATGTGAATCTTGGATGGGTCCACCTCCTAAATGGGTCAGAGGTTTACTAGAGACTATAAAAATGGTACTGCTAACTTAAATGAGCATTAGAATAGTTTTTCCAATAAAAGGATACACAAAAGCATAAACGTTTTTGGTGAATCTATTTGAGGACTTGAAACAACACAGCAAAAACCTTAAAGGCTACTTTTGCATTGACTTGCATAAGAAGATAGCACAGCTGGGAGCCAAACCCCGACTGACCGGCCCAGCCCAGGGGACAGGGTCTTTCCATGTTTGATCAGAATTAGAGTTCCATGAGAAACATCCATTTTCGCATGAATTCTTCGAGTCCTGAGGTACTGAGGGTGTGGCTTTGAATGGGAAATGGAATTCCATGTTTGGTCCAATTATAGAGTTCCACGAGAAACATTTACTTTTCCACGAATTCTTCAAGCAGTGCTGAATTACTGAGCGCCCGACTTGGAATGGGAAAGTCAATTCCGTGTTTGATTCGATTTTATAGTTCCATTAGAAAACTCAGTTTTCATGAGTATAAAGCTGGTATTTTCTCGTCCCTCAAATTAACAGGACTTCTAGGTTGTCTTCTTCTCCAAGGTTGGTAAAAAGTTCGTGTCAAACATTCCGATGATGTGGATCGCATCAGTTGCTTTCCTTTTGCCCCTTCTGTCTTTGAAGTGACACAGGGTTAGGTAGGTCACTGGTTGTCATTTTCAGTATTTTAAGTCGGGAAGGGATCCAGAAGAGTATGCCGATGGTAATGTGAATAGCCCATGGTTCTCCTGTGGGCTCTCTAGTGTATCCCATCATCTTACCCTATGCAGTGGCTATGACCACGATTAAAACTACAGGATATATTCTGCAAGAAAGGGCAATACCTCACCTTACTAAGGGGTTGAGTCACAAGTTGAAGGCTAGGAGTTCGATACCCGGGTCATGGCCTCCCCACTATATATAAAAAAACCCAAGAAACTTATGGTATATTTTCAATAAGAGGATTTTGGGTGAGGCGTGGTTTTCATGGCTCACAACATAGCCTAAAGTTCGAAACAATGGACTATTCTTACACACGTTTCCCCCCCCTCGATACACCTGGGTTATCCTGCATGGTAAGCACATGATTTAGGGATGACAATCTCTACCCGCCATGGTTCTATATAGGACAAGTCCTCAAGGGAAAAAATTCGCTCTCCTGTGAGTTAGGGTGAAACAAGGAAGACCCACAAACGATGCAGGACCGGATAGGGTTGAAGGTAAACCCAACCCGTCTCATTTAGTCCACATATATGTATCATGTAGGCATGTATATATACTTATACATATGATCCCTTCTAATTCAATAATATGAAATATTATGGAATAGATTTTTGTTTCATATAAATATATAATATAAACTATCTTTTGTTGAAAAAAAATTGTTTTATAGGTCAAAGTGGGGCAGAGCGGGTTATATCAAAGTGGTGGAGGTGCTGGTTTAGGGTTTGATCCCCAAGACCCGCAGGGCAGGGAGGGCGGGATGGGGTCTAATAACGAACTTCCAATACTGAGTTGGTACAGGCGGGTGAATGCCTGCCTCACCCTCTCCGTTGCCATCCCTCATTTAATCTCCCCTTAATGTAGATCCAATACCATTTTCCTATATAAGAGTCTGGAGTGGTTGAAACTTTTTGGCTCCATATGTGCATCCGGAGTGCAGTTTCTTTTATTGGGTCTGTATTGTAATGTTTTACAATTTTTTTGAGTACTTTTTTTCAAAGAAAAGGCTTAGTTGTTGTTGTTGTACTTTCTTTCAACTGCTTTTTCGTTAGATTTGATTGAGAATGAATTAACTATAAATGAATTCGGATTCAGGTTTGGTGTTTGAAGTTTAGAGTCGGTTTTTATTTATATTTGTTACTCCGTCCAACTGGTGAGTGCCAGTAGTACAAACTTTTCATCATGAGTTGGTGCTGCTTTTATCAGAATAATTTGGGCGTGGGCGGGGTTTCGGTGCTTTTAAGGGTCCATCGATCTCTCACATAATGACAGGTTTTTAATTTCACTGCCAGTTCACAACTTTGACCTAATTCACATGCGAGCACCATTAGTTCCCTATAAGTTTATAACCAGTTATGGAAAAGGATGAAGTTTGGACTAAGAACCTAATGTAGATCCAAATTTATATTAAAAAGTAGGCAGCAAAAATATCTGCCCAGGCGGATTACATCCGTTTTCTTTAGGGGTTCCGCATACCAATACAAGTATTATATAACTATATACACACACATGCACATGTATGCATGTATGTATGCATTTTGGGTAGAATGGGCAGCGGAGGCCAGATGCACTCCCCTTGGTGTTGAACTCATGACCCGTGGCTCGACCCCTAGCTAGGTGAGCTACTGTTCTTTATGCTACAAGTATCTTTAATTTATCTTTTGTATATGTTTTAGCACCAAAAAGTTTCTTTTATTTTCGGGTGCCAACAATGTGTTAAATAAAGAAGGGGGAAATATTCAAGGAGAGCCTTGGAGATATCAAAATTGATAGACAAAATGGTTTTCTTTTTCATAGAAAAAACGCTGACAACACACAGAAAAACAATCCATTAGTTCGATCCTCGAGGCATACCAAAAAGCCAACTCCACTGACAAGGAAACATATCATCTGAAGAACTCTCTCAGAACCGATAATGTGTGCAGCTTGCCATTTGATTAATATTAATGACATGCTGTAGAGAGAAAAATCAAATCTAATTATGGAATCACAATATTTAGATAAGATGAAAGAATGGCATCGTTGAGGCTTTATTATGAAGGGAGATGCATTAGAAGTCCATATCCAAGTTTGTTAGTACTTCAGAATTTAACTTGCATCAACAGTCAAAATTGTTCGCAACCACAAGTTCCACAACTGATTAAAGGAGATGAGCTTCCGAAAAGATCTGCTCGTTGGCATACGAGCTGTGCCTCCTCATCTCCACTCAGCTTGTGAAGCTCATAAAAAAAGACAAGCTGTTAATTACAATTATGACATACATTTACTATTCAAGGAAACAAGTTTAATGGTAATTTCTTTGTCATTTAATTAATCATTATCCGAGCATCGCTGCTACGCTAAATATGAGTAAAATTTCATTGATTGACATATCAGAAATACAATATAGCTAAATATTTTTTCTTTCATTTCCTTCCGTACTGCTTTCTAAACCCCAATGTGTCCCCTCTTTTCATTACTGCTCTCTAAACTCCTCTCCTCTCCTTTACCCACAAACAATTTTTATTCTTTTAGCAACTAAAGATCACTAATAAGAACCAGGAACACCTTAATTTGAGTTCAGAAGCATTCCAATTCAAAGCCTGACCATCATTTAATTAAATTATGACAGTCAAGTTCCTCATCAGTGCTGACTGGCCGAGGGCGGTGAGTAAGGGGCTCAGGAATTGATGGGCCTAGTGAAATTAAAGGGGCATTCTCCTGTTCTACTCTTTGAAGTTGTTTCTTGAGGTTCACATTCTGTAAAAATTAACTGTAATTGTAAAAACTCACGTATATCATCATAAAGATGTAAACATACGTTGCTCGAGAATCGCAACGTTTTTAAGTTCTCTCTTGTACAAGAACCTCATACTATTTTATTTTTTTGAAAAAACTTTATATTAGTACTTTATAGTATATTGAAAATCCAGTAACATGTCAAGCTTTAATCTCTCTTTTTTTGAAAACGACCACACTTTGTATACCACAGAGCCTCTGGTTTGAGAAGTCCTTTAAATTAGTACTTTGAATGAAAACATTGCGACTATGTGTATGATGTGACTAACATAAGTGGTTTCCAAGATTAGAAGAAAGAAATATTACCCTCCTGTCAACTTTTTGCCATCGATTTCCGGGGTGCATCGCTGTGGTGGTGGCTGGGCTATGCACCAAAAAGTTTTTAGTTCTTCCCAAAGTCAGTTGGGTTGTTTCTCCGGGTTAAAAAACCATCACTGAGAAGAAACTAAATACTTAGTTTAAAAAAGGTATTAAAAAGATATAAGACACTTAGATCAAGGTAATTTTGGTACTTGAAAAGACTACCTGCATGAGAAATCATATGTTGAATACTTAAAAACAGACAGAAGATCTTAAAGGTTTTGGGAGGAATTGTATCAACTGCTAAGAGAACTCGACTAAGATTCTGTGTAGCAAACCATACTTAGCATGAGATGAGCCTATGTTCTCTTCGGTTTGGTGCTAACTATGTGATCACCACCTACATCGTGTAATGAGGAGTGATGCGAGTGATTTATTACCATAGAAGATGGAAATATCACTGATTCCCCTTTACTTGGGGACGTAGAACACGGCAATTCGATTTGTTAGCTAAATGATCAACCAGTTTGATGTTTGATGTTTGATGACATTATTTCTACTCAAGGTGGATCCATGAAATCATAATTCCATATCAACAACGGGTTCCATGTTTGATGCATTACATAACTTAAAATATAGGAATTGAGGTCTAGCTTCTCTTAAAACATTGTATCAAACACACCCTTTGAGGTTGTTTGATGATCGGTAATGAGCCCACGATGACATGCCCCCTTTGGCTACAAAAGTGGATTGTGGTTTTTTCAAACCAAGGATCTGACATTAGGTGAGGCTGTCAAAACAATAGTAGATAGGCATAAGTTCTCCTAAGGCAACTCGTGTCTTATGAGGAATGACTACAACTTTAGCTCATACTTTGTCACAGGACGATCTCCAGCAAACTCGAAAACATGCGGAAGCAATGCCAACTTCGCCTCATGATAGCATTGCTCGACTGCCTTTTCAACAACCAGTCCCCAAACACCAATTTCTTGTATGCACCAGTCGAACTCATCTCCCTCATAGTTGTCACACTCTCTCAACTCAATGAGAAATCAATGACATAATACCAATGGTTAAAGAACAATTCACACAGACACATCAAATGCAACACAATGACACTAATATGGATCCCAAATAATTTGGATCGAAATCCAAATCCAATAATTAAACTATATAGATCATGACATAATCTTTTATAATAAAGTCCAACACTCTTATATATGCTAGGGTCGAGATATGGAAAAGACGTGATCACACGGAGACAATGACACAATACTAATGGCTAAAGGACAGTTCACACAGACACATCAAATGCGATATAATGACACTGATGTGGATCCTAGATAATCTAAACCAAATATACTACTCAAACTATGACGAAAATAACTCTAAACAGATCTAAATGACTAAACTAAATCAAATCCAAATCAATTATGATGCCTTTAGGTTCAAATTTATGTGCCATGTGGATCATGTGTGGGAGCTGAGTATTCAATCGGCGTCTTGTGGCATTTCTCCTGTTGAATCTCGACCTTGTTTCCGAGGTTGGACAATGTCATCCATGTGCCCCTCACTTTGAATCTGCCACTCCGTGTTTACATGATCTCTTATGTTAGTGAGCTTTCTAGCAATGTTCTTGCCTCACTCTACACTGGTATTCGCGGTCTCATCTCTCTACAAACTATTTGACAACTACTCTCTCCAGATCTCAAGGTCACATTGATGGGTACAACTGACGACCATTTATATATCTCTATTGTGTTCTCATGCTAATGATTTCATCAGCAACACACCTAGTATTACTAATGGCTCATCCTTATGCGCTCCAACCTCCAACTCGAGGGTTGACAAGTACATCACACTCCCTCCCTCTAGAGCTGTCCTTAGTCTCTCGGTAGCCTTATCAGGATCACAACCAACAATCAACCTAGGTTGAATCTCGTCCTCCAAAAAGCAGTGCCACTATTGTATACACTTACCTCAGGAAATATCACCCAAGGTATGTGTCATAGTCATTCAAATCAGTCATAATAAAGTCTAGGGTTTCACTCTAACAACCAATATACACTCGAACGGACTTAACACTCCTGCTATCTTTTGCAAATGGGACATTCATCATCTTCGATATGCTCTCAAAGGCAGTGAGTTGCATGTCCAATGTAATCATTCAAGTCTTTGATATCATCAAATACGTGACATCGCTATCCACCAAAGTTCCCTCCTTATGTTGTCAATGTGTGCCTCCACATTTATAAATCTCGAACATGGCAGTGTCTCTATCTCCATCGGCATTTTGTAACTATAATGGGGTTGCTCTCACAAACTCTTCTTGAAAGCTCAACCTAGCCTTCTCTTGGATATTCAGTCTTGCCCAACCCTAGACTAGCATGGTGTTCAGATTCTTACTCTCATGCGGTAGAGCTTGCCATAGATATAGTAACCATCATTGGGAGTCATCGTGTGAGGTTTGCACCTCCTCCTAATTCATTGTACGAGTCTCTTATCTTGAAGTCTCATGAGTTCAACCAAGGCCTTTATACACCACCAGTCCTATTACTAAACCGAGTATTGCCCTCAAGTCTCTGCTCATCTTTTCCTTAACCAATAATGTCCTTCTCTCCTCGGAAGCGCCGTAAGTTCACCATGCTCTCAGAAAAAACAATTGTTGCGTAGACGTCATACTGCTAATATCAACACATATCCGCCTACATCAAATGTTGTAGACCATGGACAAATTGAGATAGTTTGTCCTCCTTTGCCTTAATGTATGTCGAGGAGACCGGTGCTAAATTAGCTCATGTACTCTCACAGTGCTCATATGCATCAACTCGAGTATCTTTTGGTGCACCTACTAGTTCGTGAGTCCAACATGAGTTGCCAACATAGATTATGTTGAAAATCTAACCAAGATGCTACTAGCAATCTCCCATCCTCATATGTTGCTTGCTCCTTTATGTACCACCATAGCTTCACATCTCCATTAAGATAGAGAGATGCCGTAATTAGTTGGTCTACCTTGGAGATCTTGGCGGACTTGAATTGCTTCTCTAGGTCCTAAATAAAGTTCTTTAGGACTCTACTATTTCAAGTTCCAACAAATTTGTTCGACTCTAAGACTTTGGGATGAGGAGAGCAACAATTGTTAGTCTAGTAGCAATTGCTCTAAGTAATGCCTACAACATCTCCATACTCAAGAAGACTGTAAGGTTGACTAAGACAATATTGCCACCACTCTCCAAACTGGCTAACCGAGCCTCCAACTCTACAATCCTACCTTGCATAGTTGTAACTAAACCCAATTCTCTCTTGCTCTTGGAAGTGTCCTTAATGATTGGATCCATGACGACCGGACTGCATGACTGAACCATGCTCACGAACACATATTATAGATACTCTGAGACATACAAAATCTAATCCTGAAAATTGCATGACTGCAAAGAACTCGTTGAAAGCTTTTTGGTGTATATATATATATATATATATATTAAAAAGGTTTTGATCACGGACCAGAGGGAAATCATTGGTCGAAGATGCAATGATAGTGGTCAACTAAGCCAAGTCAAATGAACTTGGGTTCGATCAATCTGACCTAGCCTCGGTCAAGTTCTAAAGAGAGGTGGGCCACAGATTGGATTCGACTAAAGTCCGATCCAAAAAAGGCTCACGGCAATGAAAGTCAATAATGGGCTATAAGGATAGTGAAGTCTAAGTGTGGCAGTGGAGCTGGGGGTTCTGGCAGCCGTAGGGTTGTTTCGACTGCTGATGGCCGATGCTAGCAGCCGGTGGGTGGTACTCAAGAAGCGCAACTCGATGCGGGTGTTGGAGTGTGGACTTAACCAGAAAATCTTTGATTTTCCTGTTTCTTTTAGTGAACAACAGAAACTCTGGCATGAGAGCGATTTTTGACACCGGAATGACGATGGCTAGCCAAAAAAGGATGCCACAATTTCCATTTTCCATTTTTGGTCGTAGCTTGACTGCCTATTGACTCCGCCTTGTGATGGCATTGCTTGACTGCCTGTTGAACAACTAATCTAAAAACACCACTGTCTCGCATGTACTAGTAGGGTTTGTCTCCCTCACGTCTGGCTCTCTCTTTACCCAAGGAAAAACATAAGAAATTTTAATGCAAATTATACAGAAGCCTTTACAATAGGGATCAACACCCTCATACATGCTAGGGCTAAAATGCAGAAAAAATGTAATCATACGTATGCAACGACACAAAACACTAATGCCCACAGGACACAACATAAACACATCAATTGCAACACAATGACGCTAATGTGAATCTCATATAATCTAGATTCAAATCCAAATCTACTAATCAAACTAGGACCCAAGTGAATCTATATAATTCCAAATGAGATCCAAACAGCTCTAAACCAAATCAAATCTGAATTAGGCGTGATGCCTTTAGATCTGAATTTATACACTATATGTGCAGGAGATATCAACATCTGATCGGCGTCGTGTGACAGACTCTAATATACCTATACAAACAACAAATACTCATCATTTGTGGCATGGACTATAAAGATATCTAATTCAGCCCAACATCATTGGGGAACAAGAGAGCTGCAATTTTTCTTGGTCAATAGGGAGGGTGAAGCCCGATGGACACTTGGGGGTATCAAACTCATGCGTTTCTACTTGCAAGTTGACCACCTGGCCGGGTTAGTAGAGAGCTTGTAGATGTGAATTTTTATTCCGAAGTCTATGTAGAGACTTGAAACTAAATTTGCAAACTACGTCATGTGCTCATGTGTGTCAGCTAGTTTGCTCAAACTAGCAAAGTTGATTTTTGACTTCTATAGCGATTGTAGGTAAATGAATTATTTTCGACATAGGCCTTCTTGAACTGATGCTCAAGAGTTAGCCTAGATGCTTTGAAAATTGTTTGAGATCCAATAAGTTTTTAAAACCAATTTCAATTTCAAAAACTTGATAAAAACCGTGATTTTACTTCTCAATTCAAAAACATTCCAAGTCTTAAAAAACAGAAACTGATTATGTTTTTAGAGACTTATTTTTTATTTTTTTTATACCTTTTGAATCTCTAAAAATTCTCAAAATTAAAAAAAAAAATAGAGTTTTATATGCAGATTTAGAAACTATTTTCATTTTTATTTTATATTTTATAGATTTACTCAATTAAATCTAAAAATATATCCCACTCAAACATTCGAGATAGACATAGGCCAAAAAGTCAAAGGTTTAAAAAATGATTGTATTTTTATGCTTAGACCTCCGATTTCTATGAAGTTAGTCTTGTTGGAAAGATATCAATTTCAGCTTTTCAATTAGACTATTTTCAATCAAAACGGTTCACTGTGTACAAAGATATGGGATAATTATCTAACCTCTATTATAGGAACTTCATATTTTATAGAATCTTTCGGTTTTATTTGATCTTTTCTAATTTTCTTTATGATGTTGCACAAGCCTAAAATTCTTGAAAATTTTATGAAAATTGTGTTAGTGTGTATAGATTAGACTTTCAAAGTTTAGAAATATTCAGAGCATGGGATATTAAAATAAAATTCATTCATTGGACGGATATAGCATGTAGAAAATAGGTTTTCAGATTTGTGCATGTGTTTTCGTCCGAATTAAAAATTAATCTACAACATTTCAAAATAAACAAAATTATAATTATATCATAACGTAGAAGAGATTTAGAGGTATATGATCTTATATTATATTATGGAGTAGAAAAGATCGAAAATCAAACTCATAACAGATAATCGATGAATGAAAAGAGATGAGGCATCATATGATTCTTAATTAATACATCGTAATGGAGACATGAGCTCCTTAATTACAACCCAATTAATATTAATGAAAGAAGAGATAATAATTAAAAAAAATAAGTGAAGAGTGGATCTGTGGTAGAAGAATCATCTAGTGGCTTGTGGCGGCGAACCTCCCCTTCTTCTTTCTCTCTTCTTCTCTCTCTCTTTCTCTCTTTCTCTCCCTCTCTTAGATGAGTTCCCTTAGAGGATTGCTGGAACTCGATCTTAGATGATGATTGAACTCGGATTCATGCATTGCAGCCCCCTTGAGGCCCCTTTTATAGGCAATACGTTGCCTTTTTACTACAGATTTTTGTAAGGCAACCTGTCCTATTGAAAGTGGCTGAAATTAGTAAGTGAATGCTGACCCTTCTTGCCAAAAATCTGCTATATTGGATTTGGTAAGTGGATGCTGACCCTTCTTGCTAAAAATCTGCTCCATTTGATATGGTAAGTGCAGTTGGGTTCAGCTAGGTAAGTGGATTCGGCCAAGGTGAGTAGAACTAGGTCAGCCAAGGTAAGTGGGTATGGCAAAGGTGCCTTGGTGTTCTCATGCTTACCTTTTATAGAGTCGTAAAGGTGGCGGCCCCAAAGGAAGCCTTTTGGGTTATGTGGATTATGTTCATTTGACAACTTTTCTATACAATCGAGTTTCAACTTTCCTAATTTCCATTAATATTATTTTATTGTATACTCTATGGAGATGATCCCAAGTTGTTTCTTCACACAAGCTTGCCCTACAAATTGGTCGTCATGGTTATTTTCCATTTTGTTGAGCCTTCTCGGCTTCCCTCTGGAGAATGAGCTAACATGATCGACTTTTGTGCTAAAGGTGTCTATTGTTGGGAAGGTAAGTTGATGTTTAAGGACCTACCATATCAAGTCAAGGGAATACTGCACTTGACATGTATGGTTTCAAACACTTTCTTTAAAATTATTTCTATATTTAAAAATATCAAATTTAATGAAATATTATTTTTAGAAAACACTGGGTTTCATTCCCAGTTTCTGTTTGCAAGGATGACTTACTTTTGCTCCGTGAGTCAATCTATAACCACCTTGACCATTTAACATTTTTTATGGGTGTAGGGTATCGAACCACTTTAACCACTTTAACAGGTGTAGGGTATCAAACCACTTTAACTACTTCAATGGGTGTAGGTTATCGAACAACTTTAACCCTTGGGTATCAGGTCTCGGAATGAGACTATTCTTGGTCGGACGAATTTCTGAGGTCTTATTTTAATTTGATATATTTTTGAATTTAAAGATTTTTTGGAATTTTATAAATTTGCAAACATTTTTAGGTTTGATTCCCAATGTTCTCATTTTCATTTGTTTATAAAAAAAATGTTTGAAATTATCCTTTCTTTGAAGGGAAGGCAGAATCCTGTCAATTTGGTCTTAAGGGTAAAATAATTATTTTTATACAATTTTATCCAAATTAATTTTTTTTTCACGAAAAAAAAAAAAATTTAGAGCAAGTACACTTATACCCGTATATAAGAACAAGGGAGACATTCAAAATTGTGCGAATTATCGAGGTATCAAGTTAATGAGTCATACTATGAAATTATGGGAAAGAATTATTGAACGTAGGTTAAGACAAGTATCAAGTACAACGGAGAACCAATTTGGATTTATGCCAGGTAGATCTACTATTGAAGCGATTCACCTTTTGAGACGTCTTATGGAACATTTTAGAGCAAAAAAGAAAGACCTTCACATGATATTTATTGATTTAGAAAAAGCTTATGATAGGGTACCGAGGGAGGTTCTTTGGAGAACTTTGGAAAAAAGAGGTATCCCATTGACATATATTAACCTTATAAGAGACATGTATGATGGTGCAAAAACATGTGTGAGGACTCATGAAGGAACGACAGACTTCTTTGAAGTTAATATTGGGTTACATCAAGGATCAACTTTAAGTCCATACTTATTTATAATGGTGATGGATGAGTTAACAAAACATATTCAAGATGAAGTACCTTGGTGTATGTTATTTGCAGATGACATTGTATTAGTGGAGGAGTCTAAGGAAAAAGTTAATAGAAAATTGGAACTATGGAGAGAAACATTAGAAAACAAAAGCCTCCGACTTAGTAGAACAAAGACAGAATATATGGAATGTAAGTTTGATCATTTGGCTATTTCAGAAGACATAGAAATTAAAATTGGCACACATTGCATTCCCCAAAAGGAAAGTTTTAAATACTTAGGGTCAATTTTTCAAAGTGATGGAAGAATTGATGGAGATGTTACGCATAGAATTAATGCTGGTTGGTTAAAATGGAGAGGAGCATCAGGTATTCTTTGTGATAAGAAGATACCATTAAAATTAAAAGGTAAATATTATAGAGCAGCAGTTAGGCCTGCCATGTTTTATGGTTCTGAGTGTTGGGCAGTTAATCATCAACATGTACAAAAGATGTCTGTGACAGAAATGAAGATGTTGAGATGGATGAGTGGTCATACAAGAAAAGACCATATACATAATGAGGTTATTAGAAACAAATTAGGAGTGACACCAATAGAGGATAAAATGAGAGAACATCGTTTAAGATGGTTTGGACATATAGAAAGAAGATCAAAAGAAGAACCTGTAAGAAGGTTAGAAAACCTAAATTTGGAAAGTATTAAAAGAGGTAGAGGACGACCACAAAAGTGTTGGAAAGAAACAATAAAGAATGATCTAGCTTATTGGGAGTTAACTGCTAACATGGCACACGATAGGGATCTGTGGAAACAAAGAATCCATGTAGCCGACCCCGTCTAGTATGGGAAAAGGCTTAGTTGTTGTTGTTGTTGTTGTTGTTAGTTTTTTTTTCACGAGAGATGCCATATACCATCATTTTGGGGTTGCTAGAAAATTTTGATGCGAAAATGAGTTCGTTTAAGGTGGTTTTATTTGAAAAACTCTTAAAAGACCCAAAACTACCCAAAAAAGCAAAATTTCTAAAAGATGAAAAAAAATTTATTTTGAAAAAAAAATTGGGTGTTTACAGAGCTCCCTTTCATCCTATTTTTTACAAAATTATAGAAATGGTAAATTCAGTGAATCTATTGAAAAAATGAACTTGCCCATTAAGTATAATGATTGAACAAGTGCTAGTAAAAAGTCTATCGCTTGAAAAATACATGGTTTGGCACGACAACTTCTAATGGTGCAGTTCGTTTGCAGTATGTTATGACGAATGCATAGCGGCACCAAATTCATCTCTTACATAGGGTATTTATTTTGGCATCTAGCTAGGAAAACACCCATTCTTCCAGTTAAGCTATCAGAACTAGAGATGACAATAGGGAAGGGATTGTAACTTCAAGTTTTAAAAACATTTAAAAATATTGTGTTTTTGGCATTTTATGAAATTCATAGGCTATGTTTAAATAGTAAAATTAAAACAAACCTAGATTTATTTTGAAAATTTTAAAATATGCTTCGATTTGTCTTTGAAAAATATTTTAGGGTGTTTATTGGCTTGACACCAAGTTCTAAAGGTAAACGATGTTCCATCACTCTAGGGTCTAATCTAAGCATATCCTCATAGGTCCATGCAAACACATCAATGTATGATTTAAGAAACTTTATAAAGGATACTCTTTCGGGTTCATGCAAACAAGTTACTATTTTGACACACTTGAGATTAGACTTGGTTCCTAAGTTGACCTCTAAAAAGTTTCCTCCCACGAAACTTGAAGGTTTTTTCATGTTAAAAATTCTATGGAACTCGGGAATCTCAGAAGTTTGATCGCCCTCAATGATGAAGGGATCTATCTCCTTGCTTTGTTCTATCTCAAATGATTTGACTTTTTATGAAGAATTCTCTGCAAGAGATGATGGTGGTCATTCATAAGGACATGATTTTGGGTTGAGGATGTACAAATATTTTTACAAAATCAAATTTGA
The DNA here is from genome assembly GCA_036023115.1 of Brasenia schreberi. Classification (NCBI taxonomy): domain Eukaryota; kingdom Viridiplantae; phylum Streptophyta; class Magnoliopsida; order Nymphaeales; family Cabombaceae; genus Brasenia; species Brasenia schreberi. Next base: position 13,015,869 of record JAYKKT010000063.1, on the reverse strand, counting down.
GCAGTTAATGCACTTAGTAATCACGTAAAAGGCGAGGTCATACTGTGCAACAAGGCCAGCATTTGATTGAGACAGGAACCAGAACTGCAGTTCCAGGCTTTTGAATCAAACACCCTCGAAGGAACTCTTCCTCATGAGAACTTTGCTGAACTTTTGACTCAAACTAAGTCGACAGTTAAAGTTCCACCATCTTACTAGTTTCTTGTCATCTTATTTGAACTTGTGGTTTTCTTAAAACCAATTATCAAGAATATGGGTTTCGCATTCGCCACTACAAATGCTGGTTATGAAGGCGAAGTTCCAGCTCCGAGGGTGTTCAAGATGATGACCTTTTGGATGTCCACCTGTCCGACTCCACTTACAATGAAGAGCATTTGACTCAAAATCCTAACAGAGCCAGCCAGTGCATCAATGTCAAAGGGAGGTCGAGAAAGGTACCTTGATCCATCCATATTCACGACCATACTAGTTAACCCGCCTTCAACTACCTGATGCCTTCTAGCCCCAGTTGGAAACTAACGTAGGTTAGGGCTAGTAAATGATACCACCGGCGTAGTTGGTTTACATGATTTTCACATAAAGTTTTGTGGGACTAATACGAAGGAAACTGAAAATAAGTTGAAACTTAACATGCATTATACATGCTGAAAAAGCTCTTATAGGTTGACGAGCAAGCTTGATACAAACCAAATACAAATGTAGACGTCGTCTGGTTTGGGGTTCCGAGTTTTTGTTCTGATTTTAGCTATTGAAGAAGAGGAACCAGATCCGGAAGTGGGTTCCGAGTTTTTGTTCTGATTTTAAAGTTTCACCTTATTAGGGCCGAAATCAGAACCGAACCCATAACTTGTGGAACCGGAACCGAGGATGGGCCGTTCGGTTCCGATTTCAGGTTTTGGTGGAACCGGATAGGTCTAGTCATAGTCGAACCACGCGGACCCCCGAGCTCCTTTTGGTTCATTTGACAGACCAACCGGTTATGGAACGACGGGTATTCACCGTCGCTTCTCTTCCCTGCCAATGGAAGCAGAACTAAGCGAGCTTGGTTTATCAGAGGAAGAGATTGCGCGACGGAATCATCATGGGTGGCCGTGGGAAGAGGAGGTCTAATCGGAAAAAGGCGTCTCAAGCGCGAGCATCGTTTCAGAGAGGAGGCCCTCTGGGAGATTGGGATCGTCTTTCTGCTGCTTCTTTGTCATCCTCAATCACCCAAAGTAATCATCTTTACCTCCTCTTAGATCCTTTTCCTCGGTTCTTTTTTTCTTCTTCTTATAATTCTTACTCTGGGTGTTGTTGTTCCTCATTCATCTCCTTCTCTTAGATTCAAACAGCATCTTTTCCTTGTTTTTTCGTCGGAAATGAGCGTAGGTTGGGGTCTACGTATTGTGCCAAATGTAGATTTTGCTGATTGATATGCTCCAAAATTTTATAGGATTGTCATGTTTGTTGTGATTGTCTTAATTGCAGGGAAAACACAGAAATTGCATACTGAATCGGGTTCCAGTCGGGAGAATGGGAACAAGGGGAGTTCTGCATCGAGAAAGGAATATGGAAGTGGATTTGATTACAAATACCCATCTATGGACTTCGATGTCCAAGTAAGGAGGAGAATGAAACTAAAATTTATTTATAGCGAAAGGGATTCAATTTTTTCAGCTTTTTTTTTTATCTAAAATTATGTACTTTTGGGGTTGAGTGCGTTTTCCGCAATGTTTTTTTTATGTGGTTTTTTCGCTTTTTAGTTCGGATGGACCTATTTATCAGTTATAAAGCCCATTTCTGCTGGACTACTATGCTGAATGGTTGAATGGGAGAAGGGGGCTTCTGTTTTCAACTTTGTTCTTGTGTATATCTCAAGTTTATGATGGAATGCTTTTGAAGGAACTGATTGTTTTGCTAAATTTCTTCTTTTTTTTAGATTCAGTTGAATGAGTTATTTGTTCCGGAGATAATCTCTGTTCGAACATCATGCTGAATAGTGGTTTCATTGGCAGCAGGATGATTCACAACCTGACATTGTCTCTATTGTCGAACAGAAGAGTACGATCCTGGCTTTTGTAGACCGGGGTCCTGACCTATTGGCCAATATGGATGGCTTTAAATATAACATAGACGAGAACGTGGTTCTAGGTGAGGGAAGCCATGCAGGTCTGGGGCTTGACGGTGGAGATGAGGCTAATGTGGGAGAGCTAGAACTCTCATCTAAAAGTTTGAATTTGATGCTCCCGATGATAGAGGGCCCAATGCAGAGAATGAGGAGAAGAAAAAGAAGAAAGGGTTGGGAAGGAAACAGGGTAAGACAAACTCTGCATTTCTAGCTATTGGGGGTGTGCGTTTATTTACAGTGGATGTGTCAGATGATGACGATGATGAGCATGATCCTTCCTTGCTGCGTGAGGATGATAATTCAATCAGGTCATCCTCAAGCGATCATCTTGGATCTTCCAGAGGTGAAAGTTTGGAAGAATTAGATTTTTCCAGTGGTTCCGATGTTGATGATGATGTTGCTGAAGATTACTTGAACGGAATTGGTGGCAGTATGGAACTCATGCTATTGGAGGGACTGGAAGAAGATGGTCCGATGTATGCATCAGCTTCCACAGAAACGGATGAGGAAGATGCCTCAAGCTCATCCCATTCTGATGATGATTGTGATGAGAGTTCAGATAAAATGCTTGATGCCCAGGCATCGGCACATAGTCTGTTGAACAAGAGTGGGCGTAATCAGCGCAGACCGGAAAAGAAAGGTTTTGTAGTATCAAAAGCCAGAAGTGATAGAGAAAAGAGTCCTGGCAATCCGAGACCAGTTGTTGAAACTGGCAATGTGGATGATGGGTTGGACAGTGTTTTGTCATTAAAGGACTCCAGGGCAAGACGAAAAAAGAAGAAACAACCCCCTACTTTCTCTTTGTCATGGCCCATGGATACTCGTAAAGACAAGTACCAAAACTTTCGAGGTAAAAACTGGTGTTCTGTTTTTTCAGAAAACAATGATATCACATGCTGTAATCAGTATTTTCTCTGTGCCACTGGTTTAATTTGTCAATGATATCGACCATCATCTAGGCTTTAAAGTGCATGGTATATCTATATGAAGTTACTTGTGTTGAAAAATAACCCAAATAAGATAAATAATAAATCAAATAACAAATACCATTGAAGTGAAGCAAGGAGTGTGTCTGCCTCTCCATGGGCTGCCACTCTCTCTCTCTCTTATTCCTTACTTAATCTCACGAGTACAATTAGGGCATTACTTATATAGGTTTTTAACTTGAAAGACACAAATGCTCCTGATTAGTAAGACTAATGATACTTAGCTCCCAATGGATCAGAATTTGATCCATTGGGATCCGTAAGACCCAATTACAAAAAATTAAATGCAGAAACACAAAATTAAGAAAGTTCAACTTTTCAAGAACTTTCTTTAATCCATTGGCTGCTACTCATCATACACAATACAAATGCACGGTTGCAGATGAATTTGGTGATATCTTGTCAACACTTAGTTGTTGTCTTTATCTCATCTATCTCAGCAATATCCTCAGGGATGAGATCTAAATAATGGGCTGCGCATGGTGTCCAATAGAAAGTCCCATAAGTATCAGCTAACTCCTTCTCAACTGCTTTGTAGTTAGCTGCATTATGTGTAATCAATTGGACTACATTCTTTAGCCCAACCTCGCATATTATCTTATCAAATTCTTGTCGTAGGATCTCTGTAATGCGCCTCTTCTCTAACGTGTCTAGAGATCTCAAAAGCATAAGTCCTTTAGGACAGTAGACAAAAAAGTTTAGCAAGGTCCTTCCTCGCCTATCTGTTCATCAATCTGCCATGATAGTGCATCCTGTCTTCTTCCATAACTCTCTAAAGTTGAACAATATTCTTACACTTCAATGTCAGTCTTATCTTCAATCTGAAACCCTCAACTGGTGTACCCCACTGCCATGTCGGATCATTAGACCGAAAATGAGAGTCTCTAACATCCCTTCCTGCCATCTCAATTGAGCACTTTAATTCAATAAAAAACCTGAAAATAAAAGCACTTTGTAAATTCCTATCTTCAAATAACACTCAAATAGAGTGTCTCCCACTTCATGAATGCAATAAAAATCATATCCACACACTTAATAATTTCATATTTTGTCATTCAAAAAAATAAAAATATAAATAACACAAAAAAAACAACAAATACAAAAGAAAAAATAAAGAAAAATACTAAAAATATACCAAAATCCTAGTTAGGAGGCTCGCACGTTTACCATAGAGCACATTTTTGGAGCCTTGAACACCAAGGAGGGGAAGAACTACGTTAGGAAAGCTCTGAAAAAACCACAGAAACCCGCAAAAATGTGGGTTTCCGTTAAGGGTCCCTTGACGTATCACTCGTATCGTGCAATACGGCCCGTATCGCCCTTAGGGTCCTTAGGCGTATCGCCCGTATTGCACGATACGGGTCGTATAGTATGATACGGACCGTATTGCACGATACGACATGATAAGTTGTCATTTATAATACATAACCCTGTATCCACGATACAATACGTATGATACGGTGCGATACGGATAACACTGCATCCATCTACTAATATAGCTTACTATAAAGCTTATATCTGGTCTTGAGATGGTAAGATATATGAGTTTCCCAACTAATCTCTGATATCTCTGCACATCTTCATAGGGGCTCTCAAAGTCTCCAATCGCTCCTATTTTAACTTTGATTGGGATGGTAAATATACAAGAGTCTTCCATCTTAGTCTCTTTTAATAGATCCAAAATATATTTGCACTGGCTTAAGTACAAACAATCATTATATCGAATAATTCCAATGCCCAAAAAATAGTATAGCTTTTCCAAGTCTTTCTAGTCAAAAAGCATATGTAGTTTTTCCTTCAAATCTGCGATTCCTTTCACATCATTACCTGTATGATAATATCATTAACATATACATGATACATCCAAAAGAATAGTCTTCTCTCCTTGTCTGATGAATAATGTGTGATAACTCGTGCTGTGTTTCAAGTCCAGGCCAAGAACACCTTCACTAAATTTTTCAAACCACGCTCTAGGTGATTGTTTTAATTTATAAATCGACTTCTTCAGCTTGATTGTTTTAATCCATAAATCGACTTCTTCAGCTTGCATACCTTATGTGACTTAGTCTTTTTATTATAACCAAGTGGTAAGTCCATATAGATATCCTCAGTAAGATCTCCTTGGAGAAAATCAATTTTCACATCTAAATGCCATAAGTACTATTTCTGATTAACTGCCGCACTTACAAAAATTCTGACAATATTTAATTTTGTAACTGGTGCAAAGGTTTTTGTATAGTCAGTCCTATAGGATTGGCCATAACCTTTAGCCACCAATCTGGTTTTGTATCTTTCTATATTCCCATATGCTCGATACTTGATAGTATACACCTATTTGCAGCCAACAATCTTCCTCTCTGGTGGTAATTCTGTAAGTTCCCATGTTTGATTTTTTTTTTCTAGAGCTTTAATTTTTTCTCTCATAGCTTCCTTCCATTTTACAAATTATTCAGTCCCTTCATGTCCTTGAAATATAAGCTTTATCTGCATTCATCACAAACAACTGATATTCTTTTGGATAATTAGTATAAGATTCCATTTTATGAATATGATATTTTGCTCATTCCCTTTTTCTCTTACAATGTCTCAGTTTTCGATGCTATAAGGTCAAATCGTCTTTCCTTTTTTTTGTAGTATAGATAGACTGCACTACTGTTTTACTGGTCTCCTCGAAAACATAGAGTCCCTTCCTTATGCTACCCTGACCAAAGATCTTCTCCGTCATCGGTTCTTGAAAAAAATGAGTAGAATTTAATGTTACTAGACAATTTAAGTCTTTTGCTAAGGCATGTACTGATAACAGATTAACTGAAATATTAGGAACATGCAAAATATTTTTAAGAGTCCCAAAATCTGTAGTTATACTCACTTTTTCAGCTATGTGAATGTTGGATCCAGCAACCAATTTGATGCCAATCCCCTTTTGAATTGACTGATAATCATTAAAAAATTCTTTCATGCCAACCATGTGGTTAGTCAGCCCCGAATCAACTATCCATATCTGCAAATTAGATGAGAAAACATTATCCAATGCCATGAAAGAGAAGGGATAGGCCATGGTAGCTTGAGAATCGATATTAGAAGAGGTTGATGCAGTTTATGATTCGTTCATTCTGGCTTTAAGGTCTTCTAATTCCTTCTTCATTTCTGCTAATTCATACCTGTTTCTATATTATGTTTCTCACTTTGATCACTGAAATAGGTCGTATTTGGTCTGTTTTGAAAATAGGTAGGCCTGCCCACTAGTTCCCATGTCACAGTGAGAACAAGTTAGCTTGTCCTTTTCATCTGATCTACCTCTGCCTCTGGCACCATATCCACCCCTACTGAAAATCGCAGTTTCTTGGTTGTTTTTTCCTTCTTTCTCTAAGTGTTTTATGTTTTCTTCTCGTAGAAGTAGAGTGTATACAGTACTGATAGTTGGAAGTTCCTCTCTACTGAAGTCATTATTTTTAGCCACCTCTTATTCTGGAGAGATACCCCACAAAAGATCAAACACTTTCCGTTCTTTCAATTCATCCGTTCCTTTGTATAATTTTGACATTTTGTTTTTGAATAGAATTGTAGCTCCTCCCATAAGTCACGAAATTCAGCATAATACTCACTTAGTGACCTTTCTCTCTGTCTACATTTTCTAATCTTCTTGATAATTTTACACTTCTTATCCACATTCTTCCTTTGAGAGTATCATCTTGGGCAACAAGATGTCTTTATCGAATCTAAGAACATAAATGTACTGCCAATAGATGGTGTCATGGATTAAATAAGCCATACACTTATAAGAGCGTTCTCCCTACGCCATCTGGAGTATGAAGGATCATAAATATCGGGCATGAAAATATCTCCAGTTAGGTAATCCCATCGCCCTCTTGCCATCACAGCTAGTTCAATAGATCTAGTCCATTGGAGATAATTTTTGTTATCCAACTTTAGATTTGAGATTTGAAAGCTTTCTCCTTTGTAAGAACAACATTCTCACCATAATCTACCACTTTTTCTCTTTCAATCGTGATGATGTCCCTCTATTTGTGGGTTTGAAATATAAACTTTCTTCTTTTCCAGTAATACCTTTTTTGTTTTTGGTGAAAAAGTTTTTTGAATCAACCCCTTTTTGAAATATAACTGACCTGATTCAATATTCTTTTGGTTGCGATCAATCCATGTTGCCCTAATCACTTTTTTTTCTTCAAATCTACCGTAGAAATGCTCTAATCTCATTGATTAGGCTCTGATATCATGTTGAGAAATAACCCAAATAAGATCAATAATAAATCAAATAACAAATACCATTGAAGTGAAGCAAGGAGGGTGTCGAGGTCTCCATTAGCTGTCACTCCCTCTCTCTCTTATTCCTTACTTAATCTCACGATTACAATTAAGGCCCATGATTAGTAAGACTAATGATACTTAGCTCCCAATGAATCAGATTCTAATCCATTGGGATCCGTAAGTCCCAATTACAAGAAATTAAATGCAGAAACATAAAATTAAGGAAGTTCTTCAACAACTTGCACAATTTTTACTTGGGTGACACCTAGTTCTAAATTTTCCTGTCCACTAAGCTCCTAACATGGGCTTCTTCATTTTTTAGGTAGCATGATATTCTGTGCTTATGGTGATTTGAGCTAATTTTATAAGAAGGGCTTTTTTGAACTTAGATTTTTGGTACTTCATTTCTATGTCACTAGACATTTGTGTAATAAGGGCTATTGGAGAATTTTCTATTCTTTCCATCCTTTTCTTTATTTGTTAAAACATGCTATCTCATCCAATAATTGATATAACAGTTCCTTTGGCCTCTTGATTCAGATTTATTCATGCAAGTACTTGATCCAGATTTATCCATGCAAGTACTTGATCCAGATTGATCCATGCTTGAGTTTTCTTTGCCCTCTATTGTCGAATGGAGTAATAGTACAGTGATGTAAAATGTCATATTGTATGGCGTGGTTGAGATACAATTCATGCTCCCAGCCCACAAACTCTATTTGTCTGTAAAAATTGGAATGTGTTAGTATCATGCGGTAGATACAGTCTGTATCATATGATATGAGCATCTTTTATAGGTTTATATTCTAAGCCCTTTTTATGTAATTATAGGGCTATGATGGTTCATTAAACCTAATTTTGAAATCCAAAATATATTCTTCCAGTCTTTTCACCTTTTCTGGGATCCAACTTTTTTTGTCTGGTTTTATATATTTTTGTATAAAATATGATGACGTGAGCCATGGATGTGTATTGTAGCTTCTTTTCTTTAACTTTATTGTGTTTGGTACGTGTTGCAAGGTGGGAAGAAGAAGCATCGTAAGGGAGTGATTGCTATGAAGAGGCGAGAGCGAATGATAAGTCGTGGTGTTGACTTGGATCAAATCAATTTGGTACTAAAGTGCTTCTTCCTTTTTGCTTCTTCTGTGCCCCTCTTTTTTCTTTTTTTATGCTTGAATTAGAGGTATGAACTGTCTACTGCCCTGTTCTTTCCCCTTGTGTTTTGCACGTTTCATTAAATTCTCTAAAGTTTTGAGGTAATTATGAAGGTACATGGTCTCTGAACTTTGTTTAATTGTAAAAATTGTGCAGCGCTTGAGAAAGATGGTCCTGGATGAGGAGGATTTGTTATCTTTCCAACCGATGCAAACTCGTGATTGTGCTCAGGTGTACATTTTATCTTATCTAAATCCATAAATTGGAATGACCTGGTAAGACAAATTTAACTAATCAAAGTTGCCACACGCTTTAGAGAATGATTTATTGCAATCTTTTGTATCCTCATGTTTTGTGGAGAACATGCACATGGTGACCATCGGTAGTAGCTGTAAAAATGTGGGAGTCGTCTACTAATGATGAGTGAGATATTGTATTAGAGATGGATCATGGAACCTTGGAAGGGAAGGAAACAATGTTTTAACGCTGAAACATGGAATGGTGGATGATTGATTGTATGAGAGGCCAAAAGAAAAAGATCTGTAGTGGATAAATGAAATTTTAATCATACTCTTCTTGAAGTACATAATTTGTGGGTATTTAATCAATACAATCTTATGAATACTGATGGCTCGGTTGGCTGTGTAGTTATACTGTTTGACATTTTCCTTTCTAATATTTGGTATTTTCAGATGCAGAGACTTGCATCAATCTATCACCTGAAGAGTGGATGTCAAGGCTCTGGAAAGAAAAGGTATTAGCCACTGCTTGTGTTTCTATTACACTATTTCTGAAGAGTTTTCGTGACTTCATTCCTCCTGAATTTATTTTTGATGTCTATGGTGGTTCTCGTTATTCATGGTGTAATTGTCTTGTATTAGACAGCAGCTTGAAAATGCCCATGGATACTCGTCCTGCAGCACATCTGAAGTATTGTTGCTTATGTAAAGCTTCACTGACCGAACACAAGTGAACCTGTCACATTGCTACAACCAGAACCAAGCCTCTGTGCGAAAATCAACATGAAAAATTAGGATTCTGCGTAGGTTTAGGCTGCAGACCAAATTATTGACTGCTGCCAGTGAAAGCTGATAGAGGTTTTCTGAATGAAAACTGTAATAGATCCTTATTTTCTTATCAGGGTTTCTCTTATTAATAAACTTGGGATTCTCTAAATCAATATTGACTTAGATGTTAGTGTTTTACGTTCTCAACTGTTTTAAGCATACCAATGCTATTGAGGTTATTTATTATACTAGAGGAGATATTAATTCAACATAGTTGTCCTCATGTGGCATTTGGCGCGTGCTCCCGTGGCAGCAAGTATTGCAGAAGTTTGCTCTGATGCCTTAGTCTCAAAGCAATTCTCGAATAAAGAAATTGAAAATTATCATAATTCCTTCATTTCTTTTGTCTTATTATGTGGTTTTAAGATTCTGAGATTGATCTTTCTAACTAGAGTATCATCTCTTAAAATGTGATTGCGTGAGTCCACATAATGCATTTACAAAGTTCAAAATGAATTCTTTCTTTTTTCTTCTTTTGTGGTCCTTGTTTCTGACATCATGCCATGTAACACAAAAATTATGTCAAATACAGTAACCTTGTGGGCGCTTTTCTTTTTTTGCAGGTTTGTGACTGTGACACGAACCGAGTGTACAACTTTACCGTCTTCAATTGATGAAGTTCGCTTGGAAAAGGCAAGTTTCTTCCATTTTTGTGATGGTTGTGACTTCTTTGCTTGTAGGAGATTATGCTATGACATACTTTTATTTAATCTTTGCATTTTGCTATCTCATAAACATCATGACGAAGTCTTATAATCAATGTCCACTCTTACCTTCTTTATACAGAGCGTAAACCATACTTCTTACATCTTTTCTGCTGCACTTTGCCAAAATTTGGCAGAGTTGAAAGTTGCTGTATTTGATGTCCACTCTTACCTCAAAAAATATAATAGTTACTTAATCTATTTGAAATTGGTCGAAAGAAGAGGAACAACTAGAGATAATATGGAGATTCTCCTGGTTTGTGAACTTAAATTTACGTCTCAAAGTACATATATTGACCACAACTTGATGTTTCCAGTTGCTGGAATTTGGTAAAGTATACAATCTTCAACATATGAAGGAGAAAATTGAAGCTCAGGCAAATTTGACATCCAGAGACTGTGCTTCAAGCAAGTCATCTGAACGCCTCATCAAATCCTCTGGCTCTCGAAGCAATTCAAGAAAACACTCTGGGAAGAATGTGAAGGACTATTCGAGTAAGCCTGTGTCATTTGTTTCAAGTGGTGTCATGAAAATGGAAGATTGTCCTCCGCAGGAGCTAAGCAGCCATTCAGATGGCTGTATTAGCAATGAGACTAAGGAAGTCAGAGAGATGACATGCTCTGTTACGTTCGCTGCATTTGAGATGCATACAAAGGGCATTGGATCCAAGCTCATGGCAAAAATGGGATTCATTGAAGGCAGTGGTTTGGGCAAAGCTGGGACAGGTATTGTTGAGCCCATTGAGGCTGTTCAGCGTCCAAAATCGCTCGGCCTGGGAAATGTCATTCCCTCAGCCATCAGTGATGGAAAAGAAAACCTGAAAAGAGTTGGCACATTTGAGAAGCACACGAAGGGATTTGGTTCGAGGATGATGGCTAAGATGGGGTTTGTTGAAGGCATGGGCTTGGGCAAAGATGGGCAAGGAATGCTGCAGCCTTTGTCGGCCACAAAGCGGCCAAAAAATCTGGGTTTGGGTTCACGAAAGGCTACTTAGGTCTGCTTAAATCTTAGCTGGTTCCATGAATAAAGATAGAGTCCATGAAAAAAAAAACAGACAATGGGTTGCCATAGTCAATAGCCTGTTATCACTCTTCTTAATTTGAACCATGGGTGTTATGCTGGTAAGACCTCTGTGCTTTGGGAGTGCTAATGGTTTGTCTCCTCTTTTCTCTTTCCATTTCTTTTTGTACAATGGGGAGGCGAAGCCTGATGCACTTCCCAGCTATTGGACTCATGATGAGTCGACCCCCTAGCCAGGCGAACTATGACTCGTGCAATGGCCGTCTCCACTTTGTTGAAGGAAAATGATATTTCCTGAGATGAAGATTTGTTTTTTGGCTTGTTTGTGGTCTATCGTCGCAGCTTTTGCATTTTTATGAATAGTAGGCAAGTGGCAGATACATTGAGGTGAGTTGTGCTTTTGCCACACCCAAGAGTTTGAACATTTGAAAAATAGAAAAGAATGTACAACCCACAGGTACGTCTATGGGCTACTTATGCCGTTGGAGATGCTCCCACCTCTGGCCAATTTGCCACACCCTATGAATTTTAAAAGTTAGAAACTGTAGCATGCCAATCATAGCAGAGCCTATGACAACCCTCGTAGCGTGGGATCCTCTCACACGAGCCGCACTTGGCATGGGGGTCGAGTGTGTTGTGGCTAGGTTCAGGGTGTCCAATTGATTCCGTTTTGTAAGGAGGTTTACACCTCCTCGGTCTTGTGTGTGGATTCATTTGCTTTTGCTTTGGGTTATTGTAATAAGCGGATATAAGATCTGGAGCTAGACGGCATTTGGTCTTCAGTTCAATAAGACTCGGTTCTGGTATGTGTTTAGTTTGGATCCTTGTGCAGATCTGATATTTAAGATCTGGTTCTATTAGGTTGTGGTTGAGATCATATATAAACTTTGCTTTGAGACATGTAATCGATTCAGCCATATTTGATTTCAATGAACTGAGGAGAGAGAGCGGCTCTCTCCCCTTTGAACAACGTCTTCTTCCCTTCTCCTTGCTCTCAATCGGCCAAGAAGGTGTGTGTGAATCGAGTGTCATGGGTGAATGGTAACACCAGTCAGGTAGTGTTTTGTGCTGCTGTGTGTATCAGGAGGACGAAGGTTGCAAGGGATGCTGGACAACAGGCTGGGTCTCGTGAAGGAGGCTGATCGGTTTGCAGGGTGGCAAACCGAGCCGGTCACTGGGCTGGAGGTCAGGTGGCAGCTCATGGTATATAACTTTAAGTTATTCGGCCTCCTTTTGAAAAATTCTTCATCTGCCGTTGTGTGTGAGATTGAAAATGGGAACTTGATCAATAACTTGTTAATTTCTTGCTATTGTTAGGAACTTGTAAAATTGATACTGGTTAAGTAAAATAAGAGGTACTACGATTTCTTTCTGCAAAGAAGATTTCACTTGTAGAAAAAAGTGGTATGTCCAAAAATGCAAATGTGATGACTACGAAATAAAGATGATGAAATGGACGTATGATGGGGGATAACAAGAGACGTGCTTATTATGGTGTGCATATTTGAAGAGGCAGCCAGATGAAGCTTCAGGAAGGTGTTAAAATTTAATAGTGTTTACTGCTTTTGCACAATGGAGCGACCGAAGCCTTGTGCACACCCCAGGTTTCAAACATGTGACCTTCAACTCATGGGTTGACCCCTTAGCTAGGTGAGCACAGATGAAGCAAAACCAATATATATAGCATAAACTAATGAAACAATTGTAAAATACAATAGGAAGAAATCAGCACCAAGAGAGGAAAAGATGATACATATCGTCCATTTGGTTAAGCCGGTTCTCCTCACCCCAAGAGAGGAAGAAAATAGTACAAAGAAGAAACTCTATAATCCACGGTTAAATCAGTGAATTATAAAGCATAATTCCCACTATGAAAGTTTCATGGGCAATTATTCTGTCTCCAACTATGACTTTCATGGTTGCTTACGCTAGGACCTGACACCAGGTCAGGTACGTTAATCTAATTTTTCAACCAGTACCAGGTTCAAGCCTAACTTGATCCGAATTGATCATCATGGAGACATGCTTTCCGATGGAAAAATTTGTAAAACATTATTTCACATGGGATCTAAGTTAGGGGTGTTAATGGATTGGACCTCTAAATCCAGGGAGGTCCAAGTCCAGGTCACACACGTGTATATTTCCAACCATACATGCTCTTATCGCATTCATTGTATGCATTGAAAAGAAGAGAAAGTTGAATAAGTCAAATAACATCAAACTCCTATGTGATGGAATGATACATTTAAAAGACTTGACTTCATTTAGAAATCAAAATATTGGAACGACTGTGATATACCGCCATAAAAAGGACTGCTCTCACAACAAATTTGCATATGAAATTGGCAACTGTTTGAACTGTAGTCTCACCATCTAAAATATAAAAAACATGTTTTCCAAGGAAGCAATGTTAAGGCACACATGCCACCTGATGCATACCCAGGTACTAGCTACCATACCAGTATTAGATAGCCAACCCTATGGGGTGAAATGATTGTCCAAGCTTGAGTATATGAAACATCCAGTCAAGACTCGAAAATCATAACTATTGAAAACACCTATCACAACAAAATTTGGAGTCTATCAAAGGATAATAACTAACACAACATTGAAATATATATGAACAATACATGCTTTTACCAAACTCGCCCATGTAAGGGCTTACCCTTGCATGACCGGTCCCAAGCACGGATAAAGGAGGAGGGTTGCGTTAGGCTTCCGATAGCTTGCGTAAAACTTTGTCAGAGTTATCTACCATGGGTTCTACAACAAATAAGACTCTGTGGAAACAAAGAATCCTTGTAGCCGACCTCATCTAGTATAGGAAAAGGCTTAGTTATTGTTGTTGTAATACACACTTTTACCAATCAAGGTTTTCTGTTAGCAGTAGAACATTGAATTCTTCACTTGGTCATTCAATTTTGGCAATGGAATTGTTGTGGATGGAGGTGCTGGCCGGCAGAGAGATACTGTGGACGAACCTGAGTTTGCAACCAGTGACACAGCTCGTTCAAGATAGAGCCGGCCTCTGTATGCAGCGAGATGAGCATAGTAAGCCGGTGGAACCAGCGACACAGGCTTTGTGCATCTGTTAAAAGTGTAGCACAAGTTGTGTATCAGCTGCTGCAACTCATCAGAACTGAAGCCACTCTCATCCCAAAGAACATGGTAGTGAGTAGGCCTACTTGTGCCTTTCATCCCTGAGTGACTACAGAGATAAAAATCAAACTCTCTTGGATGTGTTATCACAGTATCTACGACAGTTCCTGGTGGAATGTTTCCGCTGCTTCTCCGGTCACCCGGAAACAGTCTTGTGTGGTGCCTCTTCTGTACAACCACAAAGGTGATGGAAGGATTATAGTTGAGAAACTTGAGACAAGCAGATTTAATGGCCTGTAGCTCCTCCTCCAGAACTTTGTAGAATTGAGTCTCGCTCACTCCATCTCGGAAGAAAATGACCCTTTTCGGAAGCGTACCAACTTCTTCATGAAAATCACCCAGCAATTCTTCAACCATTTCCTGGAGATCAAGAATGATTTCTTGTCTGTGTTTCTGAGACTTCATCTTCGGTGTATACTTATTAGCAGCTGGCCAATTCATGCTACCAACCACAGCTGCAACGGAGGGACTATAGTCATCAAGGGGGTGGGGATGAGTCACGTCTGCCCCCATAAGCATTACAGGCTCATTACTGCTGGAAGCAGGCTGGTGTTGAATGTGCAGAGGATGGAAGAGTGTGACCGTACTTCCACCAATCTTGGCATTGATTTTCAGAGACAAATTGGTCAGGAACTGATCGCTCATTCTTGTCAGGTTATGATACAAGCAGCACTGGGTGATAACACCTACGATTGTCTCGGCGATTCGTTTCAGATCAGCATAGCCTTTATGCTTCCTCTCCATGACGCAGACAACCAATTGCAGGTTGCCAAATGCAGCTACATGAAGATCCTTGAGTATGGTTTCAAGGACGGAGATGTTGTTCAGTGTTTGCATTGGCATAAATCGCGGATTCACAAAAGGTGTGCGGTTTAGAGAAATGCCTAATTTCTCACATCTCTGACAGAGCTGGAAAATGAATCTTGGAACGAATGAGTGTTGGTTGGTTGTGCCCCCGAAACTCATAAGCGCCCATCTATTGATCCTTACACCCTCAAGTACATGGGAGTCATTCATGTTCCACTTACGGTCCTGATTAGTTGGAGTTATGTACGTAATGTGGCCGCTCTCCCCAAGTCTCAATTTGGGTGGACTAAGTACTCTACCATTCAGCTTGGTCATTTCTTGAGACAAATGCAGCTTGAACCCTTTTGCATATTCATCGCTGTTCAGGAGAGAAACATGCTTACCAGAGTTAGAATATAATACCCGGTTTTGGGTAAGTCCCAGAATATGATCTGAATAAAATGCAAAACAAAAAAAGAAGGAAAGTCCCACCGATAATGATGGATATTGATAAGGAAGGAAACTTCATACATATGGTGGAATATGTAATACCCAGGTTCGTATGAAGTTTATTAAAGTCCACCATTATCAGTGTGATTTTCCTTCGTTTACTTTTTTGTTTGGTTCAAATCATATATCTGGGTTGTGACAGAATAAATCCTAAAGGCACGTTATAAAAATGCAGTTTATACACTTGCAAACATTATAAGAGGCAAGGATCACAAAGAAATCAGCATATGAGAGAGAGAGAGTTGAACTTAAGCTGAATTTGTTGGTGTTTTCTCCAGTAGCTGTAGAAGAAGGAAAGTACAAGAAATGGTCTTGCTAGGGTTGGCCACTGAAAGTACCACATTTATTGTGGGGACATGCTTAAATTATTGATTTTAACGTTGATGCATGAGAAGAAACAGAGACTTGACCTTGTCGGTCCACCATCTCCGCGCATGACACTTTTCACAATGGCCTCCCTTTCCCTTGGTTTCTGGCAGCCCATCTGAAGTATTCTTCTAGTCTGTTCATCAGAAAGCTTGCCCACATACTTCTGGCCATCAGAGATTATGCACAATTCCATAGGAAGAAAACATGGTTTGCTCCTGCTGATCTGCAAGCATGGCAAGTTCCGGAACTGAATGTTATGATTGTAATGCTGCCTGAAGTAATCCACCACCCTCAGGATCCTGCCATCTCTGTCCTTGAACCTCAGATTCTCTGTAATTTCAGTGGTTAAGCTGTAGACTCTGTATCTCTGATCTGTATTACGATGGCTGACAAATATCCGGATATTCCTCAGTGCTTTCTCAACCTCTTTCCTCTCATCATCAACTAGAGCTCGCTTTTTCCTATGGGACAAGTCTTTGAGAAAGCTGCAGCGCGTCTGAAGATATTGAATTATGTCCATGCTCTCATGGAATGCTGCCACAGTGAAATCGACATTGAGAGCGAGACCCTGCTGCGTTGGCCGGAGGCTCTGAAAGAATCCTCTCAATCCAATCGCACCTCCACCGATATTCCTATCTTCTCCCATCATCCTTGAGTAGAAAGACCTGTCCATGGGAATGCATCTCTCTGTTGGTCTCTCTCTTAGAACAACATCCAACGCATGAAGGTATTCTTGAGGCAGAGGCACATGCTGCGCATCACTTGTCAAGTATCGATACAATTCTTCCCCACTGAGCTTCGAAGCTAGCTTAACGCTTACCTTGAAAATCTTGTGTTCATTGGAACAGGGAATGGGCAAATTCACCACAAATTCGAGCCGGTCACCCTGAAATCTGATTGGACTGTACAGATTTCTTCGACCATCAAACACCGGGAGGCTGCCAGATAGAAGATGAGGATTCTCTTCAACAAGCTTATGCTTGACCAGTCTTGAAATCTCTTTCGATGGAGGTGGAGAGATGCTGACATCGTAGTGAAATACCTGCTGCGAAGGAACAAACTCCACTAGGAAATGGTTAGCAACAAGAGCAATAGAGGTTCCTTTCTTTCCTCCGTAATCTGGCCTCCTCATTGCAGCCACTGGCTGAGAATCTGCGTCCATTAGTTGTTCCTTCCCATAGGGTGCAGGGTATGAAGCCATGGTGACAGTAATAACATCTACTATAATTGATTGGTTTGCTGGTCCATTCCTTTATGGTTTAAAAGGCAACAAAGTCACTCAGGAAGATCCAGGGTACAACTTTATCTCGTGCAAGAACTATGCAAACTTACCCTACCAAGTAGAAAGGGAATTGACAACAAAGAAAAAATGAAATTTGATGGAAAGAAACAAAGAAGAAGGAAAAGAACAATGGGCATTGTAAGATACAGTACTAAAAGACAAAGCAGGGAAAAGACGAAGTTACACCGACCTTTTTGGGGCCGGTTTGAGTTGAGAGGGAGCTGTAGCAGCAGGACCTGGTTGCTGGACGGCGAGGAAGCAGATTTAGGGGAAGGAGAATGCGGGGAGAGAGAGAGAGAGAGAGAGAGAGAGTTTGGATCAGAATCCAGTTCCGGAATGGGTTTCTTTTGAAAATCTGATCCAAAATCCGTGATATATGGGGCGAACCTCAATGCAGGGGGTGGCAATTCGAGTCCTCGGATCATTTTCGTGTCATATAAACTCGTGTTCGTGTAAAAGAACCATAGAAGTACGAACAAGACCCAGGTTATCACTCGTGTCAACTGAGTCAATTCGTACACGACCTGGCCGTGTTCGTGTTTATACGAACAGAAAACCACATCACGTCTGCACTTGGATCATTTGGTTTTAAGACTGCAACATTTATTCAAATAAACAAGCAATATTTAAGATCAAACTTGTTTCACCAATTTCTTAGAAACAACATCAAAGAACTCCAGTTCCAAGAGCTCTTATTTGTGAAAACACCATTTGTTGAGTACACTATTTTGTCACTCTCGTTCTTTTCTCATGTACCCAATGGAGGTTGATAATGTTGGTCTCCCGGTGAGCTATCTTGGAGTCCTTTGCAACTTCCGGTTTTTTTCTATCACGTACGCAACAATAACTCGGTCTGTGAAGAAGAAAACAAGAACATAGGTACGAGTAATTTTATTTTGAGGTTTCCTCACAGTAGGATTTTTTTGAGAGGGTTTCACTTTGTTTTTCATAACCTATGTCATACAGGTGTGGGTGCGGACACGGGTGCGGGATACGGTAAATTTCAAAAATTTTGGGTGCGGCGACACGGCTAGGGTATATAATATTATATGACAAAGTATTGGAAAGGCCGTTAGTGAAGCAAAAGCTAAGATTTGGGAGGACTTATATAAAAAACTCAACTCAAAAGAGGGTGAAAGAGATATTTTTAGGATAGCTAGGGCTAGAGATAAGAAAACTAAAGATCTTAATTGTGTTACATGCATAAAAGATGAGGATGAAAAAATTCTAGTGGCAAATGATGATATAAGAACTAGATGAAAAAACTATTTTTATAAGTTTTTTAATGAAAATAAAGATGTTAGTATTAGTTTAGGAGATTTAGCCAAGTCAGAAAAGTATATAAACCACAATTTCTACCGACGTATTCAAAAGAATGAAGTCAAAGAGGCTCTTAAACATATTAAAGGTGGTAAATCGGTAGGACGAGATAATATTCCTATAGAAGTTTGGAAAATACTAGGAGAAATAGGAATCACATGGCTCACACGACTATTTAATGAAATATGAAAAAACCAAAAGATGCCTGAGGAATAGAGAGCAAGTACACTTATACCCATATATAAGAACAAGGGAGACATTCAAAATTGTGCGAATTATCGAGGTATCAAGTTAATGAGTCATACTATGAAATTATGGGAAAGAATTATCGAACATAGGTTAAGACAAGTATCAAGTACAACATATAACCAATTTGGATTCATGCCTGGCATATCTACAATTGAAGCGATTCACCTTTTGAGATGTCTTATGGAACATTTTAGAGCAAAAAAGAAAGACCTTTACATGATATTTATTGATTTAGAAAAAGCTTATGATAGGGTACCGAAGGAGGTTCTTCGGAGAACTTTGGAAAAAAGAGGTATCCCATTGACATATATTAACCTTATAAGAGACATGTATGATGGTGCAAAAACATGTGTGAGGACTCATGAAGGAACGACAGACTTCTTTGAAGTTAATATTGGGTTACATCAAGGATCAACTTTAAGTCCACACTTATTTATAATGGTGATGGATGAGTTAACAAAACATATTCAAGATGAAGTACCTTGGTGTATGTTATTTGCAGATGACATTGTATTAGTGGAGGAGTCTAAGGAAAAAGTTAATAGAAAATTGGAACTATGGAGAGAAACATTAGAAAGCAAAGGCCTCTGACTTAGTAGAACAAAGACAAAATATATGGAATGTAAGTTTGATCATTTGGTTACTTCAAAGGACATAGAAATTAAAATTGGCACATATTGCATTCCCCAAAAGGAAAGTTTTAAATATCTAGGGTCAATTTTTCAAAGTGATAGAAGAATTGATGGAGATGTTACACATAGAATTAATGCTGGTTGGTTAAAATGGAGAGGAGCATCAGGTATTCTTTGTGATAAGAAGGTACCATTAAAATTAAAAGGTAAATATTATAAAGCATCAATTAGGCCTGCCATGTTTTATGGTTCTGAGTGTTGGGCAGTTAATCATCAACATGTATAAAAGATATTTGTGACAGAAATAAAGATGTTGAGATGGATGAGTGGTCATATAAGATAAGACCGTATACATAGTGAGGTTATTAAAAACAAATTAGGAGTGGCACTAGTAGAGGATAAAATGAGAGAACATCGTTTAAGATGGTTTGGACATATAGAAAGAAGATCAAAATCAGAACCTTTAAGAAGGTTAGAAAAACTAAATTTGGAAAGTATTAAAAGAGGTAGAGGATGACCACAAAAGTGTTGGAAAGAAACAATAAAGAATGATCTAGCTTATTGGGAGTTAACTGCTAACATAGCACACGAGAGAGATCTGTGGAAACAAAGAATCCATGTAGCCGACCCCGTCTAGTATGGGAAAAGGCTTAGTTGTTGTTGTTGTTTATTCAGGCTATAACAAGTGAGACATCAATTAACATAAGTATATGACAATAGCAAGTACACAACTTTATATTAAAGCAAAACACATAAACTATAAACAACTACTAATTTCATTATAATACACAAATCAATCTTCCCTATCCGGACCAATGTATCCAAAAAGACCCGAACTTCAAAATCGATACCAGATTTTGAAGTATGGAATATCCACACAAATGGAAGTGAAGAAGGTCCGCGTGAGATATTTTTCTACGTTCATTAATGAAGTTTCATGGGAAATGATGGAAGACAAGCTGAAGGAGCATTTTGGAAACTATAGTGAGGTAACTCAGGTGGTCATCATGGGAGATAAGGTTACGAGTCGATTAAGAGGCTTCGGTTTCATCGTCTTCACGGATTACTCCCTCTTTGATCGGGTTTTCTAGGATAAATACACCATAGACGGCTAACTGTGAGTTAAAAAAAGAAATTGCATTTTTTTGCCATGCCGCACCGACATGGTGTCGGTGTCACACCCGTGTCGAGGTCGACACTCCACTTCTTATAAGTGTATGTGTGACTTAGAAAGAAAAATAAAGAATGATCTAGTTTATATTGAGTTAACTACTAGCATGACACATTATAGGGCTTTATGGAAACAAATAATCCATATAACCGACTCCATCTAGTATCGGAAAAGACTTAGTTTTTTTTTTAATGTTGTATAATTTTAAACTCCACCCGTGTAAGGGATCACCCTTGCATGGCTGGTCCCAAGCCTGGATAAAGGAGGAGGGTTGCGATAGGCTTCTAATAGCTCGCGTAAAACTTTTGTCGGACTTACCATGGATTCTCAAAAAAAAATCCATGTAGCCGATCTCGGGAAAAGGCTTAATTGTTGTTGTATGTTGTACAATTTTATCATATTGTTAATATCTTTTCTTAAAATTCTCTTCTCTTTTGTTTGCCTTTATTGCCAAGTGTATTATAACATAATTAACAATGGGATGTGAAAGGCGCTGTCAAAGAGATGTTGCTTATTAAAATAAACTCTTCTGGATAACCCGTTTCTATCTGAAATCTGTAGACAATTTTGTTTATTCGGCAAGTTTTTGTGTTCTGTGCATGTGTTACATGTGTGCAGATATGT
Organism: Brasenia schreberi; assembly: GCA_036023115.1. Classification (NCBI taxonomy): domain Eukaryota; kingdom Viridiplantae; phylum Streptophyta; class Magnoliopsida; order Nymphaeales; family Cabombaceae; genus Brasenia; species Brasenia schreberi. Next base: position 12,994,458 of record JAYKKT010000063.1, on the reverse strand, counting down.
GACTAGTAGCTTTTATTGATCCTCTCATCACGATTCTATTATGAGTGGAAGTTTTAGCTGCTTCATCTTTGTTTTCGTCTTTTGTTTCTCTAAAGAATGATAATCTTTGGTTGTATGGTGATTCGTTGTTAACCATAGATTTGCCAACTGTAACATGGTAGTTCCCCATCTACTTGAAGTCAATGATCGTATTTTCTTGTAACAAAATTTATTTCCTTTTTCTGTACGATTAGTTATAGTGCTATTTTGGATGGTTTCTAGTGCTTTCTTTTTCTGTTTTACCTATCGAGGATTCTTTATCCAAAACTCACAGGATTTCCCTGAGAAACTTAGGGATTTGTTTTGAATGCCTTGAGAAACTAGCTTGCTCTACGAAGATGTCATTGTAAAGAATTAATTTAGTTACTGGCGTTATCCTTAATGTTTTATAAATTGGGTCTGCAACTGGGAAGGAAGCGACTAAACTGCTCAGAGGTAATCTAGATATGCAAAGTTCAGTGTGCGTAATGAGAACTGTATCGTATAATAAAAAAATGGGGGCAAATATTTGTGGAAATGCATTAAGTTTTTCCTCTGGAAAAGCAATGAAGTGTGTACGTGACTGGCTTGACTGAGTTGACATTCTAAGAATAGTGTATCAAGGATAAGCTTTAGTGTGTAGAGCATCATGAGCGTTTTCGAATGAGTCGCTGAAATCACTTAATGAACCATGTTCTATATTCTAGTGAAATCACATAAGTGCGCATTGCACATGCATGCATGTTTTCCATATCCAGTAATTTAGATACATGAAGAGTGTCCGCATATGACAAAGGAAGACATTAGGAATCTAGGGGAGGAAGTTTCTTCTTGTCTCCAAATTTGAGCGTACAGTAAAGTTTCTCGTACATTCGTTCAGGATTTCCTGGTTTGTAACGGAGTTCATTGTCTTCGTGCTCCCAGACCTCCCAGAAGATACGATACATTATACAGGCAATGCAAAGGATAATTGATATCTTTAGATCCATGATCTCATCCTTACTACGTTCTCTTCACCATCTCCTTCGTTCTCCTTGCATCTGCTCTTTCCTTTTCTATGTTTTTATTAAGACAACACTCTACTGTACACTATCTTTTCATTTTCTTCGTACTTTCACCTTCCCATTGGAAGATAAAGATAAAACATTAAGGAGAGATTCAGATACATTCTCACTTATCTTTTGAGGTGATGATGCATTTCATGTGGGTTTTCACTTGTGCTGCTTGTGTTTCTTGTTGTTCCTTGAGATGCTCCTTCTCCAGGTAGCATAAGATTTATGCTTGGGAATCCTTATATCTCCTATTTCACTTCCTATACCTGCTGGTTTCAACTCTGGATTGGAAGTTGAAAATCCCCATCCACGAGATTGAGGAAACACAAAAACTTTAATATAGCAATTCATCCGTCTGATTTTCAACCCTAGTTCTTTTTTCCTTTTTTGTCCTTACCAAGTCTTCAGTTTCCATGTCGGGATGCTGTTCCTGTGCCATAACGTTCGTGTCATTTGTATTCAGATTTGTTATGCCGTACAATTTTGTTTTGTTCCCTTTCACAATGTTGAATTAGTGTGTACAGTACTCTTGGTAATGTAAGGGTTTTGGTTCTTATGTCTATTTCCACTTCCTGGATTGCAGATGATCACGTGTCATGCAAAATATTGGATACTCTCTGATGTGTGCATTCACAAGCGGACATTTACTAAAGAGTTTTGGTTGTGCTACTTCACATGCTAATTCATCACTCAGCAGTAGTCATTATACCAAAAGCCAATCTAGGTGGCACGAAATATTTATTCCTTGTGTAGAAATTCTCATTTCATGGATCATCACATGGAGTGGAAAGTTACTCCTTTTCTTAACGGTTCTCCATTAAAAGTGTTGTATGACGGGCTCCAAGTTCTGCAATATGTTTTCCATTTCTTTTTAATTGTCTTGCCAAGTTATTTGTATTTACCAAAGAACTGATAGTTATTGGTAAGGGCAGACGAGATGATGGGTCAATTGGTAGTACTTGCAGGCCACCGTTGCTCTTAAGATTACATATCTGTAAAACCAAAAACAAGTCTGTGTGTGTCTGCAGAATCGCAGGTTCACTGGTTTAGTTTATCTGTTTGAGAGCATGAGGCTTAATTTTCTTCATATGAGGGTTGCCTTATTGAAACTTCTTAAGATGAACAAGCCTTACATCTGGTGGATGAACTCGGACTAATTTGATGTATGTGTTACCCTTAATTGATCGACCTTTTTGTTTGGAATAAAGGCATTTATTCTGGACGTGTCCCATTTCAAATATGAAACCGATTCAGCACGAATGGATTCAAGAACTTGCTGCCTGACGAGTAAGAGAGCGAAACTTCACAGGTTGACAGTCTTGCGGGTCTCGAATCTTCAGGTGATGACAATGCATGATGGAAAATCACCCCCTACCTTGCATGAAGGGGTGGTTGTACTCGTGGTGTTTTGGCTGCCAATATGCAGAAGGCAAGCTATTCTTATAATAGGGTCTCATTTTGGGGAGATTAACATAACTACCATCTAGAAATTAATCAATGGATCTCATGCATGATAGACATGCTTAAAGTGGTTTGGCCATTTGGAGATGCGGCCATGTGCTGTTGCATGGTTCAATGTCAATGTAGGAATCCTTGAAACTATTTGTAGATGTAAAATTTTACTCCGAAGTCTACGTAGAGATTTGAAATAATTTTTCACGAACTACGAATGCGCGAACATGCAAATTAGTTTACTTAAACTAACAAAGATGATTTTCTCACTTTAATGGCGATTGTGGGGAAGTGAGATCTTTTCGACTTAGGCTTCTTGAATCGGCATTCAAGGGTCAGCTTAGACGCTTTGATGATTTGTTTCAAGTCCGGTATGTTTTCAAAATCCACTTTCAAACCCAAATGACTTAACCAAATTCATGAAACTAGGTCTTGGGAACATTCCAAAGTTCTGAAAAGCAGAAACCGGTTCTGTTTTCATAACTTATTCTTGGATTTTTCTAGATAGCTTCTAAGTCTCCAAAAATTGTGAAAATTTTATATTGAGTAGAAATAAGTATAGAGATTCAGAACTATTTTTATTCTAATTTTGGTGTTGTGATTGTACAGAATTAAATTAGACATTTACCTCTTCTTAGGCATTCAGAACTGATCCGTTATAGAAATACAAAGGTTTAAAAAAACGATTGTATCTCAGTGTACAAACCTTCGATATTTATGACTTAGTCTTGTTGAAAAGCTATGAATGTCAGCTTTCCAATGAGACAAGTTTCAATAAAATTGGTTTACTGCAGACAAAGTTATAGGATGATAACCCAACTTCTGTTGCACGAAACACAAGTTTTACAGATTTGGTTCTTGATTTATTTGATTTTCTCTAATTTTATTTACGTCGTTGCACTACCCTAAAATTCTTTAAAATTTTATTATAAGTGGTGTGGTTTGTGGGGATTCGGTGTGCAAAATTTGAGAACATTCGAAATAGAAAGCAAAAAATTAAAAATCAAACATTAGACAAATGCAAGATGTAGAAAACAAATTTTCATGTTTAGAACATACATGAATGCATTCCGTCCGAAATTGAAAGATAAATCACATCAATTTCAATGTAAATGACTGAAGGAAATGAAGTAAAGTATAATTATAGCTTAAGCATAGAGAGGATTAAGAGATATAAGAGATTACAATGTATAGAGGAGTAGAAGAAACTGAAAATCAAACACATAAAAGACATCTACTGAAATGAAATTGGGCAACAAAACAACTAGATATTACATCATTGAATGGAGTCAACTGCTCCTTAATTACAACCCCTTTAATTGAATGAAAGAAAGGATGAAGAAAATCAAAGAAAAGGGAGAAGGATTGACCTTAATCGGAAGCTCCTTCTGCGGATTTGATGAACACAGCTTGGGGTGGGCAGCATCTCCAAGCTTCTTCCTCTCTTTTTTTCTCTCCCTCTCTCTCTCTCCTCACTTGGTTGAAGCTCTCCCTCTCTCTCTTCACTTCCTTCAATCTCCTTCAATGTTGAAAAACCCCGCTCCAAGGCCTTTATTTATAGGCTTAAAGTGAATCTCGAGTTGGGCATGGGTTGGTTCTTGGCCCAATACTTGATCCAACCCACAAAAGGAGTGGTTGGTCACATGGTGGTCCCCTAGGTGAAGGTGAGTCCAGCCACATGGTTTGGTTTAACCCTTGGTATGGGTGTAAACCCAGCTAGGCATGGCTCAGTTTGGTTCAGTCCATGATAGAATCCCGACTAGGCGTGGCTTGGTTTGGTCCAGCCCAAGGTGGTCTTGCCTTAGCTACTTAGGTGCAACCCTTGGGCTCTTTGATGCCGACCTTGACTAGATCTTGGTTATGTCTTTGGTCGAGCTCTTGACTTGGCCAAGTCGACTTGATCTAGGTTGGTCTTCATTTGTTCTTTGAACTTGAGACTTAAATCCAACTTGGCTTAAGTCAGCTTCTTTTAGCTCGTCTTAGGATCAACTTGAATTTTGAACTCAGGATGACCCTGCTTCGAGGCTTCATTTGGATGTTTTATTCGATCCTGTCTTGAGGAATTCTGTTTTGCTTGATTATCTTTCAATTAAGATTTATGGTTTTAAATATTTTATTATTATTATTTAAAATCATTTCATTTGACATATATTTGAAAACATCGAGTTTTAACGAAATCTTCAAATATTCTTTTTGGAAAATAATTGAGTCTCATTCGTAATGTTTGTTTGTATGGGTGACCTGCTTTTGCTCCGTGAGTTTGCTTTTACCGTTTCAACTACTTTAACCCTTTGTTGGGTGTAGGGTGTTGGACAACTTTAACTCTTTCAATGAGTGTAGGGTCTCGAACCTCTTTAACCCTTGGGTGTAGAGTATCGGATCACTTTAACCCTTTGGATGAGTGTAGGGTTCCGAAGTAAGACTATCTTCAATCGGGTGAGTTTTTGTGAATTTTTGAGGCCTGATTTAGATTTGATTTGTTTTTGAATTTCAAAGGTTTTGTAAATTTTATATTTGACAAACATTTTTGTGTTTGGTTCCCAATATCGCATTTTCATTTGTTTCTTTGAAAACTTTTTTGAAATCATTCTTTCTTTAAAGGCAATCATTTGAAAATGCAGAATCCTGCCAATTTGGACTTTGAGGGCAAAGCAGTTATTTTTTTCACTCTTTGTCAAAATTAGATTTTTTGAGAGCGGTTCCATTTATCCTTATTTTGAGGATGCTACGAAATTTTGGTGTGGAAATGAGTTCGTTTAAGGTGTCTTTATTTAAAGACCCTTAAAAGACCCAAAACTACATTTTTTTTTGAAAAAGTAAAATTTTTAAAAGATCAAATATTTTGAGATTTTTTTTGGGTGTTTACAGTACTCCAATTATGGAAAGTGGCTTGGTTGAGGTTGTTGCATACCTTTTGGTTGGTATGGCTAGAGAGATATCTGCTCGCTATTACTTTCATTAAAGTTTTGCTAAACTTCACACTTGATGCTTGTGTGTCTGAGTTAATAGGTGGTGGTGGTGTGGGGGGTGGGGTTACTTTCATTGAGACATTTAGGTAGTGTTAGGAATTCACCGAAGAGATGTTGTGGAGTTCACGACATACAAAAATCTTTGTGGGAAACAAAAATGATGGTGCTAATTGAGGGTGGAGTGATAAGTGATGCAGTCTCCAACAACAGCAAACAATAACAACTAAGCCTTTTCCCATACTAGACGGGGTTAGCTACATGGATTCTTTGTTTCCAGAGAGCTCTACCATGTGCCATGTTAATAGTTAACTCACAATAAGCTAGATCATTCTTTATTATTTCTTTCCAACACTTTTGTGGTTGTCCTCAAACTCTTTTAATATTTTTCAAATTTAGTTTTCATACCTTCTTACAGGTTCTGTATTGCTCTATATTTATAGAGCAGTGCCTGTTCCTGAATTCACTCAGATTTCCTATTGGACTTTCCTCTTCTAGAGTCCTTATCCAGTTACGAATAAGCTTCATAACTATCAGTTTATTACTACTTGTTATGGCCGTTACAAATCATTCCCTACAATCAAACATATCTCAAACCCATGTTTATAACATGTTTTGAGAAAAGATCCTCTATTATGCCTTTAGTCAAGGGGCTGCCAACATATCATGAGTTGGCATGTATGAGATGTATATTTCCTTTCTAAATAACTATATCATGAACATAGTGATATTAAACCATTATATGCTTACTTTTAGAGTTGTCAACTCCACTCTTGATTAGAGTAATTGTTGTATTATTGTCATAGTAAATGACAACTAACTCGTCGGCTATTTCCAGTTTTAAGTCTCATATGAAACAGCTTATCCAAATGTCACTCGTTACCGCCATGATAATTTCCCAAAATATCATGGGTAAAATTGTAATTTTATCTATTCATCTGGTTGTGTAATTTTTCTTTATCATTGAAGGGAGTAAATTCATAATTTTGCCCCTTAGCCGAATCTATAAATTGTACAAAAAATAGGGGCAACTTTGTCTTGTGATAAAGTAGTAGTACTGTAATATCTTTATCGAGTAAGGGCAAAAAGTAATTCAGTCTCTTGATTTTCCATAATTTTTATAAAGAGACAGAGGGTAAAACAAACTTTTCACCCGTCTTAGGGTAAAACTATCTTTTTATTTGAAAATATCTGAATATTTTGGTAATTTTACACAATAGCAGTTTATAATTTTAAAAAATTGGTCGGGGTAGAATTAACTTTTTAGTCCACTACTTTTGGAGGTTTTCTATAATCATCGGTAATTTTTTAAAATCAGGAGCATTTTCGAAAAACTATTGGTTTTTGCTCACGATTTTTCAATTGATATAAAACGGGAGGAGACATATTGAATCTTCGAGAGGAAGAGAGAGAAGAGCGGAGCTCCGCCTATGGCTGCCTACTGGCCTTCTTGTCGAGGTTCCGTCGGTGGATTTTTGGCCCGCCTATGGCCCTTTGGTCGAGGCTTTGCTTGTGACCTTTTGGCCGAAGGGCTTCGCCTGCTTTTTTCTTTTGGCCGAGGGCTTTGTCTGTTTTTTCTTTTGGCTGTGGGTCATTTTCTTTGTGTTTTCTCACTTGGGTCGACTTTTTCCTTGGCCCTACCCTGTCTTGATCTGGGTCGGCTTTTGTCTGTCTTTGCCCTGTCTCGACCTGACCGAATCTTGCCTTTGACATGTCTCGACTTGGGCCGGCTTTTTCCTGCCTCTGCCCTTTTTCGACTTGGGTTAGATCTCTCCTTTGTCCTGTCTCTACTTGGGCTGATTTTTTGTAACAACAAGTCTTCTTCCTCCTCTCCTTTTTTTTATTACAAAAACTAATAATGTACCTTTTTTGCAAGATTAACAAGGCCCTGATACCAATGTTGATCCTCGGTGGGCTATCTCGACCTCCTCTGCAACTTCTGGTTTTCTTCTGTTAGGTATGCAACAACTCGGTCTATGAAGAAGAAAACAAGAATACTAAGTACGAGTAATTTTATTTTGAAGTTTCCTCACAATATAATTTTCCTTTATTTAGAGAACAACGGCTGTTCCTGAACCTCTTCGGATTTTCTGCTGAGCTTTCCTCTCCTAGAGCCCTTATCTGGTCGTTTACATATGAGCATCCAGCTGTTAAGCTTATGGCTGTTACAAACCATTCCCACAACGTTTCCATACATAACGGTTGAATCTAGCCATTTTTATGCCTAAAATGAACACCTTACCTCTACACATAAATCCTACAAAAGACAATAGTGAATGGGAGTTCCTACTTCACGTGGACTCTTCAGGAGCTTCCTGTTGCTCTCCAAACAGACCGTATCTGCCCCTTTGAAGGAGGAGCTGCTGGCGCTTTACATTCTGTCGTAGAAGAAGATCATCTAGGTTTTGTATACACATCACGACTCAATGGCTTCTCCGATCGGCCATTGGAAGCATAAATGGTGTTCTGTTACCAGGTTGCAGAAGGGTTGTTCTCACCGCGGCCACTCTTGATGGAGAAGAGGCTCACCTTTTTTTTGGTGAAGAAACCCTAAGGAATATGATCAGTTTTACAGTCTACTCCAAAATTACAGACTACTGCTTATGTATTCATTACCTTTTCTTTTCATTTTAGATATGTTATCAATTTTGTTATACATTTGAGTCTTTGACTCCATAACAGTCACATGCAGGTGACAGTTTCAAAATATGAGCACAATGTCTACAATTTTGCCGCTAATATTGAAAACTATCTTGATATTTTAAAATAATTGCAAAAATAACATAATATTCCCAACAAGCAGTTTTTTTTTGGGTGCTTATAGAAGGGAGAGTCATAACTGAACCGAGGTGTTTCCAGTCTGATTACGGTTGTGGGTCCGGTTCAGCCTGTTTTTGCTTCTTGCAGTTTTCGGTTCGGTTCCAAACTACACATTATCTACCAGGTGACATGTCCTTCATAAATTTCCCACTGGTTCTTATTACTTGATTTTTATCAGTAAAAAAATTAAAATAAAGGTCGTATAAGTAGAAGGTTTTACAGTTTCAAGCATGGATCGGTAACACACCTTTTTTTTCAAAAAATACTTAAAAGACCTCTCACACAATTTTTTTCCTTTTTCTCTTGAGCAAATCCCTTCTCTCTCTGTCTCTCATGCAAACAATATGTCGTTCTAGACATCTTCAACTTCTTAAAACTTTTGACAATCATTTATAATTTCTTTTTTAAGTATTTTAAGAAAAAATCCATTGTATTTAAGGTTGGGTTGATGATTAGACACGGGAAAAGTATTATAAGTTCTTAATCAAATCTTATTATTTCTTGATAATTAGCCACATCTCGTGTTCTACTCAACTCGCATTGACTTCACAATTATTGGATCAATGACATCAAATACACACGAAAAAGCAAAATACTATTGAATCTACAAAATACAAGATTGAATCAAACATGTAATTTTTTTCTCCTTTTCTTATTTTTCTGTAAGAGAAAGTGACAAAGCTTTGATGGGTTCAGTTACACATTATCTATACAACAAGGTGCTAGAACAAAAGATCGACCTTAATTAGAAGAAAGAAAGCTAACAAAAATGTAGAGAGAAAATCACAGGAAGGAAGAAAGCTAGCAGCAACATATAGTAATTCATAATTTATACGTGTGTACACTTCACAATTGATATGCATGTACCCTTTTTACTATCAACACATTCTTTTTTTTATTGTGATTCTGATTTTGTCTCTCCTAAAATATGAAAATTATCTTGCTACCTTTGGTTGTCTCAAACTCTCTCTTTGTGAGTCATGAATTAGGTAGAATGAAGCTTGTAATTCCTAATTATACGTGTGTACACTTCACAATTGATATGAAGATCGACCTTTTATTGTGATTCTGATTTTGTACCCTCACTGTATCGTCTATCATCTTATCCCATTTTTTTGGTGACCCATGAATGAAGCTTGATCTAATATATGATACCAAAGTATCCACCATTCCATAGTGCTTTGAATTTGATATAGGAAAAAAAAGAAAAAAGAGGAAAAAGAAGATAAAAAGAGAGAAGAGACTGATTTAAACAGGGTTTCAATAATTTGGTGGGGTATTTCGTTATGTGATATATTGATTTTGTTTTTAGATAGAATCAAAATGAAAACGATGTTAAGTTTCGCTTGAGACGTAGGACAAGTGTGTCTCCGTGCATCAATTGCAAGTCTTTATCGGTAGGAGATGCAACTCTTCTTATTTTGTATAAGTTTTATAAAAATATACTTATATACTTCTTGATTTTTTTCTTTTTTATTGTTGATTTTTATTATTGTCTTTCTCTTTTTTTCTTTTTTTATTGATTTCATTTTTTTTCTAACTTTTTTTCGACGATATTGATATGAGTAAACCTTATCTAGTTAGCAATAATGAACAAAATGTTGATCCTTAAATAAAGAGATTGTAAGAAAAAATTCCTTGCATGAATTGAATGGAAGAGGAGAGAAAAAATGACGAGCGATAATTTGGATATATACAACAACAATAACAACTAAGCCTTTTCCCATACTAGACGGGGTTGGCTACATGGATTCTTTATTTCCACAGAGCCCTATCATGTGCCATGTTAGCAGTTAACTCACAATAAGCTAGATCATTCTTTATTATTTCTTTCCAACATTTTTGTGGTCGTCCTCTACCTCTTTTAATACTTTCCAAATTTAATTTTTCATACCTTCTTACAGGTTCTTCTTTTGATCTTCTTTCTATGTGTCCAAACCATCTTAAACGACATTATCTTATTTTATCCTGTATTGGTGTCACTCCTAATTTGTTTCTAATAACCTCATTATCTATACGGTCTTTTCTTGTATGACCACTCATCTATCTCAACATCTTCATTTCTGTCACAGACATCTTTTGTACATGTTGATGATTAACTGCCCAACACTCATAACCATGAAACATGGTAGGGTTAATTGTTGATCTATAATATTTACGTTGTAACTTTAATGATATCTTCTTATCACAAAGAATACCTGATGCTCCTCTCCATTTTAACCAACCAACATTAATTCTATGTGTAACATCTCCATCAATTGTTCCATCACTTTGAAAAATTGATCCTAGGTATTTAAAACTTTCCTTTTGGGAGATGCAATGTGTGCCAATTTTAATTTCTATGTCCTCTGAAGTAACCAAATGATCAAACTTATATTCCATATATTCTGTCTTTGTTCTACTAAGTCAGAGGCCTTTGCTTTCTAATATTTCTTTCCATAGTTCCAATTTTCTATTAACTTTTTTCTTAGACTCCTCCACTAACACAATGTCATCTACAAATAACATACACCAAGGTACTTCATCTTGAATATATTTTGTTAACTCATCAATCACCATTATAAATAAGTATGGACTTAAAGTTGATCCTTCATGTAACCCAATATTAACATAAGCCATTTGTTATACTCTCAACTAATCCCCCCTTCTTTCGTTTGGACCTAATGCATCGAGCAAAACCAGTATGGATCGAACTCCAATATTACCGATCGAGCCGACCCTTTGTGTGTTGTGCAGCATTGCTGGTTACCTTCTCTCTGATCAGGGTGAAAACTTCAAGAGGCCGAAGTTGTGTTCATGGTTATGCGGATCTTCATCTGATTAATATTGTTTCAGTCTCTCTGTTTTTGTTAACTTTGTTTTAGAATCGCAATTTATGATTGAATGGTCAAATGTGACAGAAAGACCAAAAAGAGATATCTTTTAGCCGATCTAGTTAGAGAAGAAACTAGATTGAAAAATATTAGTATTGCAAAAGAAGTCGTTCTTACCGCTTCCAAGTCAGGAGCATATGTCAAGACATATAAAGCTCCTCACAAAAGCTTCAAAGGACAAAAAGGTGATAATGGATCAAGCTAGAAGCCGGTGGTTTCATGGCCAAATAAAAATATTATTTGTCACTATTGTAAGGAAAATGGTCACATTAAGACCACTTGTCCTCTTTTTCGACAAAGATATGAAAACATGGGAGTTGTGAAAAACAAAGATATAGAAGTCTTGCATTCGAACATCAAAGCCTACGTACAAGAAATGCTTAAGGAAAAGATAAGCATCTCCAGAAATGCTCTTTCCACTTCTGAAGGTATGTCTTGGATTTTAGATTTCGATGCTTCTTTTTATATGACTCATGATGAAAATTCTTTAAAAAGCTTTCAAATTATTTTTGGTAAACATATTTTTACGGCCAATGGTACGAAACTTTAAATTTAAAAATTGAGAACTTTCAAAATGTTGAAAAAAAGAGATTTTACATAAAAAATATTGCACTTTACATTGATTTTGAAGATGGGGGAAAAATATTATTTACCTATTACTTTAAATTTGACTAAGTATATGTTGCATATTCATCACTTATACTAGCATCCATAAAATACTTCGTGGTTTATCAAGGATTACTGTTGGGACTCTTTTAGCATTTGAGTTTCATGATGTTCTCTTATAGTATGAGAAAATGGTATTACGTACTTATTGTATAGTTGGATGGATGCTTTGTTGGCTGTCTGGCTTGATGTACGTTGCATACTTTGTACGCACTCAAATGCACATACACGTGATATGAATGAATCTATTATAGACCCTTCTTCTTTAGGCTTCCATTTGCCAGTTTCAGGGATATATCAAATGCTCAAGGGGTGCTACTTATTTTTAATCGTCAGAAGCTCCATGCTTAAGCATTAGGATTTGGAAAAACTAGACCAGTGCTTGTCTTGTTAATTGTGGCCGACCTCATCTAGTATGGGAAAAGACTTAGTTGTTGTTGTAGTGCTTGTCTTGCTAATTCAGTCAAAGTTTGTTTGCACAGAGATTGATCGTTTAGAACCTTGCATTTTTGGGGAATCGAAATAATGTTAGAATCAGATGCTCGTCTTTCTGGTTCTATCAGAGTTGTGTTTACTACTCTATTTGCACCGAGATTTATCCTGAGAACTTCGCCTTCTACAAATCCAAATAATCTCAGAATACGTTGCTTACTTTGAAAGTTTACTCTGAAAACTTTTCCTTCCGGTCTCCTACTCAAACTAATGTAACAGCTTTGGCAAATCCATCCTTGTAGTGGAACAAACTTCCATTTACAAGCTGCTTAAATTTAAAGCAGGCCTTATCTTTCATTTGAGATTTACACACTGTTAGCCTATTATTTCATCTGAGAAGTGTAAAGGCGCTAAAAAGATTAAGAAAAGGAATGTCATGATATTGTTAGAGGTTAACTTCATTTTTCTCTTTTCTTTCATTTTAAGAATGGGTTTGTGTCCAAAACAGTTCATTTGAGATTTACACACTGTTAGCCTATTATTTCAACTGAGAAGTGTAAAGGCGCTAAAAAGATTAAAAAAAGGAATGTCATGATATTGTTAGAGGTCAACTTCATTTTTCTCTTTTCTTTCATTTTAAGAATGGGTTTGTGTCCAAAATAGTACTGTACATCCTATCCAGGATTCAACTGCCCAAACTTTTCGCATTGAGATAGTTTCAAGATAATCTTTCTAGTAACTGTTGCTTGTGTGATTAGGTGTAAACTATAACAGACAACTATACGGTAGAGGTTTAGAGACCAAATCAGCTCTAAGTTGATTGATAAAGTTGCTGGACAGGAGGAAAAGGTTAAGATTAAGAAGCCTAAGAAATCTAAACCAAAGATACTGGGTCCTCGTCAGCTGGGAAACGACAAAGAGGAAGTCAATCAGTCACCCATTGACTGAAAAACAACAACAACCTCTACAGCAGGATGGTCTCTCCGTCCGCAATTACCTTTTCTGCCTATGCATCCTCATCCTCCACGTGCTGTCTTCGATCTGAGATAACAGCAACTCAGTACATCTTATGAGAGAGTGCAGAAGTCATGCAGAGGATGAAAAAGGTGGAGTCTAACATGACTGAAGTAGCAAAACAAAGAGCAAAAGAGCTTCATGATAAGGAGCTTAGTCTTCCTCGCCAAAATCCCATGCCCTGTTTAACAGAGAATGATGCTTGCCTGCAGTTGTTTACAAGGAACACATGAAAGGACCTCTTTAATGTGCCCAAGTTGCGAAAAGCTTTTCAGATTGTGCACTAAACGTTAGGCAACAGGTAATGTTTTTCATCAACGGACACTTTCCTTTTCTTCAAAATAAAATACTAATTTCCTAACTTTCCAAATAGGAGAACCTTTTTCTTCGAGTTTGACACTGTGCCTTTCAGTTGTATGTTTTCATTGATAATGTTTGTCTCAATCATGAATTCTGACGATCTTCCCATGTAGGCATGATTTCTGGTGTCAATGATGCAGCTGAGCAAATTTTACAGCCACAGTTTTGCTTTGAAGCTAAAGTGCTTTTTGAAGTGCAGTTCCCCTTCATTTGGAGCATTGTATGTCACCCACATTGTCCATCGTACTAAACATCTTTCAACAACTTTTGTATCATCATCCACAACTGACTGTCAATAATCGTGAATAACTTGATTCTGAACTATAATTGAACTCGTTCAATTTCTCCTCTTCTTTGGAGTTTGGTATTCTCTTGGTTTGCAGGGTGTAAGGTCCCTCATCATTATGAAAACGTTACGAATTCTACATAGTGAATTACTTAATTCACTTTGTTTTCTGAAAGGTAGAAACATTTCAAGAAAATGTTCCATAATTTCACATGATGGTTTATTCTTTACAAGAGTTTCAATCAATGCTTTGAATTCCTATATTGATATGGGGACGCAAACTGGTTAGCAGATAATGTTCTCGCAGACAATTATGTTGGCTTCCTCGAGTAAAACTGAAGAGTACAACATTAAAATTCAGGTTAGTTTTATAGATGGAAGATCATACACAGCACTTTGAACGTACATGAAATTGGTTTCAAGCTCTGGATCTTTGTTTATCCTTGGTAGTAATAATATCTCAGGGTTTGCAGTGTACTTCGTATATCCACTACACAACCATTAACTAAAATTGCAGATTGAACACCGGATCTTGTATTACATCAACATTACGTCATTGCTGTGACCATATATCAACCTTTGAAATTCCGAGGCTTCCATTGCAGAAGAGCTTCTTTGTTCTAAGCACGGCGCTTCACATGAATTACAGCTGCTAGTCATATTTCCATTTTCAAATTTCCTGAACATGCTAGGTTATTATTCAACTTTGCACACTGTAAAGGGTTAATTAACAGGGCATTTCGAGGTCCGGTGTGACGGGAACATGACAGAGAGAAGGAAACGTATTGTACATACAGATTATACATATTAACATGAGGAAAGTGTCAGCAGAGCGTGCATCCTTACAAGATTGAGTATGTATTGGCAAGAAAACACCGCACGCGTGTTGGGAAGTTTAAATGTATGGATTTTATATAATTCTAAAGATTCATAAGTTCTCAATATCCAACATTTTCCCTATCCCCGAGGGGCATAGCTCACTACTGGCTAGGGAGTGGGGTCTCTGACAGAAGGTTAGGAGTTCGGTACCTGAAGACATGTCTGGATTCGGTTTGCCCGAAACCAGCAATCATAACTGAATCGTCCCTTGGTCGGTTCCAACATTTTCTTGGGCTGTTCCAAGACAGTTTTGAATCTGGCTTGAAGGACGGTTCCAGGGCAGTTCTATGGTGCTCCTGGTTTCCGTTTGAAGGTCCTTTCTTGTTGTGGTTTTAAGGTTGATTACGTGATGGTTTTAACTTAAGTATATATAAATTTTACAAATATATAATATATAAGTGTATGCATATATATATAAAACTATAAGTAAGTATATATATAAGTATTAATTATATTATATATTATATTAAACTTATGATTTAATATTATAATTTACAATCATACATAATACAATATATATGTAAAAAATAAAACAAATAATGAGTTTTACCATAATTCACTTACTTTTAAATTATATCTCATATGTATCTTTTTGGGTGGGAAGGAATTAAAGCTCATGTAGTTCTCTTACCTTTTGATAGAAATCCCTTACCTAAATTAATGCGATTTGAACTTAATCATCATTATCACTTCATGCTTGTTACATCAGTAATACTGTACTAGTTCCTAATTCAGTAATATAAATATCTTTTGTATATATATATCAACTGATATTTCTTAACACTCATATGCTCGACGTCTTGCTCTTATCCAATTATCTAAGCAAGCTTTAACTTTCAATGTCTTAAGTTGTAAGTTAGAATAATGTCATCTAATATATTTTCACTTCTAAATACTTGTTCCACAACAATAATTGAGGCTAAAACAACAAAAACATCGCTAACAATTAAGGTAAAATAAGATAAGTAAGTTGATGATCTTCACCATTTAAAAGCAACAAAAAGATCGTATATAATTCAACAAATGATTTTACTATATAACCAATATCTTTTGCAGTGTGACTTGTCAAAACTATGAAGTATAAGAAGACATTTTTGAATTGGTAAACTCTTATCCATCTAGTGAATAATATATACATACAACTACCAACTATCAACCTATATATCAATGACACATTACGCTCAAATAAACTAAAAAATACAGCTAACTTTTTTCTTCTCTTTGTATAATTTATGAATGTGTCTATTAACCAATAGTCTAAAAATAGGTATTGCTAAAGGATTATGTGTTTTTTTATATAATCCATAAAACCAACTTTTTGACCAAAATTAAATCGAAGATGTTATACTCAACCAAAATATGCAAACTCCTCTCTATATCAAGTGAAGTTATAGTAGAAAAACCTTATAAAAACATATCTACTAGTAGAAGAACTTTTTTGGTATAGAAAACTGAGTTTGATGAATATCTAAACCCATTATTGTTGGATATTTTTTCATAGCATGGTCTCATAGTGTGTCCATAACCATATCCAAGCTTAAAGTTTTAGGCCTTTTATAGTAGTTACACTTCGCCTAATTGACGATACCTTGTTCATCGTATAACTTTATACAATGAATCTTAAATAAGTTGCATTCATGTGACTTGCTTTAGAGGGCATCTTCCATATGCATGCTGTATTTGTTGAACTACCAGTGATGAAATTGCTACTTATCTCTGCCATTTTTTGACTTAGTTGGCATAGTTTTTTGAGGAATATGACAACTCTCACTTGTAAGAATGATTTTTCCTTTGTTTTTAGGTCATTGTTTTAAAATAAAATAAATAAACTAAAAATTTATATAGTTAAAATAATATGAAAAAAGAGAAATCAAAAGTAAAAATCCAAGAAATACTCAAATGAGCTAGTGTATTGCTATTGAAGCAAGAGCTTGACAATTAAAACCTCACATGAGAGAGTGAAATCTTGTTGATGTTGAGTTTGTGAGTTGTGTATTTATTCTCCATAGAAACTCCTATTTATAGGAGGAGAACCATTGTTCATGAATAGTAGTTTTTTTCAAAAATAAAATTCTTTACCTAACCAAAGTCTGCACTAACCAGTCAAAGATGCCAACCTTTGACAATTGACGGAATAGGTGAGCACCA
This sequence comes from Brasenia schreberi, assembly GCA_036023115.1. NCBI lineage: Eukaryota > Viridiplantae > Streptophyta > Magnoliopsida > Nymphaeales > Cabombaceae > Brasenia > Brasenia schreberi. The sequence goes on along the minus strand of JAYKKT010000063.1, from coordinate 12,977,492 downwards.
TATGGACCTACGATTGACAAGCACAACATATGGGCTTAATTTTTTGTTTTTTAATTTATGTTGGTGTGACAATGGTCAATCAAGGATATCCTAATTGACTACTCTCCAACAGGTGGATGTTGTGTTCATTTAAAAGTTTGTTTTTTTAAATTATGTCATTGTCAAGCTAATAGCCCTCACAACCGTGACTTTAAAAAGAAAAACTAGTCAATCTAACAACCGTGACTTTAAAAAGAAAAACTAGTCAATCTAACAACCGTGACCGTCACATTGATTTGACATCAATCAAGATCAACCTGATTGATGCCCCTCTAATAGGGGGCACCATTGTGGTGCCTGCCGATTTTTCAAAGCACTCTTTTACTGGCTGTTTTGGAACCAATGGTTCTTAACCATCAGTTTAGAACCGCTCCGTAGATTCCAAACTATCGGTTTCTAGAACCCATAAACTATAACCAAATTGGGAGGTCCCCAATTGAAACCATTAGACTGGTGAAGAGCCGGCCATGTATACCTAAAGGCACATTTAGTACGGGGTCTTCTTAACCTCTCTTTTCTATTTGCATTGATAGTCAAATGCTGAGCCCCAACATAGAGAGAGGCTTAGGTCAATACTTATATATATGGTAGCTGGTCATCAAATGGAAGAGGGCAAGATGGTGGTGAATTTAAGTTGGTCCAAAACTTTGTTGCTTGCTGGCAAATCCAGGAGAAGGATTTGCTGCCCAACTAGCACATCAAAAAGTTGACACTTCTGTCTCTCTATCTCTCTCACACATATGTATATATGTATATGTATACACATATATGTATGTATGTGAATAAGTATATATCTATATATATATATATATATATATATATATATATATATATATATATATATATATATGAATACATAAACATATATACATATATGTATGCATGCATGCATATATATATATATATATATGTATATATATATAAAGAGAGAGAAAGAGTCTATATTTAGGAAACCTACCAAAATAGAGAACACAGGAAAACCACTACAATCATTTGATCTTTGAGATAAATGGTTGAGGTGATAAAAATAAAAAGTATATAACAACTTCCAAAAGGTACCTACTTTTCAATTTAAATCTTCATTGTGGTTCAATATTTTGGATGGTTTCCAAATCTAGATTCTCTATATTATTATATATAATATATTTACTAAAAACATTGCACATTTACCTATATTGTTCAATTGAAGGGTGATGTATTGCTTTTGTTGCTTGTGTGGAGTTCTCCTCTAGAGGTATGTTTGTAGTTTTAGGCTTCGGCCTTCTTTGTGAAGAAAAAAAATATAGTTTCCCTTCCGCCTTCATGCATGCACTCTTGTGTCACTTTTAATCATCATTTTCAATCTATTTTCATCACTTTCGATTCATTTTCAACCTTACTCAATTTCACCATAACTGTACTATGAATATTATTTGAAGTCTTTCATTGATCTTGCAAAGAACTGCATAAAAGATAAAAGGTTAAAGTTTGAGATGGATGGTGAGTGTTTATGATCGGGAAAGAGGCACATGTCACACCCTCTCTATAAGCCGCCATGTGCTAGACATGTTGAGCTTTTACTAAGTTCACATCCCGATTGTGGCTTGATTAAGTTATAGATACTTTGTGTGTAACCCTTCTCTAAGAGAGATGTAATTTGGGTGTATCACATGAATGTAGGCAAGTCACACTATATATTTTTGGTTATGTTAACAATGCTATTCCTTAACTCATAAAATGTCAAAGAAATCAAGTGAAAGTGTTCATTGTTGTATTGTAGACTCTGGATATACTACACATGAGATATTGATATTGACAAAAGTAGGCCGAATGATTTATTTGTTGATTGGTTGGGTGATGATATATGTGACAATGTATTTGTTGACTATAAGGATGTGAACTTGATTATACGTTTCTATTTACTATATATATATATAGTAGTTTGTAATCAGGATGACATGATTCATTAGGCAAGAAATGTAGGGAAGAGGTACAACATTGCTATAATCATTCTTCGATAAAAAAGTAAAGGTATAAGAAAGAAAGTATGACTAGGGTTTGAACGAAGAGGTGAAATTAAAAAAGTAACAAAAAGTTGATATTGAAAGTCATTGTTAGACATGTACGAAAAGGTGAAATGTCCATTTTTACTTAAAAAAAATAGAACTGATAGTTTATAGAGATTGAATATAGTTAATGGTATACATAATAACTCTTTAACCTTGTATTTAGAAGGACATGCATTTGGTACCTACCTAAATGATGCTGATTATACTATGAAGAGAGAGTTGATTGAAGTCATTGCAAGTTGAAGCACATTTTGTTATAATTGAAAATCTTGATGATATGAATGTTAGAATACTAAGGCATGTTTATAATACATGGATGAAAATTAGAAAAAAGAATACGAGTGGTTGAACTATTCATCAACAATCATTTCACTCATTCGATAGTCATCAATAATACACTTGGCAGAGGAAGATATCATATAAGAATATCGTTAATGATGTTTTTGCACATCCTCAATCAATTCAGTTATATGCATATTCGAAGGTCTTGGAGTTTGGTCACACATACAAGACAAACAAGTATGAGTTATTTTTTGTTATATTTGTTCATATTTATTTTTTTGTCTTAATTTTTTTGTTTTATTTATACATATTCATATGTATAAGACATCTTTCCTCAAGATTGCAAGATTTATGTGAATTAACAATAATTTTTCTATGACATTTGTCTTCATAGGTGTAAAGAAAGAGAATAATTATGTATAGGTATTGAGTTGCATGAGGGAGTTCTATATGTCAAACAAATTTTCCTATATTATTTGTAATGATCATTATCTTGCACTAAAAAATATAATTAGGATCATATTCTCAAAGGCAATAAGTTTCTTATGTAAATGTCATATTGTCAAGAACATCAAGGGATATATTATCTCAGTATTTAATGGCAGTTGATGATGAATAAAGAAGTAACCACTACATTTGGTGGCAGTTCAAAGAAGGTTATTGACTTAGTGGATGAGAGCATGCATATAAAGGCATTGACTATCATAGAAGCAAAGTAGAAAAAATCACTTACCATACTTTCTTATGTTAAGGAAAAGTGACTAGGTCCATATAAAAAGTTTCACTATAGATGAATAAGATGGTGCATTATGACATTCATATAACTAATTAATAAGTGAGTGTACTTATTTGCATATATATACACCATTATTTTATTTTGGATCTTGTATTGCTTATAGTGTATTGGTTGATAAGGTTCAAGATATAAATGCACTGCTAAAAGGATTTCTCAATAGCTCTATTGAGTAGTTCGATACAACATGTACTGACTCCATTCAATGATAGAGTTATACATACAAAACTAAAACTGTTTTTTAAGAAATCATGAATTGTTAGCATATATTTTGTAGATTGTCCATAAAAAATGACAAGAAATCTGAAGAGAAGAGTTTCATGTCATACACTTGATATAATCGTCAAAGATTTGAGTCACTTAAAAACGAATATACTAATCTAATTTCATATTGATGTACACTGTGATGGTCACATGGGTTGTCATGTGCTCACAAAATCAATATTCTTTTAAATAGTAGTGAAACCCTCTAACTTTCTTCAATTAATACATTTGGAAGAAACTTTACATGGAAGTAGAAAGACCTTCACGTTTAAGTTTGAACATGAGGACTAAAGAAATATAACTAAGATACATGATATTGTCTACCAACTATTGACTCATACTAATATAGAAAAATACAACAAGTTGGTTGACTTGTTGGATGGACATCTGAATCCTCATCAAAGTTCATTGGAGGAGTTACCTCTTAACTATCCTAAAAGCAAGCTTTATAATAGATCTACTAAGGAGTTGTCTTCATGTGACCATGAAGAGATGAGTGCTCATAGGGGTTGAAAACATGGGTGTGAAGTGTCTCCTGGATGTGGTCTTTCTTCTTTAAGTAGATTTGACTTTATATTTGATATTGCCGAGTACTCTATCACTCCACGTATTGATACTTCTCATAACAAAAATGCTATCAAAAAATTAGATTTTGGATAATTCAACAAGACATAAATGCCTTAGTTTATGACCTCGTATACTAATTGATAGGTAAATATTCTTGGAGATGATAACTATAACTATCATGTCATTGGGGAGCTTTTAGAAGAGGAAGAGGCATAGTGGCTTGAAGCTTGTAGATTGTATTTTAGAGAGGTCTCATGTTATTAGCATATATATTCTACAATCTTTATAGAAGATGAAGGTATTGCCACTATTCTCAATTGTATTATATATGGAAAGGATAATCAATAATATTCTAAGCATTGGATGTCGATGCTTGTTAAGGTTGTATCATAGCCATAGTATGAAATGTTGTATTAGTGTAACTCTCTACGGTTGGATCAACAACATTCTTTCCATTATTGACATACAATGACCAGTCACTTATACAACATGTGTGCATTCTTTCCATTATTAATCGACAAAGACTAACCACTTATACAACATCTGTGGTATATGTGATCAACAACAACAACTAAGCCTTTTTCCATACTAGACGGGGTCAGCTACATGGATTCTTTGTTTCCACAAAGCCCTATCATGTGCCATATTAGCAGTTAACTCACAATAAGCTAGATTATTCTTTATTGTTTCTTTCCAACACTTTTGTTGTCGTCCTCTACCTCTTTTAATACTTTTCAAATTTAGTTTTTCAAACCTTCTTATAGGTTCTTCTTTTGATCTTCTTTTTATTTGTCTAAACCATCTTAAACGATATTCTTTCATTTTATCCTCTATTGGTGTCACTCCTAATTTGTTTCTAATAACCTCATTATGTATACGATCTTTTCTTATATGACCACTCATCTATCTCAACATCTTTATTTCTGTCATAGACATCTTTTGTACATGTTGATGATTAACTGCCCAACACTCATAATCATAAAACATGGCAGGTCTAATTGTTGCTCTATAATATTTACCTTTTAACTTTAATAGTATCTTCTTATCACAAATAGTACGTGATGCTCCTCTCCATTTTAACCAACCAACATAATTCTATGCGTAACATCTCCATCAATTCTTTTATCACTCTAAAAAATTGATCATAGATATTTAAAACTTTCCTTTTGAGGATGCAATGTGTACCAATTTTAATTTCTATGTCCTCTGAAGTAACCAAATAATCAAACTTACATTTCATATATTCTGTCTTTGTTCTACTAAGTCGGAGGCCTTTACCTTCTAATGTTTTTCTCCATAGTTCCAATTTTCTATTAACTTTTCCCTTAGACTCCTCCACTAATACAATGTCATCTCCAAATAACATACACCAAGGTACTTCATCTTGAATATGTTTTGTTAACTCATCCATCACCATTATAAATAAGTATGGACCTAAAGTTGATCTTTGATGTAACCCAATATTATCTTCAAAGAAGTCTGTCGTTCCTTCATGAGTCCTCACACATGTTTTTGCACCATCATACATGTCTCTTATAAGGTTAATATATGTCAATGGGATACCTCTTTTTTCCAAAGTTCTCCAAAGAACCTCCCTCGGTACTCTATCATAAGCTTTTTCTAGATCAATAAAATATCATGCGAAGGTCTTTCTTTTTTGCTCTAAAATGTTCCATAAGACGTCTCAAAAGGTGAACCGCTTCAATAGTAGATCTGTTTGGCATGAATCCAAATTGGTTCTTTGTTGTACTTGATACTTGTCTTAACCTACATTCAATAATTATTTCCCATAATTTCATAGTATGACTCATTAACTTGATACCTTGATAATTCACACAATTCTGAATGTCTCCCTTGTTCTTATATATGGGTATAAGTGTACCCCACTTTTTATTCCTCGGGTATCTTTTGGTTTCTCCATATTTCATTAAATAGTCTTATGAGCCAAGTGATTCCTATTTCTCCTAGTATTTTCCAAACTTTTATAGGAATATTGTTTGGTCCTACCGATTTATCACCCTTCATATGTTTAAGAGTCTCTTTAACTTCATTCTTTTGAATACGTTAGTAGAAATTGTGGTTTATATATTTTTCTGATTTGGCTAACTCTCCTAAGCTAATACTAACATTTTTACTTTCATTAAAAAGCTTATAAAAATAGTTTTTTCATCTATTTCTTATATCATCATTTGCCAAATTTTTTCATCATCGTCTTTGATGCATCTAACATAATTAAGATCTTTAGTTTTTTTATCTCTAGCCCTACCTATCCTAAAAATATCTCTTTCACCCTCTTTTGAGTTGAGTTTTTTTTTATATAAGTCCTCCCAAATTTTAGCTTTTGCTTCATTGACGGTCTTTTTCGCTTCCTTCTTTGCTTTCTTATAAGCCTCTAAAGTTTCACTAGTTTTCTTACCATAATATAATTTGTAACATGCCCTCTTTGCCTTGATTTTATTTTGTACTACTTCACTCTACCACCAAGCTTCTTTTTGCGCCGGTACACCTCCCTTAGATACACATAACACATCTTCACCACTTTCCTAATATGTATAGCCATATTGTTGCACATATCACAAGGTATACCGACATAATTCCAAACTTCTCCTTAAAGGACTTTATGTTTAAATATATCTTCTTTCTCGCTTTTGAGGTTCCACCATTTAGTCTAAATAGCTCGATGCACTCTTTTCTTCTTTGTCTATTTTTTTATTTGTAAATTCGTAACTAAAAGTCGATGTTGGGTGGTTAAGCTTTCTCGCTTTTGAGGTTTCAAACATATTGTTCCACATATCACAAGGTGTGGTATATGTGATATGATACAACAACAACAACAACAACAACTAAGTCTTTTCCCATACATATGTGATAAGATGAATTAATAAAATATTTTTTGATGGTAATAACATGCTTGTCAACTTGTTATATATGGGTTGATTTTTGTATTGAGTTTGATTAGTTATCTTGTATTATATTTTTTGTAGATACATATGGCGAATAGGCGTTTGAAGATGACAGACAGACAGGAGAAGTCTCAAAACGATCAATCGCTGAGGCTTTTAACTTCTTTGATGCTCAGCTTCGTGGCTTCATCCACACCACCATCGTCGTCATCATCATCGTCATCGTCATCGTCATCGTCGTCATCATCACAAGTGTAAGAAATAGAATTACGTTGGCGCAATTCACTTTTATGTTGCTTGGGATGGCCTTAACACTCACGCTGATGGGATCAATGGCCTTCTTCGTCGGAATTATGTTGATGCCTTTTGTGGGTATGATTTCCATGATAGCATTTGCATTTGAAGTCATGGCGCAAATCGAATTCTCACGGTTTTTGCTTTTCTCCAAGGAGTAATTGGCATATGATACTAGTAAACTTCCTTTTCCAATTTCTTTTCCTTTTCTTTTCCCCATTTAGGGACCTTTTCATGGATGCTCTAATTCTTATAGAAAGAAGATGAACAAGAGAAAACCGAGACGTCTCAATGTAAATTGATGTATAACTTCAGAAAAATGTTTATATGAGGTTCTTGATTTTCAATTGTCTCTCTCTTCCTTCTTTATTTCATACATTCCTATGAAACATGTTCACATGTCTCTCTTTTTGTAAGGATGAATATTTAAATAAAAAAGTATGAACAAATATATTGTCACAATTTAAGCAAGGGACTGTGCACCTTTTGATGCCCATGTACCAATTTTCACAATATATATATTATGGGAAAGAAAGAGAGAGAACTTCGTATATATCAGGATCATTAAATGTTTTATATCCAAACAAATTTTAATCGTCTATGATAGATTGAAATTTAAATTAAAAATAAAATATATAAATATTTAATTCAATCTCAATTATTTACTCTTCCTTAATAATTCATAATAAATGGTTGAGATTTATTTGAATATACTAACATCTTATAAATGCTAACATATACCACATTATATATATACATACACAGAAACGTGGAAAATCCTAAAGGCTGTGCATTAAGTTTTTGCCCGAGTTACTGCTTAGGATCTTTTGTTTATGGTCGGGGCTGTTTCCCGTGTTAGGAAAGCGATACGAAGCTCAAGACCCTCCCTCTACTATAGATGCACCGAGCCAATTAATGAAGGTCCACAGGAACGGTTGATGCCCAGTTTTTAGTGCCAATTCATTTTCCTTTTAGTTTTCTTTCGGTAATATTTACATACTTTGATTGAAAATGTACCTTGGAAGCTGAAAATAGATAATGATATTTCTACACGCATTGAAGCATGGTCCTATTTTTTTTTTAAAGCTGCATAAGCAGTTACACAATAATATTTAGAGACCGGATTTGGTTGGCGACACCATGTTTTCAGGTCATTCGTGTTCCAACTGTAGAAGTCAGTGGCGGATATAAAGTCATGGGCTTCACATTCACCCTCGAAACCTTTCTACATCACTCGTCACTAAAATTAATCAGATTATTCGGTCTTGGTGGGAAAAACTCAAGAAAACTTTTTGGTGGCCGACTCTTTGAGTCCCTTTGACAGAAGATTTGATTGCGAAGCTGATCTCAACAAGATGGTTCATAAAATGGATGCATCATCATCAGAAGGATCCTTGATTATTACTTGCACGAGAAAAAGAAAATATAATATCCAGGCATCCTACCCTTTAGAGTTTTACTGAGGGTTGTTTTTCCCGTAATATTTGGCAGCTTTCTCCAAGTTGTTAATCAAATAAAGGAAAACGCAATGTCATACAGTTTTCCTTGACGCTGCAGCAAGTTCTTTCATGTCTCTCGGGTTGTAGGGCGTAGGGATACAACCAAAGCGATAAGTTCCCCAAAAAACGTGGAATATGTTCTCAAAGCCAATTATTTATATATATATATATATATATATATATATATATATATATATATATATATATATATATATATATATATATATATATATATATATATATATATATCCTTTGTCTTTTCATGAGTCAAGAGCCCTACCAGGTGGGTATGCATGCCGTGGGAGTCGAACTCATGGTCAATCTTCACACGAATCGAGAGCCCTGCCAGGTGGGCTCAGTGTACACCATCCGTCCAGCTCAATTGAGTGCACGAGCCAGAAATGATTGAGCTGGGAAAGAGCCAAACCGAGCCAGATCAACGAGATGCTCCGATTGTTTACCAGCCCTACCTCTAGTAATCCAAGTACAAGCTTCTTCAGTACAGTTTCTTCAAGTTACAAGTTGAAAAAAGAAAAGAATATTATGAACGTCCATAAAACTTATCTCGTTTCCAAAAAGAAAATAATCTACCTGAAGGAAGTACTATAATCATACTACTATATGGACATTACATCCTTTATCCAGAGGCTTTGACCCTCTTGTTACATCTGTGTGTGTTTGCGTCTGTGTGCACCTTTTACCAGTGAACTAGTTACATGAACTGCATCTAAAATGGGAGACGTTAGAAAGCGAACATAGTGAATCCAGAGCCAATGACTTTGAATCGCAATCCAGTAGCTAAGTAAACTACTTTATTTGCAGCACCCAGAACAACCACATGAGAAAATACATAAATAACTCAACAAAGACAAAAGAGGGCCTGCTGAACAACGACGTGAAAAAATAGATAAATAACTCAACAAAGACAAAAGAAGAAGGCCTGATTTCTAGGAGCATTTGTTCACATCAGTTTTTTTTCATGAACTGTAACATTCAATTTACACAGAATATTGCAGCCACTCTTTCAGTTATTCCAAATTAAACACACACAGTCGAAGTAATTTAGTAAAGAAGTTTTGGTGCAAATAAAACTAATAGTATGAACACCATAGACCAAAAAACACCTAATTGATCAGGAAGAATTACACAAAGTAACAAATGCACACAACATAGTGCTTAGACAAGTACCTCGAATCCTGTTACTGTTCAAGTAAATTTAAATAATTCTCTATTCTCCTTTGGTAAATCAACTAGAAGTAACAAATTACAGTAATTCTCAGTTTACTGTGTGACGTTAGCAATTTCATCATAGTTACGAACCTATCTGTAGCAGAAGAAATTTGATAGCTCTCAGACTGAATACAGGATCCTAGTGTCTCCATGGTGGAGCCAAGAAGAATTATGGATTTTGATTGCACCATCCAAGGACAGTATCATTAAATTAATGCTGAAGGCCTCTGGAAACAGGCATAGACTGAAACAAAACAAAGAAAACCATGCCAGGAGAAAAGCATTTGCCCGGAGTCCTTTACTATCACAACCCAAGTTTGCATGAAATAACTAGAGATCTGTTATCGATAAGTAGTTAGATGCTGTCATTGACTAGGAAACTCACTCAAATGGCAAAAAGAATCAGGAAGGAATTTCGGTCTATTGCAACCACGAATTACTTGTATTTCTTTCTTTTTCTAGTACAACGGGGAGGCTGAAGCCAGACACACGCCCCAGGTATCAAACTGACGGCCTTCGACTTGTGGGTCAACCCTCTAGCCAGGTGAGCTATCGCTGTGTAGATGTACGTGTATTTTTTTTATACAATCAATTAGACATCTAGTTTGATTGAACAAACTCTGCACAGTTTGTTAAAGAAAGACCCTTGTTTTGAGGAACATCCACGGGTATCATTTGTTTCTGGTAGATACAAGATGCCAGAACAGACACTGAATCATTTGCATGGCATATTTTTTTAAGATAAATTGAAGTACAATAGCCACGCTGATTTGGTGCAAGGCAAAAATAATTTATACCGTGGCTTTCCTTTATGTCTGTCCATGACTCGATTATGCAATCAAATTAGTGACATGCCTGTTGAGACCATTAGGTTACATCCTCCAGGACAATAGCCACTCTTGCTCAACTTTCTCGAGGATACCTTGTTGATTCGACATCCCTATTCAATTCTGTAAACATATCCAATCATATTGGATCTTACAGCATTTGCATACAATGATGCACATACTGTAAGCATTGCAAAGAAAAGAAAGTTGAATAACACAAATAAAATCAAACTCCTATATGACGGAATGATACACGTGAAAGACTAACCTCATTTAGAATAAAAGTATAGGAACGGCTGTTTTATACTGCCACAAAAAAAACTGCTGAGATTTCGATTTCAGAACAAATTTACATATGAAATTGACAACTGTTTCAACTGCACTCTCACCATCTAAAATATAAAACTGACTTGTAATAAGCAAAACACAGTTAAGGCACAGATCCTATCTGATGCATACCTAGATATGAGCGCTATTAAACCAATATCAGATAGCCAACCCCGTAGTCCATGTGCTATACTCTGCACAGTTCATAATTCTATGATGGAATAATATATTTAGAAGTCTTACCTCATTTAGAATCAACCTATTGGAAGGGCTGTTACCAGCATTTTGCAGCTGACAGTAACTTTAATGATCAAAAACTCTCTCTGTCGCACACACGCACACAGAGTTGCAAAAATGTCCGTCAGTTATTATTGACAAAACATTGATCACGTGAGATCATTTCCCATTACCAATGAGATATCCTTACATCAACAGTAACTGCTGCAAAAAATTTCATGACACGATAAGCAAATATTTTATTGATATGCCTCAGTCTAAATAAGCCGTCAGGCAGCAGATATATCAATGGCTATGTTTACAGGGGAAGTGATGAAATATACATGAGATTAGACAGATGAGGATAACTAAATTAAAGTATAGGATAGAACTTCCAAACTCCTACGTGAAAAGGGAAAAGGATACAAAGCTTGAGGAAAGCATGTGGCAAGGACTCTACTTCTGGCAATAAGCAGAGCCTTGTTAACATCAAATCCTCAAAGCTGCCATTTTGGTTTCACGTTCAACTCTGCAAATTCGCTATATTTCTCCAATCCCAAAATTTTTTGGTGAGTAGCCTTATCAGTAACTGGATCCTTCGCAGCAGTCTTCCCAACTTTTCCCAAGATTTTGTTACATCAAGTATATAATCCACCAGCTGAAGCAGTAGGTTGATACACCTCCTAAGATAGCTCCGATCACAAGAGCAGCCTCCAATAATACTGTTGTTTCGTGAACATGTATATACTCCAGAAGATCCAAAGCTTACATCAGATGATACAGCTGAAGTTAAATCAAGAAATCTGACCAGCAACCAGCTCCTCAGAACCAATAGCCTTTGATAACTCACCTATCACTCTGACAACTTTCCCAGGAGAAACGCTTTTGGTAGCAGTTACAATGTCATCAGAGGCAAATGCATGAAGGAATCCCCTAGCTACAACAGGCAACTCTCACTCTAGTTACAAAGGGTGACCATCTTCACAGTATTGTATACTGCTTTGGATGAAGGTATTCTTCATGCATTGAGTGGTGGATAAATTCTAACTTCTCCAGTGAGAAGCCAAGCAGCCACGATACATTGTTCATCCAGTCGGTGAAAGGGCATAACGTCTATTTTTGGAACCTTTTGCCCAAGGTCAAAGGTTCAGAGTAGGACTCCAGTCAAGCTTATCTGGTAACCGACTATATGGCCCTGAACTTTCCTTTTAGATTTCCTCTATACGTACAGACTTTAAAATTCTGTAATTAGGTTCTCAATTAGCATGAAGAAATGCAGTTACTTGCTTATTAACAAAATTATTGATGCACACAAAGTGTAGGGCAATATCATAATGCAAATCCGCAAGAACGACACACTACTGCAAGTTGCAATATCATGATTCAAGCTAATTCATGAATGCAAATTTTGCTAGAACCACAAACTACTGCAGTAGTGTTTGATCAGAATTGACATGTCTCGTGCTTTCTACTTTCTTTAAACCCCCCGATCTTCCTGACAGTGATGGCAATGATACAACAATCCAAGTCACTTCAGCATATCTCTAACCACCCAGGTATTGAACTCCTAAAATCAAGGCAACGCCATAGCCAGTTTTCCAACCATGCACATTGTGCAATTCCCATACGATGGAAAACCTCAATTAGGATCAAACTATTGGAAGGGCGACCAGCATTTCGAAGCAGGCAATGATTTCAACGATTAACCTGCTAGAATGCAATTATAAGAGTTTCTCTCTCTCTCTCTCTCTCTCTCTCTCTCACCCATTGTCAATCTCTCTCATGCCCGTTGCACAATTCCCATGTGATGGAAAACCTCATATAGGATCAAACTATTGGAATGGCAATGATCAGGCATTTTGCGGCAGGAAATGACTTCAAAAATTATCGGGCTAGAGTGCAACCAAACAGTCTCTCCCTCTCTCTCTCACTCACTCACTCACTCACACACACACATACATACATACATACATAAACAAAGTTGCAAATATTTCTGTCAATCATTATTGCCTAAACAATGGTCACGTGATATTATTTCCCATTATCACTGAGATATCCTTATATCAACAGTAACTGTAACAAAACATTTCCATGACACTATAAGGAAAAAGGTTTACATGCCTATTTATCTAAACAGTCATCAGGCAGCAGATACATGAATGTTTTTCCTAACAGAAAAAGTTATGAAATCTAGAAGAGATTGGAGAGATGAGGATAATTAAAAGAAAGTATCAAAAGGAAAACCTATGCTGCTGCAAAAGGAAAAAAAGCAAAGATGAAGGAAGCGTCATGTGATAAGGAATCTACTTCTGGCGATAAGTAATGTAATTCGACAAACTGATCAAGGGCATAGCCTTGTTAACATCAAATCCACAAAGCTCGGATTTTCCTTTTGCGTTCAACTCCTCGGCGAATTGCCTGGACTTCTCCAATCCCAAAAACTTCGGGTAAGTAGCCTTATCAACAGCCAGATCCTTTCCAGCAGTCTTTCCCAACTCTGCTGAAGATTTTGTTACATCAAGTATATCATCGACTACCTGGAATAGCAGCCCAATACACCTTGCGAATCTTCGCAATTTCTCAATTTCTTCATTTGTGCCACCTCCTAGGATAGCTCCGATCACAACAGCTGCCTCCAATAACACCGCTGTTTTATGAACATGTATATACTCCAGAAGTTCCAAGCTTATATCAGATGAACCGGCCGAAGCCAAATCAAGAACCTGACCACCAACCAGCCCCTCAGAACCAATAGCCTTAGATAGCTCACCTATCACTCTCACAAGTCTCCGAGGAGAAACACTTTTGGTAGCAGTTATAATGTGCTCAAAGGCAAATGCAAGAAGAGCATCACCAGCTAGAACGGCGACATCTTCACCATAAACCTTGTGGTTTGTGGGTATTCCCCTTCTGAAATCATCATTGTCCATGCAAGGAAGATCATCATGAATAAGAGACATTGTGTGAATCATTTCAATAGCACAAGCAGCCGGCATTGCCGTCTCTTCCTTCCCTCCCACAAGCTCGCAAGCAGCAATACAGAGTATGGGGCGAACCCGTTTCCCTGCTGCAAGAAGAGAGTATCTCATGGCCTCATGGATTGTCTTAGGTTCTCTGAGAGGCACAGCCTTATCCAAAGCGTCATTTACAGCTGCCGCTTTCATCACCATGTAATTCTTAAAGTCAAATTCTGGTATCTCCATGGGCTCTTGAACTTGATTCACTATATGGGTGTCTGTAAAGTAAGTATTGGGCGTGCCTTTAGGGCATGAAACCGAGCAATCAGAAGACGGGGAGTTTGATTCTTGGTCAAGTGGAAGATGGGCATTCAAGTTACATGGAAATAAAGATTCTGGAGTCAAGAGGTAACAGGAAGAGGTTGATGTTGTTCTTGATGCATCAAAATTCCATGAACAACTCATCTTCTGCGGCAACAAAATTTCCCCTTCTGTAACCCTTCTCTCCTCATTCTTTTTGGTCCAATTAGAATAAGAAAAGAAAGAAAGAAACGAGACTGAATCTCTCATCACATACACTATGAAGGAAATCAATGCAATAGATACAGGAATTTAATGAAGAGGATGGTATAGTTACTTGGTAGCCTTCTTTTGCTGTTCTTCCTTGAAACTGGAACTCTTTCGTTTGAGAACCGTTGGTGCCTTTCCCTCCTATCACAATTTTACCATCGTTAGTTTCTTCGACATACCAGTGAGGTCGATGGGTTTAAAGAGAGTAGAAAGTGCGAGACACGACAACGCTGACATCACCATCGGGAATAGGAGAGATGGGCAAGTCTTCGTTCACACACATAATTTCCTGCAGGTTTTAAGTTGAGGAGTACGCGTGACCGGCTGCTATCAGTCCAGGTGGTTCTAGAAGAACCCCTGGGGGCAGAGAGAGAGAGAGAGAGAGGGGCGATGTTCAGAAATTACATGGTTATTGTATGATCGAGTAATTAGTCTCGTACTAGCACAACGAGCAATAGCTGACCTTGTTAGGGCGTGGAGCCATAAATTGGAGGTCATCAGTACGAAACCTGGGGGTGTGCATCTGGCATCGGCCTCTCTAATAACATGACATACTTGGAGAACCACTGGTAAAAGTTCACGTTCGTTCAATAATTAATGGTTCCAATTAAGTGTTGAATGGCTGTGAGTGGAAGATTCTTTCTCATTTTCTTCTGAAGAATCTGAACCATAAAATGGAACTAAAAAGAAACCCATCGGATTCGTTGGTGAAGCTGGCACTAATTGAATTTCCGTGTGAAGAGAATCCAGAAACGCATAAGAAATGCACAAACAGATACAGGCAGAAATAAAACGACAAACAAGAAGAACCACCTCGTTGGATGGCACGAAGCAATGAGATTTGGTTGCGGGGAGAGAGTTCCGTGCAAATCCACCGACCATTTATGCCGTCCACCTTTTCCCATTGCATAGCTCAGAATTATAATTCCTGCATGCTTCTAGAAACCAAGATTTCAAATCACATCACATTAACAAAAAAAAGGACCGTTGTCATTCTTCATCATTTCTTTTCGTAAGCAACTTTTGTTCATTCTTGATTTTGTCATGATTCGTCATCATCTCTCTTTGCTTTTCCCTTTCCACAAATTTCACCACATTAAGTTTTATTAGTTTTGAAACTCTAAGAGACGACTTTATATATTCCTTTGTGCTACGAGATAATCTTTTATATGTTAATTTCCTGCATTGAACTTTTTACAATTGCTATCTTAGCCCCCAAGAAATAAACCATCATGCAATAGAAATGAAATTTGTGGGGGTAAGTTAACAATTGTAAAAAGTTCGATAGAGGAATTTAACATATAAAAGGTTATCTCGTAGCACAAAGAAATATATAAAGGCGTCTCTTAGAGTTCCAAAACTAATAAAACTTAATGTGGTGAAATTTGTGGAAAGGGAAAAACAGCAAAGAGAGATGACGAATCATGACAAAATCAAGAATGAACAAGTGAGTATGCATGTGTATGGTAGGCTTCAGGCTGATCTCAGTGCATTTAATTTTGTAATTTTGTTAACTCGATTGGCAGGGCTCTTTGGCTCCCACACTGGGGTGGTGAGTTCGATTCCCAACGGAGGGTGTAAGCATGTGTATGGTAGGCTTTAGGCTGTCTTTGTAACAAAGGAAAAAATTAAAAACCACCTAATTTTTGGAAGTGATTTCACCAAAAGATGTGAGGTCATTTATAAAATAACACGATCCACTTCTATTTACATTGTTGATGTCCAAGACTTTTGTTGCTGCAAGGCAAACTTAGTAGTCTTTAAAATATCTCATAAGGTATTGTTAGAGTCGTTTGAACTCAGAATTTGTTTCATGGCGAATAACCCTAAACGTTAACAATATGCATTGTAAAAAACACATTTCTTGTTTGTTTTCGTCCATGCAGATTTTGTTGAGATGACTAGGTGACATACTTCAATGCCCTCAATTTCATCTCTTTTTCATTGATTTAGCACCAGCAAAAGACTGAGTTTGAATGGGTAAGAAAAAGGGCATCATCTCTATGAGCTTAAGGGGTTTAAAAACAATTGATTCATTAATATATAATCATGCAACACAGAGCCTTATCATTAGACATGTCCCAATATACATTGATAAATCAAATAAACGATTCTTCTATCATATACTAATATAAGATAAAAACCAATATGATATATGAAACAATACACTTTTATGACATTGAACAAGATACTCTAGATGGAAAAGAGTGGGAGAGGTCGGAGGAGGCAATGAAATAGTTGGAAGACTGATTGTAATCAAGCTTGACTCGTAGCTAAGGCCACTGACGCAACTGCCTTAGCCTCCAGTATTTTAAACTCAGTATTTCATGTGGCCCCAATAAGATGTGTTTCACCTTGTTTTTTAATGCTCGTAGTTTCAAATTCCTTTGTGCACCAAACCTCGCACTAGTCATTGACATGAAACTGTGGTTCTCAATTTGAGTAAAAAACTTTAGCATCAATGAGAGGTGGCCCACACAAACTAGATATAAGGCTTTATAGGAAAACCCAAGCACCACCTTCTCTTTCATGTCATTATCCTGTCTCACACAAAAACTCAAAAGTTAGTGTCACTCGTGAATCAAGCACGAAACTATGGTTCCTCATAACCATATTTACATGCCCGTCAAGGTATATGACTACAATTCTAGTACCAAGAACATGGCACCATGAATCAAACCACCCATATGGTCCTAAGATTTCTACACTTGGCCCCTCAAACTGTTACGCATAGTATCCAATTTTCATTTTAGGCTTCAACTTCTTTTGAGCCACTCTTGTTTATAGTAAAGAATATAAGGAACAACAAGCAACAATTCACCTGCCTAATGTTCAAAGCACAAGTCAAAGGTCATGAGTTTGACACGCGGGGTGTGCATCTGGCTTTGGCCTACCCATACAACAACAAAAAAAAGAACAGAAAAGAAGAAGAAAGTGTAGGCTGTCATAGTGTAGCTAGGAATTGATACATTAGACTATAATTGAAAACTTGGTTAGAGTTTGAAATTTCTATACGGTTGACTAAGCTGTCATGAAAGAATAATCGAAGAAGGGAAGGCAATCCACGTGTACGGAGAACGCCCTCCTTTCGATACGGTTAGAGTTTGGCACGTTCCCAGCTTGTTCCTGTTCTGTTTGTGACCGTAACTGAGCTCAACATGAACAGTGTGTTGTCTCAGCTCGTAATTCTTACTCAAAGCCACGAACTGTTTGTAAACTGTTCAGCTCATTATAAACTCTCTTTACTACTTGATTGTTCTATGGTTATAATAATCGTCATCAGGTGAAATCTATATATATTACTCCAGTCATATCAAGATATTAGTTTGAACTTGAGCAACACAAACATGAGTCTAAACTACTTTGAACATGACTTCAAGTGAGTACAGACGAGTTCAAACATGGCTATTCGATCTACTACTAAAAGAAAATGTTTTTTTATTAGGGTTGGCAAACTCTAGTTCAGTGGCCTTTTTTTAGTTTTTTGGTTGACAACCATCGTTAAAAATAAATTTGCATCCTTAGCATGTAGGGTTAAGTAAGGTTTCCATACACAACATGAAAGATATGATGATGAACATGTTAAATATAACGTACATGGTTTATCATATGGGTAACTAAACCAAACCAAGTCTTTTCCTATACTAAGTGAGTTGGCTACGTGAATTCGAGAGAGCTTGATGATGTCATGTTAAAATGATTATGCTTTATTGTTTATTTCCAACACTTCAGAGGCCTCTCTAGCAGCACTTACCGTCTATGGTACCCAAACGATCCTTTTATTACAAGACCCTATCAAAATGTGGAACCTCCCCTAGGCACTAGCTAGATGTTGTTAATGCTAAGGCCGTCTGCCGCACACATCCCGTGTGCCACACAGTGTCGCCCTCTGCATGTGCATTGCTATCCAAAAGCTCCTGGTGCCATGACAGTTCTCCCTTGGGGACCCCTCCCCCGAGGTCCTGAGAAGTCCACTATCCTCTCGTCGTGTGCTCCCCCAACTAAACCTTGGTCGTCACTCTCATTTGTCTTCCTATCCTTTCCATCGGGTTGTATGTCGGCCTTGTGCAATAGCTTGACTCCCTCTATCTCTTGTAAAGTATTTACTATATAATTTCTCATGTCTTCTTACTGAAACTTTATAAAGTTCTCTTCATATACAAAACAACCTTAATAATGTCTCTCATTTAATCTTATATGGGTGATCCACCTACTTTTTCTCAAACAACCTAATTAACTCATATCCTTCAATAAGTTCTTGAAACTGGCTTGGGGTTTCTATTAAGCTTTGATACTTTTTATGGAAGAGTTGGTAGAAATTTTAAATGTAAGACAAGGTTCACAAAGGCTTAGAGATTGAAGAAAAATACAATTTGTATGTGGAGATGTTGATTGAAAGATGCATGATATTATATTTGTATCACAATGAAAACACGCTTCTACTATTTATATGTGTGGAGATTTTCAATGTATAATAAAAAATGTAATTCACAAGCACCAAGAGTGTTGGCTCAACAGCAGGGCAGTCTGGTGCCATTGCTGCTGGTGTGCAGCTCAACTCCGAGAGGGTGCATATGCAGGTGTGGTGGATGTTAGCCTCCTATTGTAACAAATATATATAATATATACTATACATATATATACTATACACATATGCATACATACATACATACATATATATGCATATATAATAATTCACAGACTTACAGAGGGAACAAAATTACTATCATATGTGGAGAAGTTGATTGATATTATTTTTGGATTACAATGAAAACAAGAATATCCTTATATATATATGTATGTATGTGAAGTAGTTACACGGATACACTGCTCCTACCGCCAGCCGACAACATTTCTTCCTTTTTAAAAGCTTTATTTATGTTCTACCTAGAAAAGATTTTCTCTAGGAAGAAGGACATGTGGGGGTCAGGGCGAGGAAGGCTTGGGTCATGTGTGGGTTCAAGTGGGGCAGGTTTTATACGCTTTTTGAAAGGTGGGTGGGTTCAAGTGGGGGTGCAAACCCATCCCGACCCGGATGCCTAGATACTTGTCTAGATGATGCCTCTATGCTTTTTGTGTTAAGCACAAGAAGGTGCAGGAGTTTGAACTCAATTGTGAGACAAGTTATCTACCGTCATGCTAGTACAGTTAAAAATTGATGGATCAATTTGCACAAGGAGCTACTACTCTCTTGGCTAGGGAGTCGGCTGGAAGAACCTTCAAGTTGAAGGTCCTAAGATCAAGATCTGCAGGTGTGCATATCTATCTAATAGCTGCCAACCGAACCCTATAAAAAAATTTGATTAATTAAAATCCACTGAAATTGCCCAAATACCCTCAGGAGTTGGAGCAGGTTAAAAGCATATCATTCTGTAAGTAACAAAAAATAATATAGCCAAAAGCACCTCTCCAAATAGGGGCGAAAGTGCAACCAGCCCCGAGACCAGCTGGTGGTTTCCTCAAGTTACAAATAACAAGAAATCTCACATGGGTTTATGACCTTAAATATGAAAAGCATCACACAACATTTCTATCACTTCCAAGCCATCACATCAATGAAAGAAAGTGAAACTAGTTTTGCTGAATCCAATAAAGCTTGCATTGGAAGCAACCCCGTGTATTTCCATGTGGAGTTACGGACTATTTATTGGTTTCATCTTTCTTCGTATAACCATATTGAACCATCCAAAAAACTGCCGGTTTTCACACACACACACACACACACACACACACACACACACATATATATATATATATACATAGATTTTTAAATTTTAAATTTTAATATTTTTCTAGTTTCAAACGATTTAAAACAGATCTAAAACTGAAATGGTTTCAAACGAGAATAAAAACTAGCTTGTTCTGGTTTAGTTCTTCATTCCATAAAAACTGAAACCGACCAACCATGGTTTAAAGAAGAGGTTTTTAGAGGCTTCAATTTCACGAAATAAGAGAAGTTACATATTTTTTAGATTATTGATCTATCCAAATGCGTCAGGTTAATAATTAAGCAATTCCTTTTTAAACGGGAAACTGAAGCCTAACACATGCCGCGGATGCTAGTCTCGGGGTTTGAACTCACCACCAGCGATGTGGGAGTGAGAGAGCCCTGCCAGACGAGATGACACTCCGAAGTAAGCATTTTAGCCTTTTGTCTGGTGAATACTAAACTGGATGTCAATGTGATTTTTCTGTTTCCACATATATCTGTTGCTACAGTAACTAAGTAAAAAATACTGTATGTGTTAACGTCTGAAGTAACATTTGCTAATTATAATACTGAGTATGTTCATGAATGATAGAATCTGGTACACATGAATAAAAGGGGAGAAGACGAAAGACATGTTAGAGAACTCTAACCCTTGTTTCGAAGGAAGAAATGCGATTGAATAAAGTATTAAGCGACGAGATAGTTTCCCAGAATTCAACTCTAGGACTACATTACTTCGGCTCTTAGGAAAGTAAAAGAAAAAAGAAATTCTTACTGTATCATTGATTTCTTCATGTCATTATAGAGTAGACCTGCCTATTTATAGACTTTTACCGAAATGACATATATATCATGCCAAGCTTTTTGGATGTGATTTCTGATAAGTTTCCATTTCTCTCTTTATACCACTCTTTTATCACACATTGATTGGGGTATGTCAAGTGACCCCATGATCTATAAAGTTAGCTCGGGATAATAGGCATGTCTCACAAGTTTGAGGCATAACCTTAACAAGCCACATGTCCCTTTTTTTTTCGAAACTCTTCACCTATTGTTATGCATCTTCATACATTTTTTAACGTCAACATATACCCCATATGACTCCATATATGCAATCTTCAAAGGTATGAGTGATACCAGAACTAATTACATGCTAGAAAAACTAACACAGTTTTCTTTAGTATGATTCTAAAGATTTTATTCAGTCACTATTAGGACCTACAAATGCAATAATCTCCCTCCTAGTTTTCATGCTTTCTAAAAACAAGAGCAAGCTTTGTTAGAATTTATGTCTTTCTTCTCTTATGGCTTCTCCTTTAGATATTGTTCTTCCTTTGATAGTTGAATCAATCCTTGACCTTTCTCACTTTTATATTGGAGAACTACCTTTGAATTAGAGTATATTTGTGATGTCTCAATGCTAAAAACTTCCTCCATCCTTACCTATAACTAATCAATTGTATGTCAATTGGGTATATAGAGTTAGGAATCAAAAGCATCATCACCTTTCGGTTGAATGGAGTATTCATGACCTCATCATGCTATCATGTTCGACCATACATTTTAATAGAAACCTCCTCTATTTCATCTTATCTCTTTGAATCTCTCAACATAACCACTTACAATTCCCTTCTAAAATGATATCCCACTACCATTTTGGATGTCCAAGCAATTTTAAGTTTTCCAATCAATGGTGTTGATCCTATCTCTTTAATGGATTAGGATTTTTACAATGTTATTGGGACAACTTTATCTGTCATCACTCAAGTATTGAATTAATAACCGATGACGAACACTACACATTCTTGTTGTCGTTTTGCCATTACATCACCTATGTTCATGGAACAAAAGTTAACAATAAGTATATATAGCACATTTATGCTATAATATCAAGCATTAAACTGTCACTCACCCCTTTCTTTATACTTATGGTGTACCATTTGTTCAATTCTACTCTTGCAACCCTTTGAAATTATAATCTCACCCTTCTTATAGGGGGTGCATTGTAGGGCCAATTCTACTCTTGAAGCCCTTTGAAATTGTAATCTCACCCATCTTATAGGGGACATTGTAGTTTTTTTAATTTTAGATTCATTTATATTTCTATGAGTTTGGATTTCCACACCTTTCTCTCTAACAAATCATTGTTGATACATTAGAACCTGTCTTAAGTTTTATTCCTCCGACATCGGATTCACCATTTGAGATCATTATTCGGCTATGGTCCATCACTCCTACCGAGATATCATTCTTTCCTTTATATCTTTGCACTTCAAATTCCATCTCAACCATCAAATTCAAAGAGGACCTCTATAGAACCGGGCTATTGAAAATCTTTTCACCTCAATTTTTGTTCTATGATGATTCTCAATCGCCTTGATTTAATCCAATTAATGTTCAGTCATACTACTGAACTATCTAACTCACCAATTAGAGCTATCAAAGAGCTCTTACTCAAGAATATGTAGCAAGAACTTGCCCTCACACTTCACAACTCAAATCTTTGTCTTAGTGAAACCCCAAAATTTTCTTCTTGTAGATAATCATTCATAGGGAGATGACCAAGATCTTGGTTGACGGCTACAAACTGAGGCTCATTGACTATGAGATGGATGTAACTACTAGCAATAGTCCCAAATCCTGGCATTGGCATCCATGAGTATATTTCCAACTCTTTCAAGAGGTTCTTTTGACTCATCAACTCCTCTATCCTCATCACAAAAAGGGAAGCATACCCCTTCTATTAGAACTAGTAAGAGTAAAACTCGACCAATATGAAGAATTTGCCATCGGAACCTATCATAATAGAAGATTTGACTAATGGCATTCGAGGCTCTATGCATACAACTGCCATCATGGGACCTGTATTTTCTTTTAAACCATGTAACAACTCAACTCCAAAACATTTCGAGCAAGAAGTAACAACATCCGACATTCCCATGGTTTTCACAAATCCAACTCCATTTCGGATCCTGACTTCAGGTTACCACATATCCCAAGTTGTTGAGTCTAATTGTTCCCTTCTTAGCCTTACTATGTGTGCTATAGAAGGCCTTAGAGTTATTGAAGAGATGATTGTGCCTGAAACCTTTTCGCTCTATGCAAAGTGGTTTTAATACAATTGTTTTCTCAAAGACCTTTACACCTACCTTAAGCCTTTCATGAAATACAGCTAGTGGTTGGACTGAGTAGGTGCCACATATGCAAATGACTGGTATAGGTGAGGAATTTTTTACCATATACAACTGTCTCATGTCATCTTTCCTATTGACTTCAATCTTCTCTTCAATTTCTTGGGTTTTTGGTCTATCAAACGCAACTATTTTATTCTAAAACTAAGTATGACTCTTAGATGTTTAGATCATAACTGGACTCTCCTCCCATGGTCCCAAACAACATTCTTTAGATTCTTCTTTTTATTTTTCCTTCATTTCCAAAAACTTTTTATATAAAAGATTTATAGAAGCCTACACGTAGTATCCGAAAGAGGTAATTGAAGATGAACATGTCAACTTTCTTTTATTTTGACTGCACATGTTCGCCATATATCTCAATGGTATAGGAATCAGTAAAGTACACTGCATTATTGTTGATGCCCTATTT
This sequence comes from Brasenia schreberi, assembly GCA_036023115.1. Classification (NCBI taxonomy): domain Eukaryota; kingdom Viridiplantae; phylum Streptophyta; class Magnoliopsida; order Nymphaeales; family Cabombaceae; genus Brasenia; species Brasenia schreberi. The sequence continues at coordinate 12,953,363 of JAYKKT010000063.1, read as the reverse complement.
TCTAATCATTCCTTCAATTTTTGCTCATTTTTCTTGAGTGTCTTTTTTCAAGGTAATCAATCTTTTATTTCTCAACTTGCTAATGAAAAAAATACTCAACACTACTTTTAGCCCTTGGTGGTTTCTAGAGTGTTGGATATACCTTTATTTCCCCTAGTTGGCACACTCTTATTCTCCTAGGTCACCATTTTTCCAACCTTAAATGAGAGGAACTCTTTCTAGGCATAGTTTTATTGAAACTCCATTCTCAAAATGGGGCACTATCAATCTAATGATTTTTATCTATTTAGTCATGAGAAATATGTGACTCAACATATATTTGAAAAAGTATCCAACCCCGCTCAAATCTCCATAATAGAGTTGCAACAATTCCTACATCTCAAGATTTGCTTAATGGAGTTGGTGTACCATTCTCCTCCACAAACTGAACAATGGCCCATAGATATTTTTCTTAAGAATTAGCATATTAGTTAAGGCTTGTTAAGAGAATTTTCAAGCTCATTTATCTGATTGAGACACTAGTAGGTGATGTAGCAATGTCAAATTTGGTAGTCGATATGGTGACTAAAGCTATCTCTAATTAGTCAAGAGTTTTCTTTACAAAGGTTTCGTGGACAACCTAAAAACCACACTCAAATATGAAGAATGGTGGTCCTCAACCATTTATACCATCTTTGATAAAGAACTATAGCAGCTCAACACAATGTTCTTGAACACTGCTTGTAGCACTTTGTATGAGTTTCGATGCTGCCTGGAGGAGCGGCTATACCAGCATGAGTGTCGACGTAGATTGGAGTCGTCGGTATCAAACGGATCCAATAGATGGTGGAAAGAGGAGAACCCCAAACCGCTTTATCGACCAGTTCACTAGCTCAATGCTTATTAAGTTGAGTGCCAAAGATGCCTTAGCTGTCCAAACTATACTACCCCAAAGGCATCCTTGATCGAGTGTTCCAATTCCTACTCAACTGCAAGAACCCACTTCAGAGCCAATTGCAACATACCCCAAGGAATGTCTCCCATTAGCTTGCTAATGTCTTAAAAGGATAAGCTTTTTTAGTTGCAAATTCTTTCATTCATTTCTCTTTCTTTTTAAATATCATACCATTATTCATAGGTTACCAAATCTTCTCCCTATCCAATGCATTTGAACAAAAGCCCCTTTTAATAACTTATGATTTGTCTACGGTCATCACAGCTTATCAAGAAGAACCTTGAACTTCCACCTCAATTATAGCATTTACTATTTCCTATCAAGAGGTAATATATATCCCCACTTATCATACTAGTGCTATAGGTGCACCATGGTAGGAAGAAACCCGAGTTTCCAGTCTGCTTTTAAGAATTGAACCTATTCATGAAAAGGACCCTCAAACTAAGTCTACTACAACCACAATTTCAGTTTAAATAAGATGACTCTGTAAGAAGCATCTCATGTAGTGGCCAATGCTAGTTTTGAAAGTCCCACAAAGGCGACTCCTAACATGAAAGACTCATCATCAACATTTGGCATCATATCTTCCAAGTAAGAAATCAAAGTTTTTCATTGATTACGTCTCGAGACTTTTCATTTATCACTTGATACACACAGGGTATTTAGGATGTACTCAACCTCTATTATCTCGTTAGCCAATTGAACCATGGTTGGGTAGAAATGTCCAACTAAGTCTTTCTTAATCTCTTTATGCAGGCAATTCCATGGCAAGACCACCTATTGGACTTCAGTGAGTTGCATCTAGTCAGTGTGACAAACTCATGAAATTTCTCGAAGAAGACCTCAACAATTTTTCCATCCCTTTTGACGAAGATACATTAAATTTGTAGGTGTTGGTTGAGGGCAGATCTTATTATAGTATTAGAGAATGCCTTTTGCATCTCATCCTAAGTTTGGATGGATGCACGTTTCAATGAACTTTATCATAGATAAACTTGACCAATGAGGGAAGAAGCAAACAACTTAAGTTTGTATATCTCATGGTCACCCAACTCCTCATAATCTAAGATAAATCGAGCTAAATGTTCTCTTGGATATTTACCGTCTTGTCTCGAAAAACTAGTAAACTTAAGTTTGAAACCCCTCAAGATTGACGCATGCCTACCAACCTAATTAGAGTGTGGCTTACATTCCACTTTAGTATTAAGAGTCTAGAGATCTATCTAGACAGTGTTTCAAACTAGGTCGATAACCCATCCTGATTCATTGGGTAATCTTCTAACTCCATAGATTCAATATCTTATTGTCAAATGCAAATTGATGATTTGTTTATAGAAATGGTACCTGATGAGGTTAGAAAGACACTCCCTCAGACTAGTATACCATATGAGGTGGGAGAACCAGAGGCCCAAAATCTAGTGGTTGTGTTAGTGGTGGAATACAATCTTGTTTGAGCCGCTATAAAACTTGGTGCGGCTGGAGGAAACGAGGGATAAGATCCTTGATATGTGCCCTTGGCATTTGTTGAGTACCCCTGACATGTTGGATGATGTCGAGGTAACATAAGGTTATTACTACTATTTGAAATGATGAAATTGAGACCAAAACCTTGGGTGATCGCCAAGCGGCATTGACTCATCCATATTGCAAGTTAAGCCCTTGAGCCACATATGGTCCCGAGATATTGTAGTTCCCTATGTAAGTATTAAACATTAGTACTTCTTGGTATGGCATTTGATTAACAACTTCTACAACTTGTCTTCATTTTTCGACAAGCAAATCTTAATCACAGGTGATAGTTAGTTGATTAGCGATTATGGTAGACATAGTTTCTGCCATTTGACAGAACAACGTCATCCAAAGATCCCCAAATTTCCTTTATAACCATTTATTAACTGATGATCGAAGGCATTCCGAAACAACATCTTCATTTAATTGTACATGAGGTATAGCCATCATGATGGTGTAGAGGATATCTCACTAGATCGCTTGATACTAGCGATCGAGTGCTATGCATCAGGGGTGATGTCAAATGATTATCATCTATACTAGATGAAGCCATGATATATACTTGATCGGAACGAGTTTGCATAAACTATCCAAATTCACAAATAAGTATGTATATCTTACCGGGCATAGCAAAGATGTGTTGTCTAAAGTAATAGCTCCACACAAATGACAACACACCGTACATGCGAATAAAAGGGGAGAATATAAAGTGCATGCTAAATAACTAACTCTAACCCTCATCCTCAAGGGATAGATGGGTTTTAATAACGTACCATGCCATAAAATGGGTCCCCAAAAATTCAACTGGGCATATCTTGGTTGCTAATGGGGTTGCGTAGCACTCGATGTGTTCAGAAAGATGAAAGAATATGTTATGTCTACTCTTAAGAAAAGTAAAAGAATAAAGAAATTGTGATTGTATCATTGATTTTTTCATGACATCGTCGAGTACACATGCATATTATACACTTTACAGAAATAAGAGATATAATACCAAGCTTTTTGGGCATGACTTTTGACAACTTCCTATTTTTTTGTTTATGTGATCCTTTTCGCTGCCACATCGATCAGGGTATGTCAATTGACCCATGATCCATAAAATCAGCTCAGAATAGTAGACCTATCTTGTACGCTCGAAGTCATAACCCTTCGCAAGCCACATCTCTCTTTCCTTTTAGAAACTCTTCACCTCCTATTATGCATGCTCATACATTTTCTAGTTAACAATATGTTAGTTTGCCTAGCACTTATGAGAAGTTTACCAAGACAATCTCCACCTTTAAAAATAACAAATAACAAATAACAAATGAAGTTTTTGGTAAGGAGAGAAAAACAAATGAATGGTTCTCGGAATAGCAAGCTCCAGTGGTTGTAACAAGTTTTCATAATTTCTTTGAAGCATGATCTCGGATAACAGCAACAACAGTAGTATACGTTTTGTATTATGAAGCTGATGTATATACTTAGGGGTAGACTGGTACTCTAGGATGGATTCTAGATGCACGATCGACAAGTAGGGTTCATACGGGTCGTGTTCCCATCGTGTTATTCCGCATATATTCGTGTTAGAGAAAGCCTAAGCCAAATAGTAGTCCCTCTTTTCGTGTTACTTTGGATGGACACGAATGCAAACTTTTCATGTTAAATTCTTGCTGGGTGTTGCATTGCCAACGATTACATGTTTCGGGTTGTTGTATCATGCTCATGTCAAAAGTAGCCAACTTGAACATATCCCCGTTTTGTATTAATTGGATGGACACAAACACCAAGTTCGGGTTGTGTGCATCTGAGTCCACCTATAGTGTATTATATTGATAGCCCTAGTTCAAACTAGCACCAGCCTCTCTCCTGCAACAAATGAAGACGGAAAAGGATGCTGAACAAGATTTGAATACATGGTTGCTCGATCAACCAAGCCGAAAAAGTTTGTTCAATTGACAAAATTCCTAGTTGTAAAATTTGTAAAGCATTGACATAAATTTCAAGCACCTCATAATTCTCCCTCATCCGACTAAATTTACCGGTAATTTTTTGCCTGCTTAATTAGTCACCGCGTTATGGATATAGACAATGCTGAAGATGAAGAAGGCTGCCATCTATGCAACAAGAATCAAGCACACAATCATCTACCATCAAAACTGAATTCAAAAAATGATTTGCTTAGTTTAGATATAAAAATTAACAATTACCATAGGTGTTTAAGAACGTGTTTGGTGGCAGCGGTGATGCACTATAGTGTAGGTGGAGGTCATCCGAACGTCGGGTAAGGTGTTTAAGGCAGGAATCGTCTGGTTAGACAGATAATCTAGCAAGTATCGATGCGGGTGAAGGAGGTGCTGGGTTGAGGCGATGGAGGCAACCTCAAAAGGTTTAGGTCATTGTCTGGCTGGTTGCCCAACTTAGAAAACGCCCAACCATTAGGAATATTCACTTCAATATCCTGCCTGTGGTTCTGGCATTCTCTTGCTTCTTACTTCCGTCTAACCGAAGTGCTATCACTTTTTGAACTTGACTATCATTTGAGGGCACAATACAAGCAAACGATGATTGTTTGCAATCCAAGAAGGCAATAATATTTGAGGCTGGTCGTATCTCCGTATTGCTCATTCATAAGAACTCCATGCCTATTATAACCCGATACTCATCCAATGACATGATTATGAAGTTGGTCTCTCTTCTCCAACTTCCTACATGAATTGGCACAACAACTGTCTCTCCCAAGACGGGTTTGAACTTCAAGTTTGTAGCCTTCTAGCTATTATCTTTTCTATGATCCTCATGCCCAAATACTTAGCTTCTTGTAGGCTCATGAAATTGAAGGTAGTATTAGTGTCCACCATTTTTTCATATTCATGTGGTTTAGGGTCACCAATAGGTACATGGATGGGCACATGTTGACGGCCCTATGTCTAGTGCATTAAATCATTGTGATGTATCATCTATACATCTCCTATAGGTTCCATTCTTTGCTCAACTTTTCACGATGCGAAAAGTCATAATTCTTATACTTAGAATTTGTTGAATAGTGTGGTCTGCTACAATACCAATATTCTCTCTAGAAGGATCTCTTGGCCTTATCATTCCTTTGAAAATGGTCACCATTCTTATTATCCTAATATGGGAGGCTCGATTGTTATCTTTTTGTTTGTTCTACCAAACTTTCATCTTCCTACAATTCATCTTTTTGGTGTTGGTATTATTGTTAGACGTCTTTGGACTACTGAGCCAATAATTATCAAGCAAATGTTCTATCATAGTGATAGCCTCAAACAAGATTTATAGATTCACCCTATTGATCTCCTACTCTACCTAAGGTTGTAAGCCTTCTATGAACTTGAATAGTTTGTCCTCTTGTGCTATCATATGGATGGTTAACATCAATATTTGGTACTCCTTAATGTAATCCTACAATGATCCATTTGGTCTCAAACCATCAAATTTTTGTTTGACAACTATCTTAGCATTTTGTGAAAAAAAATGGTCTTTTATCACCCACTTGAACTCATCCCATATGCTTATATGAGATTGTCTTCCCTCTATTGTCTGGCATGCAACACTATCATAGCATGGCATCATCTTTAAGAAACAGTGCTAAGATCCCTAATTTTAGCTCATCATCCTCAAGTTATTTAGCTTTTGAGATAGAACTTCATTTAGTAAAGAAAATTCTCCAATATATGTGCATCACAACCGCTTGTATTCGCCTTTAGTTCTCAAACCTTGATGCATTGATAGCGCTTCACTCCCTCACTATTTTGGTTCCCATTCACCAACTTATGCTTGACTCCTTCTAATATAACTAGCACATCTATGAGAGATTACTCCAAAGCGTGCTTCTCTGGATGTTGGGCAACAAGTCTTTCATTGAGTCTCTATAGTTTGCTCTTGATAGTGTCCTTTGTTTATTGAAGGTGATACTCTAAACATTACAGTTGATCATTCACTATGTTGTACGAAGTCTTGCAAGCTTCTGTGTGGTGTTTCGGTTCTTATACTGTAGAGTTGTGCTCCCTGTGAAGCGATCGAAGCCCTCACCAATACGAGCAACAACAATCAGGTTGGCTACCAGTTTTCAAGCCATGCATAAATGTTTGGATACTTTTAGATGCTTCTACAGAGTCAACCATTGGTATTGTTTTAGACTTGTTCTTCTTATGTCAAATAGTCACTACAAAGAAAGTTGGGAAGTTGCAAGAAAATTTGGTAACAGAACAAATCTCTTACAAAATTGTCACACCTACAAGCCTCCATTATTTCCTATCTAAGGGTCACAAAATTACAACAAGCCTAATTCACTTCACTATTAAACAGTGAAGCGACAAAAATATAATAGCTAGTCCGTTGGAACAAGAAGCACAAACCCTAATATCTCTAGACGTCTATTTTTTGTCCCTTTTCTCCTCGAGGCACCAAATTTCCCACCTCCTTTTAATTCTTGCCACCAATTGCCATTGTTCTCTTCCTCTACCATCGAGAATAGATATTATACTTCTTATGCTAAACCTTTCCATTACCACCATGTTGTTTCTTTGTTCAAATCAAGTTAGTAGATAACATAGTGATGAGTGTTCTAGTGTTTTAGATTGTTGTTCTTGCGGTTTTGTTACCTATCAATTTGCTCATGGAGTAGTTGTCCTTGGATCTCATGCAAGATTGGGTCCCAATGAATGTAGATTTTTTTATTAGTGTAGATGATAGGACGTCTCTCATATTAGTAGGATTGTATGCTATCAAAAGTTTGATTGCATCCTAGAGATGAAAAATGTAAGAATACTTGAAGTATTTTGTGTTTAGTGATGAATTTTTACTCCATTTTCCTATGCATAAAGGTAGGATTCTCGGTTATTAGGGCTTTTTTGTATCTTCAAATTTCATTTTCTGTCATAGTGCTAATGGTTAGTGGTTATTTGTACATATAATGTCTATTTTTGCTTGCCAATATCATAGCCAATGAAGTGCATCTTCACATTTTTTTTAAGTGTTGTGTAGATTGAATGTTTTGGAAATGATTCAAACATTTTGTTCCTTCAAAGCTTTGGCATCTATGATATATTGATAATCATTGTCGATTTGTAGAGTTCAACTTACCTTTTTACTTGATACTTACAAGTGGGTGTTGATGTTGTCAATACATGGGGTGGTGTTTTGTAAATGTCTTAAGGTTCATGTCTGAGTAATTTATTATATCGATGAAAATGTTGACTTTGGAGATTATATTTTGCTAATTGGTCATAGTTTCTATTATGTTGTTTCTTGTTCACTTAACTAGAAGGTCAAGGACTCGAAAGCAAGTAAGCTAATAATATTGAACAACAAAAGTATATTTTATTTGTCTACATGTGTTTTCTATGATTAGACTTTCAAGTTCTTATACATATAAAAGTTCATAGGGGCTTTGAAGGATGTGCCTTCAAAAATTTTGCAACAGAAAGTGGCTACAATTCTTCTAATTCATTCTTCATTGCATGATGAATCTTTTCCTCTCTTATTGCATCTTGTTTTCCTTTAAGAAATTTTGAAATATCATGTTGTTCTATTGAAGTATCATGGATATTGTTGTTGTAGTTGATATATACACAATTTAAAATTTTTAAAGTATTTGCAGTCACTTATGCCTGATCAAGTTTCTTGCCAATTTTACATCAACTAATTTGGACCATGAGTTTGAGTACATAGACTCCAATTGTTGGTGAATCAAATGAATATTATTTGTTCACACTCATATCAAATATATCAGTAAGTTTTGCTCTCTCTTTATTACTTCAAGGTGTATTTTCATGTTTTTCTATGCACCCATGCTAGTGATTGTAGTTATAGGATTTCTCTTCTAGACAGTTTGACATACCTTATTTTTTAATAGTCTTTAGTATCTATTGTTTCAATATATCTCAAATATTGTATCTATTGGTTTCAACATATCTCAAACGTTATGTTTGATTGTATTTTTGCAGTTAGTATTAATACCTATAGTAGATGACAATAATTCACTCCTTAATATATATGCTAGAAGGTGATATTATCAACCACATCAGAACCACTTATAAATGTTTTTTTTTTATGAACATTAGTGCTACTTGTCTTCTAATTTTGTAGTGATATAATAGCCTTGGCAAAAGATAAAGCTCATGTACATATTCACCTTGATGAAACAAGTATTCATGAGATAGTTGCTACTTATTTCGTTCATTAACCTATTAAAATTCATGACTTTTTTCATTTGATACTTATTTTTTACATTGCATCCCAAACCTTAACCATATAAGTCAATGCTTTAGCATCAGCATTAATTTTCAATTCTTGCAGATAGATTTAAAATGCTTTCATCCTTCATCCACCAAACTACCAAGTGCACATGCACATAAAAGACTAAGAAAAGTCACATAGTCAAGACTAATTCTATGTTTTCTCATAGAAAAAAAATCCAAAATTATTTTGTTGAAGATCTATGATAAGCATGTGCCATAGTCAAAGAACTCCATAAAACTTGGTCTCTCCTATCATATGCTTAAGAATTAATAGGGCATCAGTCAAAGCACCACATGCACCACATACGTGATACATGGTAATTAATGAACTTAGTACCAGAGTGTCATGCTCATAATAAGATTTGAATTTTTGAAGGTAGATATTTTCTTTCATACCCTAAAGCAACAAGATTAGCACCATAGTATCATGCTCATAACAAAGATGGTGCTTCTGATATGATTGTCAAACAACCCTCAAGCAACTTCTATTTGCATATTTCTAATATAACACCGAAGTATGGCAGCATAAGCTACTATGTCCCTAGTAGGTATATATTCAAATATATATCTTACCTTATCCATGTTCATGCAATTGATGTATTATGTTATCATGATAGTCTATGAAACAACATCATTGTGAGTCATACTATGAAATAATGTATTGTTTTCTTGTATAGTTTAATTTTGTTTATACTTGCTAATGATCTTCTAGAAATATTTGTTACTGTGATTATCATTGTTTACTTGATTCACTTTCACTTTTATATTATAAGTTTCTCTAGTATACATCACGGTGCTCTTAAGTACTTATTTTTGCTCTTGCTGATTAATTTAAGTTAAAAATTCTTATCATACTTATGAAATTCTATTATTTATAATTGAAAATTTTGTCCTTGGTAGTTGGGCCCCCTATGATTGAACACAAAAACCATCAAGTCATTGAACATTGTCTTATCTTTTTCTTAAATGATTCCTTGCACCAAGGATGTAATATACATTCAAGTTTGTTTCCTTTCTAGGTTGCTTTCTGCATATCCGAAGGAAGCTAGTTGTATATTCGAAGGAAGCTAGTTACATTTGTTGTTTGATGCGTACTTGTTGCATTGAATGGTTTCAAAATTTTGTTGCTAACCACAGTTTCAACTTAGTGTACTTTGTTAAGCAAGGTGACTGAGCTCAAGAGGGATCTAGTGCATCATGTGTTATTGATTGAGATGATGAAGTGCTTGTTGTTGTTGTTGCTGCTGATGAATCGGTCATAGATGAACTAAATGAGCTTGAAGTTAGCCTATCAAGAACTTCAATCCAGATTTACGGACTGAGTATAGAATATATTATAATTTGTATAGCTTTGATGTAAAATGTTCGGACTTCGTAAGTGAACTTGTTTGTATTTAGTGTTGACTTAATCTTATGATTGTATAAGTATTGTTATTTAATATTTTTATCATGTACCTCCTTGTTAATTGAATTGTTTGCTATGAATTATCTAAGTTACAAATGTTATATATACATGTATGTATATATAATTATTTATTTATATAACCATATTAGCATCAACAAGAGAACATTGTAACAAATTAGCCAGAGACTAACAATAAACTTTGGCAAAAGAATTTCGTAGCAAATTAGCAACAAAAAATAGAAACAAATTTTGTAAGAGAATTACAATGGAATAACAAGGGATTGGCGACAAATTTACAAAGAAAATACTTCAGCGCTATTTACCTTCAAAACTATGTGATGGAGAAAATTCGTTTCTTATCCTTTGCAATTCCCTCATAAAAATGTTTTACAAGGAAATAGCAATAGAAATTTCCATCACTAATTCTGATAATTCTTGTTGTGAGTGTTGCCAATTGTCTCATTGTTAGTGGTCATTTTGTCGATGACCCCTTTATCGACGTCGGTGTGTTACCTGTTGCTATCAATATGGATCCCATGCTCCCGATCACAATATGCTCGAATAACAAAGTTGTCAAGTTTTAAATGTCATTATAATTAATGGAGTTTGTACTTGTGACAGACGCCTAGTCCAATTTTGACCAAGGTTAAAGAGGTTCAGCAGAAGCTTCAAAAGCGTATATATCGCCGTTGCCGGGGATCGAACCCGGGTCACCCGCGTGACAGGCGGGAATACTCACCACTATGCTACAACCAAAGGATTCGAACCATGACCACCTGCGTGATTTTATATTAGGCCAAGATAATTGGTGTAGGGATTCAAAAGGATCGACTTCACGCAAATTTTATCATGGAAAACGACGTGAAAGCCTTAGAAAGAAGGAATGAAAAGAAATGCACATTTAAGAATCAAAATCATGAATTACTTGACGAAATATAACTAATAAGATAGCAACAAAATATAAATGTAGAAAGCTTTTAGCTATATTGATGTAGTATTCGAGTAGGGAGAAGCTATGCCTGAATCAAACACAAGTACAGGCATGCTGACTATCTCGTTTAAGTAATATTCAGCTCTAGATATATATAACTCGAGTGCGTTTCTATATCAAGGCTCGAGCTTAGCTCAACCACCATTAGAATCACGCTCGGGTCTCTAGGTTCGCTTCTTTCTTCAGGCTGGGGCAAGCTCACGAGTAATTTGGCTCATGGATTAGCTTGAATTCAAGTATGACCAATTTTAAAATATTTATAGTATGTGATGCGTCTATTGGAAATTATTGGTAGTTACTTTCGGTCCTAATAACCACGTTCATGAAATGCAGAAAGAAGAGTCCCCTTTTCAGATTTGATGAGTTAGATGTTTTCAAAAGTAAAGATAAGCATTTACAAAATAAAAACCATTTCATTTTATTAAGTCATAGAAATCTCTTTGTCCTTGTATGCTCTACGAATTTACAAAATAATTTGCTATTGAATTATAAGCTTACATGATCTATGAATTTACAATTTTGTCCTTGAATAATTCGAGAATTATTGAATCTGGTTTATAGTGTATTTTAATGACTTGTTCCTATTTCTTTGTTAAATTCATATAATTGCCATCTAACAAAAATATGTTTTCTACCCATGATTATTTTGTAAAATTATAGAAATATAATAGGATATATTTACAATTCTGCCTTGAACTATTTATTAAATATACAAAATAATCAATCACAGTAATTTTTTAAAACCACCTCAGTTCTCTAGAATTGGCTAGAGCAGTGGGTCAAAACATAGTTTTGCCCCAGATACTAGACGCGGTATCATGGTTTAGCCCCTAATGAAGGTTAAACTTATTGTTCTATCCTGATATTTTCATGGTAAATGATTGTAATTCCTACGAGTATGTGTTTGTACAATTTTAACCATTGACAATTAGTTGAAACTACAAGCTTTCCTAATCTATGAATTTATAATTTTATCCTTGTATAATTCAGGAATTACAAAATCCGATTTACAATGTTTTACAATTATTGTGAGGATTGTCATTTGACAAAAATATGTCTACTCATGTATATTTTGTAGAAACTTTAAGGAAACAATATTGCCACCTACACTAAATGTAATAGGCGAAGAAAAAGAAAATATAAAACCTTTCCTCAGATATCCACTATCTTAAATAGTTTTCTACCTTTGTAGAATATGGTAACCACAACCCTTAGACTAGGATTTGACTTTACCCTTTTTGAACTCCCTATGAAACTAACAATTAAACAAGAACAAATGAATAAAGGTAAGAAAGAAAACTATTAGTTGTTCAAGATGATTTAGGGTCTATCTTTAAAAACAATCAAAATAAGAGAAAACCAAACAAAAAGGTTGTTAAATATAATAAGAAGAGCAATTACTTTTTCAAGAAATCACACAAACCCGCTTCTCAGATCAAGTGCTTCAATTGTAGTAAAATGAGATACTATAAATAAGACTGCAGCAATAAGAAGAACAATGATGACAATACTCAACGTCACAGTCTCAATGATAAGTGTGATATAAACTACCTTATTTCTAAGTGTTTGTACTTTGACTACTTGTGACTAGTTAGTGGATCAATTCTAGAGTGATCTGACACATCTCCAAGAGCAAAGAGGGAGTTGATGCGAACCAAACAGTTGTTAAGCATTATGGTTGCAATGGTTTCTAGCCTTCGAGGAATTCTCCGTTATATTTGAGACTGATAAAGAGAATGAACTTGGTAAACTAGAGAAGGATGAAACTGAAACAAGTGAGAGGAGAGGTGAAAGTAAGAGTGAACAACCAACAACATTGTACTCCAACATCGCATCTTGCCTAATGAGTTGAGAGAAAAGGAAATACACTACAAGCCTTACTGAAGGACTTGATAAGCAAATGAAAACTCATATTTCACTTGATAAAGTAACAAAGATGCCTTGTAGATCTTTTGATAGTGATTTTATAGCTGAGAATAGGCCTCCACAACTGGTCAATGAAAGAGAAAGTAATAGTTAATGTTGTTGCACAATCAAGCAATAAACAAAATATTGTGTTAATTGTCCAAGCTAGCAACTAAGTTGTCGCCCAATTAGCCAATAGACAAAACTAGTTGTTAGGTAGTTGGAGTGAGACACCATTTGTCTAGGATCTCCATCTGAGTACTAGGTGGAGTGAGTGATGGCTGGGATGCATACTTCCTCTTGACATTGGGTTGAAGAATGGGTAACAGGCCAATTGATTCGGTGTGACTGTTGTTCATGGCCGGAATTAGACTTACTTGTATTCAGTTCCAAGTTGTTACCTTTTTTATCCTCATTAATACCCCTACATCATTTCCTCCAGGTGGAAGAAAAGATTCATCATTGAATCTAATGCTCTTGATACAAGGGTTGCAACATTTAAGCAACTGGTGATGATACTAGGTGCTAGTTTTCAAACTAGTCTAACTAGTACCTAAATACTTTGCTTCAGCATCTAGGATCCTATAGATTCCCATTGTTGTAGGTTACAAACAATTTTCAATAGTTGTGATTGATGATGAACTCACTTGTGTTGCATGAAAGAAGACATGCTTCTTGATGATCATTTTTTCATGGTAGAGACAAGTTGTGTAACATTACAGTACTTCATATAAATTTGTCTTCGATACAAATGATGGAGGCCAGGATTTCAAATTATAAAAGAAAGATTTTGCCTCATAGGATTTCTTGATCTTGAGATTTCTCTATTGATCATCAACTTGATATTCCTTGCTTGTTTTTCAAAGAGTTAAAAAGATAAGTGAAGGTTATAACTATTATCAAGACATCCTTTCTACCGTAGTAAGTTTGCTAATCCGAGAATAATCTATGGTGCAATTTTGGGTAGCTGAAATCTAGTCAGGTATGTATGAGTCCCCTTCATTGGAAACATATTATGTTGTTTTCATGGTCGGCTTGATGTCCACTACTGTATCATCTTTGGTAACCAGTTTGGTTGCATGATTGACATCAACCTCACCACTAAGTGTGTCTAAAACTTATTATCGGTTTTATCAAGGCTTTCAACATTGCATGAAACCTTCCTAGATTCAGTAAAATGTTCAGTGATATCTTCTTTAGTGCTTTCTTTGTAAACATATGGACAATTGATAAGTTGGTGTTCATATCCAAACAAATGTAATATTTGGTAGATTCAGTGCAGGTATACATCTACATGGATTCTTCAACATGCTTTCTTTCCATGGAACAATGACTAGGTATTACACGATGCTTGCCTTGTTGTCTTTTAACGATCTTGTGAAGAATTTGAGATGTCTCCTGTAATTGCTTTTGTATCTGTTATTGTCGTTAGTTAATTCTATTCTATATGGTGTCTTCAAGGGACAATCCTTCACTTTTCACTGGATTAGGAGCAACCAAACGTTGATGAAAATCCAATGCATTAGAGGTAGACATGATTATATGAGTAGGATTAGAATGATACCACAGGTTTAGATTGTGATGATGGGTAAGAATAGTAAGGCAAGAGATTTGAGTAAAGCGAAATGATAATAATGGATATGAGAAAGGAGTTAATGAGAGTAATGACACATGATAGTTTGACTGTTTGGTAAAGAAACTAAGTTTTAAGGGAAGGATGGGAATAACATAACATAATAAAAAGTATTGAATTGACCTTGTGAAGAGATCGCTTTTGCAATATGCAAGATCTCAATGAAAGCACCAAATAATGTGAACTAAATGGTTGTTAGGCATTCCGGTTGCAACGGTTTCTATCCTTCGAGGAATTCTATCACATTTAGGACTAATAAGGAGAATGAACCTGGTAAACTAAAGAAGGATGAAAAAAGAACAACAAGTGAGAGGAGATGTAAAAGTAAGAGTGAACAACCAGCAACCTTGCAATCCAATGCCGCAGCCTAGCTGATGAGTAGAGAGAAAAGGAAACACACTATAAACCTTGTTGAAGGACTTGATAAGGAAATGAAAACTTATATTTCACTTGATACAGCAACAAAAGGTGCCTTACAGATATGCTGCTAATGATTTTATAGCTGAGAACAGGCCTCCTCAACTGGCTAATGAAAGAGAAGGTAAGAGTTAATGTTGTCTGATAATCAACCAATAAACAAAATATTGTATTAATTACCCAGACTAGTAGTTAAGTTGCTGCCCAGTTAGCCAATAAACAAAACTAGTTGTTAGGTTGTTGTTGGAGTGAGATGCCATTTGTCTAGGATCTCCATATGAGTGCTAGGTAGAGTGAGTGATGGTTGGGATGTGTGCTTCCTCTTGGCATTGGGCCCAAGAACGAGTAACAAGCAGGTTAATTCGATGTGGCTGTTGTTCATGGTTGGAGTTAGACTTGCAGGTTTATTCTCATTGATGCCCACATCAAAAGCTATAAACCTAAAAAAGTACAAGCATGGGAACATGGACTCTACATAAAAAATAATTTATTTATTGATATTTTAGGGGTTGGGTCCTTTAGATTTTTTGTAACAGGCATACCAATTGTGCTTATTGATGTATTAATTGTGCCTTCTAATAGGTGCAATCTTGTGCATGTATTTATCTTAGGTAAGAAAGAGTTTAAGGTCAGATTTGTTTTTTTAAAAGTCACTGTAGGAAAATATGATAGGATAGCCTTTTTGGCTTTTTTATTCTAATTAAAAATTAAACATTAATGATAAAAAAGATTGTTATTCTGCTTATATTTATTGTGCATCTATGATTGATATAAATGTATGAGGCAAACACTTAAGACATATAAGTTTGAATAAGTGAAAGAAATTAGTCAATTTTAACTTATTACCTTAATTTTAGTAAAACACTTTTAATAAGTGTGAAACTTGCATTCATAGGAAAATGACTAGAAAATCATTTCTTAAAAAAGTAATTAGGGCAATAATCCTATTAAAAATCATTCACACAAATATATGTAGGCCAATTAGGATAAGATCCCATCGTAAGATAGTTTATTTTATAACCTTCTTATATGATTATTTAAGATATTGATATTCATATCTTCTATCATATAAATCTATGGCATTGGATATTTTTAAATAGTATAAACAAGAAGTTAAAAATCAATTACGGTAGACAATCAAAGTCTCAAGGTTTCATTGAGGTGACGAATACACCTCTACCAAATTCATAGAATACTATAAAGACTTTGGTATTTCAAAATAAAATATCATACTCACGACACACAACAAAATAATATAGCTTAAAGATATAAGAGAATCCTATTAAATATAACTAGATGGTGACTACAGTCATGTATACATTAAATAGAGTATCATGTAAGATTGTATTCTCTATACCATATGAGATGTAGTTTGGTAAAAAACCAAGCTTGAGTTATCTCTCGATGTGAGGATCTATTGTCCATACAAAGATTCTTGATCAAGTTAAAGATAAATTATATAGTAGATCCTGGAGATGTATTTTTATAGGATACCCAAAAGGTTCTAAAAGATATTGATTTTAATTATAGTTTAATAAAAGTATGGATGTTATATTCTTAAAGGATAGTAAGAATGATATCATTGAAAATAATGATGAGAGCACTCATAATCTAGTGGATTTAGATACATTATCATTTGAACTCATGGATTATGATTGAAATGACTTTCGTAAACAAACTGAAATTTTAAGTAAATATAAAAGACCTAGAGTTACACTGTCCTATTTAAAAGATTATTATAGTTACCTTAAAAATTTTAGAATGGGTGATTGTGAACCAACAAAGGCACTTGTTTCTAAAGAGATAAAATTGCATAAGGTTGATTATTTTTATGAGAAAGAAAACAAGCCTAATGTTCCTTATGCATAAGATATGGATAACTTGTTATATGTTATATTGTATACAAAACCTAATATTAGCTTTTTTATTGGTGTTGTAAGTAGATATCAAAGTAATCATGATTGACAATATTAGATAACTATAAAAATGATACAGAGATATTTTAAAGAAACAAAATATTTAAAATTATGTTTTCAAGCAAATGAACTAAAAGTGATTGAATACTCATATGCTAACTTCGTTGGAAGCAAAGATGACAACAAGTCAACCTCCAATCAAATATTCTTATTTGGATGTGGTATTGCTTCTTAGGTTTGTAAGAAATAGGGTTGTGTAGCATTGTACACAAAAGAAACTTAGTATTTTGTTTGCAGTATGGCTGCAACGAGTGTTGGTTGGATAAGCCACTTTATACGTAATTTGAAGGTAAATATAGCCAACGATCTAGTTGTCATTTATTGTAAAAATAATGCAACAATTACTCTAATTAAGAGTAGAATTGATAGCTTAAAAGCAAGCTTATAAAATACCACTATGTTCATGATATCCTTAAGAGAAATAAGATGTTTATGTCTTATATGCCAACTAGTGATGTTGGCTAACCCCTCGACTAAAGGCATCTCTGAAGATCTTTTTATAAAGCATGTTTCACATATAGGTTTGAGATATGCATAAAGTCTTAGTTTGGAAACATACTGTGATGATTATTATGTAGAAAAAATGTATTTATTACAAATTCACTTTCAACTAGAAATGGTACAACTTGAAAATCTTCAAAATAGTGAGAGGTAAAATGGGTGTATCATAATTTGGTTCAAGTAGTCAAGAGGCATATGTAAGTTATTGGTGGTCACTTTTGACCCTAATAACCACATCTATGAAATGCTGGAAGAATAGCTCTCTTCTTTAATTTCATAAGATGTCATTTTTAAAAGTAAAGATAAATATTTACAAAATAAAAACTGTTATTCTTTATTAAAATCATAAAAATCTCTCACAAAAGATAATGACTTCAACGGAAAGCTGATAGTAAAAATCATAGGAAAGAAAAACCAAGTATAAAGATTAATGTAAGCTTGATATGTGATATAACAAAAAATAGATATAATTTCTCCGTTTTGAAAACCTTCTGTAGGTAACTATGACCATCGACTTCTTCCTCTCTTCTTCTTTTTTGGTTCTTCGGCTTGGCTTCCACTATGATTCGGATCCTCGAGGTGCATCAATTTTCTTCACCTATTAAATAATTATTTTTCTAATTTGGCTCATGGAACCCTATTTATGCACTGATCAGCTCCTCTCACATATGAGAAGGCCAGTCGAATTCAAGCTACTGTCAAGTCAATGTTGAGTATCTCGCAAGCAGCCTGACTCATGCAAGATACCGAATACAAGGGAAGCAGCTCCTATGTATGGGCAAATTGTTAGATCCTCTACCTGGATCAGGTCCTAATGTCTCAGGTCCTTTTTCAAGTACCACTAAGCTAGGTTGCTCCTATCTAAAAAGGTTTACAAAGAAGCAATACCCATGCAAGGGCTACTAACCCTAACTATGGCTCACGATCGTACATGTGAGCGATATGACGCTTATTACAAAAGACAAGGATGTATGCCTTCATGGTGCACGCATTGAGTGCATGTATGTGCACTCCTCCAAAGCACCGTGCATATGGGATGAAGCCTCCTCGGCTGAGCTGAACCTCGCCCTCAAGATCTTGGGTGTGCTGGATCTCCAACGGTGGTTCCCGGCTAAGTCTTGACCTAACTTGTCCACCTCGTATCAACATCTCCTGGTACACCTAGTCATAGTGGAAGTGATTGAGTGTGAGGCACGAGTGTCCACCAAAGTATGGAGCATCGCACTACCGATCCGGGCCTCTATGAAGATGAGGTTCCTTCATGGCTCCTCACTCGTGCGATACCAAGCAGCCGATACTTGGCCCAACTGCATCATCCTCGGCAAGTGCTGCTACTAGTTTCACCTTCTTCAGGAAGGACTTTATCCGATGGGGACCTTGGTAGATGAAGCAAGGGCCTAGCTCATTTTCATATTTATTCAGTTGGATAGTTCGGATACCGACTGCACGGTTGTGTTTAGCCAGATGATGGTTGCCCTTAAGTATATCAGTTGATTCTTTGTTGCCTTCCTTTTCTTTTGTTTATCAGCGCCACAGATATCACTATTAGACTCCTCACCATCATGCTTAGAAGCTCGGAGGTCTACAATCGACTCTACCGCAGCCAATGCCTCCATGATATTTATGGGACTCCATCTATGCAACTCGACTTGAGCCCATGGATGAAGTTCATCTTCGAAATAGAAGAGTTTATCATTCTCACTCATGTTTTGTACCTCAAGTAAGAGGATATTGAATTTCTTCACGTAATCGTAAAGTGAATCGGTATGCTTGAGCAACTCACCTGTTCATCAGATGCTATTGATTGGAGTAAATTTGTGTCTCAACTCGAGCTTGAATTGCTTCCAAGACGAAGGGAGAGTTCTTCTCCCTTCCACAACTACCACTTCTCGGGTTTTCCGTCATAATTTGGAATCGTTGCTTAGGAACAACATGGTAATGGTGACTTTGCCTTCATCAGGTATTTGAGAAACCTTTAGGTATTGCTCTAAGTCCTAAATAAAGTTTTCGACCACCTTACGGTCTCGTTCGCCACCGCATTGTTTAGGTTATGGGATTTTAATTTTGAATGATGGAGTGGAGCGTGCAATCTCACATGGGATATTTTGCAGTCTATTGCTGGACTTTGCTCAATCCCCTCGACTCTTCCTCAATCCGATCCACCCGATGTTGCTACTCTTAGAAAGCCATTAGTTGTTGCGTGAGCTTCTCTTGACTCTCTTGCAGATCTACTTAACTCATCTGCAAGCTTGCCATCTACTGCATAATTTGCATCAAGACAATCTCCTAGTTGTTAAAAGCTGGTTTGGATCAAAACTTTAGGGTTACTGAGGTTGAGTAAAGTTGATTGACTTCTCTCAACGTTGTTGATGGTCCTCACAATGCTAGAATGTGGATGAGGTGAGTGGTATCAAAGTGTAGTATGCTAGTATGCACTCAATTGTCTAACATCACTCCAAGGAACGTTGTTGTACTCCTCTGCAGCAACCTTGCTTGGATCGGCTCCTTATAGCAACAACATATCCTTCGATGATCTACAACAAGACAACATTGTTGTCCACGCATAGCAGTAGAAAGCAGCTGGATTTACTCACTGCATCATTCTTCATATAGACTATCTTCTTCTCTTCCAACGGGTGAGAGTAGTCTTGAAAGTGTGTTGCTAAGGAAGCACATGAGTGTGTACGTGTGTCTTCCATCACCGGTTGGAGTTGAGGGAGCATAGAGCAAAAGAACTATCAGAAAGTTCACGGCATGGTAATTTCACAACCATGAGGGTTCGAGGAAAAGGTTAATGAGCAAGGTGGTGTTGTTGCCGGGCCATCCTCATGTTGTTCTGTTCTAATTAAGGTTGTTTTGCTATAAGTAATTGTTGCACACAATAAGCTAGTGGTTGTTGGCTGTAATTGAGTTGTGCAACAACTGATTGTAATCGGTGTTGTAAACTATTCTGTTATCGAGCAACATCTCGTCTAGAGTCTGTGTCCTATTGTAAGTTGTGTGCTACGTCTTGTAAGTGTTTCAGAAAAGGTGTCCACTATAATAGTCATGATAAGACAACAAACAACAGAATCAATGGGCTGAGGCATGCAAGACATGGAGGACGACTAAGAACCTTGTTGCGTGAGTGTGAAGAGCAACTGAGAGCCGCATTACTACTTTTCAAATGTTGATGATGAAAACAAAATTACTCTTCTATTGTTATGTTGCTGAGGAAAGGTGTAATAAGCCTTGTTGCCAAGGAACACAAAAGAAGTTTCTGTGTTATTATTGTGAAGTGCGTGGATCCTTAGTGGCAACACGCTTTTTCAAGAACTTTCTCGTAAACGAGTGAGGGAGGCCAATGAAAAGGATAAAACCCTAGAAACAAGAACTACGGCAACTAATGATAAAGGCGAGAACCCTTTCAGATTAGTGATAGAACCCTTATTTGGATACTTGTTTACAATTATAATAATTCTTTTGTTTTTTAGTTTAAACATAAATATAATCTGGTTTATGAGAAAAAACTTTGCAAATAAGATTACAAAAAAAGATTCATTTATTAAAATAATTTCTTCATTTTGAAGATGGTGTTTTTTTCCTGAAATACTGCCATTGCCAATATTTCTAGTGGTTCCTCCTAACCAATTGCCTCTTTCATCTTGAAGGAGACTTTCCACATCTTGCCGGGTTATTATCATAATTTCAGCTTCCATTGAATTAACTTTCATCTACACAAAGCCAAGTGGTTCACATTTGACATGGATTGGTTGAGAATTTTTTGGAAGCTTATTTTCCTTTTGATTGCAGGGATTAATAGATTGCATAACCCACCAAATAATCTCTTATAGAAGTTGTAGATGAAATAAAGATTGATTGGTACAACTTTTAGGGTTATGTATCTTGTGTATTGCATGATTCGAAGCGACATCGATCATATCGGGAGAAATCTTGAAATTCAAATAAGATACAACTCTCATATCGGGAGAAATCTTGAAATTCAAATAAGATACAACTCTCATATCGGTAGAGGGGGCAGTATTGTGCGTACTCCTTGGGGACCTGAACTTGAAACGTAACTCGAACGGGGTTGGCCTTAAAAGAGCTCCTCCTTCCTGCATTAAATGGGTAGAGAGGTGCGATCGTCATAAAACATACTGGCGAATCTCTACTTGCATGAATGAGGACTAAGGGTGCAAGAGGAGCAGCTCACAAGCTACTCGAGCTCGAATTGGGGAAGAAAAGGTCTAACTCAACCAAATCTTTTTCAGATCGCGTGGGTGCTAGCGCTGAGCTCGACTTGAGTAGCTCACCGGTCTAATCAAGCTTTGTGATATAGATATAAAATGTTTTGTCGTCCCACATTAAAATTCAAGATTAAAACTTTTCAAGTTCGTGTTGGTTCACTAACTCAATCTAGCTGGAGCCGAGCTTAGATCGGTCTTGGCAAACTAACCTCGAATGATTTGAATATAACTCAAGTTCGAGCTTGAGCCTGAAGATGAAAGCTTGTTCGAGCTCAACTCATGCATTTTGTTAATGAGGTGAGTTGAGCTTGCTTATACTCTCGCTCGACTCGCCTCAATTATATTACTATATGGCACAGATCCCCTTGTAAGTTCCAGACGATCTGAGACCACAGTTAGATTTGTCATCGTTTTTATTTTTAATACCACCATCATTATAGTGTTATCATCATCATTATCACTTTACAATTCTCAATCTTTTTCCATGATTCACTCAAATTAAAAGATATAGAGCAATTGCAAGAACTATAACATTATCAAATAGTCAACGTGCTTATGAGGAGAATTAGTTGCTGTTAAAAACGAAGAAACTGAGAGTTAGACACGTCCAATCTGTTTGGGTTTGTTTGAAACCTGACCGCTCCAGAGCCAATGAACTCTCCACCGTGTGAAATAATAGCCAGTCCTATAATGCACCCTCTCATAGTCGGACTCTCCATGTGAAAGAATAGTTAGTGCTACGCCATTGAGCTAATGTTGTGTTCATGATCAAGTGTTTACTCCCCCACCAACTGCAACGGTTAGGTGTGCCCTACTGTTGAGCTAATCATGTGTTTGCGTTATGGGTTTTCAAAAATATATTTAAATAATAACGATTTGAAATTATCAGTTTCTAAAAAACCCTGAATCGTAACCGAACCAAGAGTGCCAAGTTTCGGTTCAGTTACTGTCAGTTCTATGAGCGGTTGGAATAGTCGAGCTGATTCCAAACCGACCAGGTCTATACTCTCAGGTGTCGCAAAAAGTACAAAGGTGGATCACATCGAGAAAAAGTGTATATGTTATACTAATCAAAGTAAAATGAGAGAGACATTAAAATAGTTTGGTATTTGAAAAGATGGATTGACAAATTTAATTTGGGTGAGAATGTTATTAAAAATTAAATGACGATCATAAAAAGAAGAGGGCGATAAAACATCACCAATTTTTCTTTAAAGTTAAAATGTAAAAAATCAACACGAGATAGAATAAAATTTTGATCAACAACCCATAGAACCCTGCAAGTATGAAAAGAAGGATTGGGTTTGGTTCGATTTTCTTTTCTTTTTTCGGTACAATGCAAAGAAGTCAGCCAAACGCATTCCATATGTATTGAAGTCATGACCTTCAAGTTGTAACTTGACCCTTATCCAAGTCAGCTATTGCTTGCTGGCGTTTTTAATTTTCATTCTTCTATGCTAAGAAGGTGCCACGTATCTAGTTGCAACATCTTTGTAGATACTTTTCCCTAACGGCAAAAAGGGATGTGCTTAAAAATGGCTAATCATAGCCTTTTCCCTTTGTAAAATCGCTTATCTAAAATTTTCGTGGCCGGAGATGATTAGTATGTGCTACCTAAAGACGAACAGGTTGTGCATAAAATGGCTTTTGAATCACGTAAAATATACGTCGGATGGAACCATACGTTTATTGGGTACTTAGTTTATAATCAACCTTTATGAAGTTTACCAAGCGCAAATTTGTCATCTTAATCTGCCAATTTAATTTTCAACAACTCAAGACATAACCCGTAGCAGAGATGCCGATGCTGGTTACTTGTGTTTTTGTCTTTGCCATTTACCATAAATCTCTCTCTCTCACACACACACATATATATAGAACTAGGTGCCAGCTAGCTGCTTCCAAGCCATTAGTTTTGAAAATAAAAATCTTGCAAGTTGTAAGGGCTTCCTAGCATTTACGTATTACCTACCTAAGTCCAGCTGATTTTCCACATTTCAAACAAGCACATGCTCATGCACATTTGAAAGGCCAAATCATCTACCTAGAACCAGAATCAAACTGTCGCTGGCCTGTACTCGTTGTGGTTTCCAGACAGTTCTGGTTTCGTGATGTAGTAAATTTTTTTAAAAAGCAAGAGCAGTGTGGTTTTGAGAGTCGAACTCCCTGCCAACCACAACGATAGGAAATGCCTTACCGGTGAGCTACCGATCAGTTCGGCAGGCACTGGGGTTCCTAGTTTGAAGTGCCGTGTCATATACAGAATCATCAAATTTAGTCGTTTGATGAACTTAGGATACTACTGGAACAATCCTATCAAGAGATTTACTCCCCAAAGAAGCCCTAAGGGTGCGTTTGCATCTCTGGGCTGCACGGGAACGAAGAGGCATCTTTGTTCCAACGAGCATGTAAAAAGCTTACTCTTTGCTTCTTCGGGCTCTTTTTTAATATGAATCTTTTAATCAAAGAAACGTACGGTTCAAATTGTCATGAAAAGTAATATGAGCCTAGCAACTTTAAATGGACTATTTCTTTTCCCTATACACCTACACAAATGGAAAAATAAATATAATCACTATTTCATTAAATGGTTGAGATGAATCAAATTTTTGCTTCTTACATGAACGTTCGAACTGGTGGTCAGTCTTCACTTTGGTCGAGAGCC
The DNA here is from genome assembly GCA_036023115.1 of Brasenia schreberi. Lineage (NCBI taxonomy): Eukaryota > Viridiplantae > Streptophyta > Magnoliopsida > Nymphaeales > Cabombaceae > Brasenia > Brasenia schreberi. The sequence continues at coordinate 12,928,953 of JAYKKT010000063.1, read as the reverse complement.
CCGCCAAGTGGGCTGCCACCCTCAGTGCTTCGCAAACTGCTTTTAGATCTGTGTTTGAACCAAATCAAACCCGAACTGCGGAGCTGAGATAATAATGTAGACACCTCAACCAAAGGCTGGCTGGCTAACCCGTAGCGTCCATCGCCCGCCAAGGCTGGTCCCTCGTCGTTCAAATTGCTCTGACGTGGTACTCCGATCTACGTAGCGTTGGCGGAATCGTCAGACCGTCACCCGCAGCTATGACTCGGCTCGAGCTGTCAGGTCGGGAAACAGAGTTGCTCATTCCCGACGCGTAAGGATAGCTATGTCATTTCGCATGCGAATATTCCATGCTATTTGGAATAGAGCGGTAGCGGCGAAGTCCGTTGGCCGCGAACTTTTGTGGAAATGACTAACCTATCCTTCAACGAAGGGCTTAATGGAGTAAAACGTCTTCGTATGTGGAGTTACCAAGGGTAGACGAGTCATTGGCTTCTAGGAAGAAAACTTCAAACCGCGACCGGCACTAGGTAACGACGTCGTAAGGGGAAATAGGGAAGGTTGTAACGTCCATCATGGAAACGTGGCATAGGATCTACGGACCGACCAAAGTCATCACGTTTCCCTCGCTGGTTTCCTAACGTCTTTGGTTAGGAAGCCGTCAGGGAGAGGGAACTATTTTTGATGCCCTCTCGCTCACTAACCATACGCCGTTAGAGAGAGAAACTGACTCGCCGAGTCGCCCTCATTCATCACCATTGTTCCGTTGTTCACCATTAGGAAAAGAGACTCTTTCTCTCTCTCCCCAGATCCCTATAAAATGGAGAAGTAACAACTTTTCTTTGGAATTGGAAACGTATTCCCCTCCTTTTTCAGGAACCTCTCTCTCTCATGGCTAGCGCTCGCAAAGCGCTGCGGCACATTGTGTTCGGGGTTGACCGAGCGATGGCCACCGGATTTCACCCTCGATTCAACATTCCTGCCACATCTTCCAGTCGATGCATCGCCAAGCAGACGATGAACACGTCGAACCCCGGCGAAAGCCTCAGTTTCCGTCGATTCTCTCAATCGACCACTTCCACAGAATCGATGACTGTGCGATTCACCGATCAGTTGATCCAGAGGCTCGGCGGTCTCACGATCAAGGATCGGCTCCATCTGGAGGGCCTAGCTCCGCCATTGCCCGATATTCGGCCGCTGCGTATCGCCGTTGAAGATTCGAGGAAGCTACTCCATGCCACACGGATGCAAGCCCTAAGATCATCGCTGAGGAGCATCCTGAAGTACTGCATCTCATACGACGAGTTCCTCAGTGTATGCGAGGAATGCGTCGGTGGATCGAATCCCGAAAGCGCCAAAGACCTCGCCAAGAAAATGGAGGAATCAGGGTCGGTCATCGTTTTAGGCGATAACGTCTATCTTCGTCCTGATCAGGTAGCCAAACTCTTCTTTTCTTCCACTAGTGGGAATGATTCCTCGTTCATTTTTCATTTCTCTTCAGTTTTCACGATTTTCTCTTCTTTCGTGTTTTACAGATAATACCCAAATTAGGCGAAACGCACTTCAAATCTCTTCTTTTTTCATTAAATTCGTTTCCTTCATCTGAATATCTATTCGAAGGATTTTAATATTTCCAGAGCAATTGTTTCAGGGATCAAATTAGAGGGAGAATAGTTGGCACTCTGTCTCCATGGTGGCGGATCCCGGTCTTCTTTGAACGTATACGGTCTACTGCAGCCAATGATCCCCCCAAAAACCTTTGCAAAACCTAAAATAACTCAAACATGGAAGACTTGACGAAATAAAATTGTTTTACCTTTGATCGAGCTATGATTTCCTCTTCAGCTCGTGTTATCGAGAGAAAATATGTGTTGCTACACAGTAACAGTGTTCTGAAGCTTATTTTCTGGGTCTCGAAAGAGGAAAAACATTTTCTCTGTTTTCCTGTTCTGGGAAAGGAAATATGCGGAAAAGAAGAGTGAATACCGTCTTGTTTTTCTTCTCTTTTGCCTGCAGGTGGCGAGGGCGCTGGAGAGGGTGATGCCGAGAATGTGGTGCAGCGCAGAAGAGTCACAGAGGAGAGAGGAGCTGGCAGCGATGGAGAAGGAGAAGGCGGAGATTGACGCTACGGCAGCGAGAGGCGTTCGGAGGGAGCTGTGGTGCGGGTTGGGCTACCTGGTCTTGCAGACGACGGCCTTCATGAGGCTCACCTTCTGGGAGCTCTCCTGGGACGTCATGGAGCCCATCTGCTTCTACGTAACCTCTTTCTATTTCATCGCCGGCTACGCCTTCTTCCTCCGCACCTCGCGCGACCCTTCCTTCGAGGGCTTCTTCGCCAGCCGCTTCGACGCGAAGCAAAGGCGGCTCATGCGCCAGCGGAACTTCGACCTCGACAGGTTCCACTGTCTCGGACGAGACCTCCGCTCTTTCTCTTCCTCTTCCTCTTCTTCTTCCTCTTCTTCCTTCTTCTTCCTCTTCTTCTTCTTCCTCTTCCTCTTCCTCTTCTTCCTCTTCCTCTTCTTCTTCTTCTTCTCTTCTTTTCTTCCTCTTCCTCTTCTTTCTTCTTCTTCTTTTCTCTTTACAACTGGAGGCCCAAGCCTAAGGCAGACGCATGCACCCCTTCCGGGAATCGAACTCCCACCTACAGCAGAGAGCCCTGCCAGTTGAGCTAACGCTCTGGGCGCTAATCCTTGTTTTATTGCGAGATACCGAGAGCATCCCTGTTGTGTCATCAATTAAAGTAATTACAGTAATACCACAATCACCAGCACCAGCACCGGCACCGGCACCACCAATGTCCAGTCCACCTGCTTAAACCAAACTCAGATATGTGATTTGTTCTCTGTTCTTTTCTATTGTGTAAACCGCGGGTACCTGGAGGTCCGCAAGGTCCTCTACTAATCCCGTTCGAGCTGGGTCTGCCCAATGTATGGAGGTGGGTAACTCGCCATGCTGCTTTTCTACATTCACAAGGCTAGAACTTGCTTAAGGGGTACCGAACCATAATTAGTTTTTTGTTTTTTTATCGGTTTATATTTATAATTTTCTTCTTGAGGACGCCGTTTTTGAGTGGTAGAATTTTCTTCATGAGAGGAGTACTATATTTGGACGCAGATTGTGTGGCTGGTGTGGTTCAAATCACGCGGTGTGGTTGAGCATTGTTGTCGGCCATTCTTTTTGTTCATTCTCCGTGATATAATGGTGAGAAGTAAATCATTGCACTTACGATCCAATCAATTGGAAAACCAGTCCGTAGAGACTCTATAGATTTTAAGGTCAATCGATCATCACTCTCCCGGGGTTGTAGAAATTCACTGGGATATGTTCAAGCGTAACCCTCCCAATGAAGCTACTCTTAAACAAACGACTGAAGATCAATTAGGTTACCTCTGATCCAAACTTCTGGAGAGGAGTAACCTACATGGTAGCATTTAACTTAAAAAAAAAAGTTCATGTTGCATCTTTTCCTTTCAATACTTTTGAGGCATTTCCCTGCCTTATACCAATAAGCATACTTATTGCATTTTATCTTCTATTTTTGTTATACCAACTTTCTTTAAATAAGATATCAGGATGATAGCCTTTAATATGAAACACAATAAAGCTAAAATTGGCCATGTAGTGTGAGGTGCATCTTGGAGTTGAAACAGAGAGTTGAATTATGGGAGAGAAATTTGGAATGTCATCCGTGACATAGTCTGGGATTCTATTGTTTTTTGCAACAAGGCGAGGTGAGGCCTAATCTTTTCCAAAGGAAGATCTGTAGTTTCCCTTACTCAATAGATCCCTTTTGAGTGTCACGTGGACGGATTAAGAGAAAAAGAATAAAGTAGTAACTTAACAAATAATAAACAAAAAACTATTAATTTATAAAAGAATAATAATAAATTTTGTGCAAATAAAATGTAGGTGCTTATAGGTTTTCGGTATTGAGTACGATATAGGATTTGAACCAAGTTTTGTTTAGGTATTGGTCGAGGACTTGGGTTGGTATTGGTATGTGTACACGTAAAGGTTAAGGTATCAGGTTCCCAGCGTAATACCTGTGACTTGGGTAAGATTAGGTTCACCTAGGGATAGAGGTCTTGCGACCAACGTAAAGGATTGATGGCCTTAGGTATCGATTTATGATGGGTTTGATGGGTTGTAAAGGTTCTGCGAGGTTCGGCCAAATCAGTGCTGACTATGCCGGGACAACAAGATGGTTTACAGTTCAAGTAAAGGTGGAAGTTAGTAGGTTCTAATGACGACTGTTCCAACGAGTTCGGTGTAGACTTTTAGCCATTTGGAGATGTAAACTGGCTTTTGACTAGGTAATAGGTAAATTGGTAACTGAAAACAAGGAATTAGTGATGGTTGCGGGTTTATTGGTTGGACGCGATGAGTGCAGAAATACAGAATGTTGTGACACACAAGAAACTCGTATTGAGGTAGCTCAAATAGGCTGGAAGCTTAATGCAGTACCCCGTTCTGAACTAATCAAAGTTTAACTAACCTAATACATAAGTAGAACCAAATATGAACACTACTAGTAAACGTCAAATAGATGTAAGGTATGATACGAATAGACATACAAGGCAGCCTAGTTGATAGAACACTATGCGATGCAACCTAGGGACGTACCGAATACATAAATATTGAAGCAAAATAAGGTGGAGAGCAGCTTTCCTTCAATGCTATGTTACACCAAAACAGAAACGGAAACAAATCTCAGAAAATTAAGAAAAGAGAAACGACACTGCAAAAAAACATATATAGCTGTATTTTTATCATATATAAGTACATATATATGTATATACGTATATGTAAAGGAAATTAAATGTTCGATGCAAATATATATATATGTGAAAGGGGAAATGCCCCCTGCAGGTCGCTTCCATGCCTTGCTTCAATGTGATGGACTCTCTTGAGGCCTTCAGGATAAGAATTACTGTAGATGCTCGATAACTTCCGTACTTAGATATTTATTCAGAGAATATTGGTAAGTTCCAGCCATCAGAGTGAAGGAATACTCGGACTTCTATCGAATGTGAACTACTCCAGCTCTTCAATCTTTTCAAATGGGGACATCTCGAACATTTTACTTCCATGTAGATATTTAGATCCGATTTTGGTCCACGTTGATGCCACACTTTGTATCCTTCCACGGACCAGACTTTGATTCCATATCTCACCCTCCTTTTTTGACTCAACTGTGCTTTGTGCCCAATACACCGAGCTTCAGCTTAGGATCTTTTCCTTCGCATTCGACTTAGATCAATGGACCACTTGGTTTGCTTATCTGGTTTCCTAAAACTTGATTTAAGAAACCAGTTTCGAAGCAAAGCATGTATTGTATCCAGATAAGCAAATTGGTTTCCTAAAACTTTGAAATATGATCTAATTAAGCAATTGAATTGGATCTAGATTTTTAAAAGATCTTATCTGGTTCAACCAACGTTGGTATGAAAGTTCTTATTGAATCCTTATTTATGGAAATGAGATTTAAAGGTGAGGTTTTCTTAGAGAGACAAGGTGGACTTTATAGCCAAATTATGGAACCATGATGAAGGTAAATGTTTAAGTTTTGTTAATTTTTAAAGTTACTTCCAAACCGACACCGGATATGGATTTTATAGTCAAAGTAACCTAATTTGGATTGGATTCTATTTTCTCAGTCATATCTGGATTCAATTCAGTATCAAATTAATCTGACTCTAAATTTGAATCCAATGTCCAATCAAATTGGATTAAATGACTCTGTTCTAAACGGAATCAGAACCACTGCCCGATTACACTTTCAAGGTGTCTCTGTTTCAAGGATTTCGATAGAGTGACCAGTAATTATCTCGTCAAAGTGGCCAGCTCTCATCAAAACGAACAAACGACTCAAGTGTTGTTGGGTTCAGCAGGCCGAGGTGGGAAAACCAGTTTCACTCTTGTGAACTCCTTGAGTAGCTCTCTTTCACAAAAAAGGTCCACTGCCCTCGTACAAGTGTGATTCAGCTCAACAGGCATCTGCTCTCATCACAAACAATCACGCACACACTCTTGCCATCTTTACTCTCTCTCACACACACACAGGATCACCCCTTAAAACAACGCCTTCTCGGAGCAACGTTTTGAAAAATTTAATTCCAACTCCTTAAATTAATGTAGCTTTGAGTGTCTTCCAAGATCCAACGACCCATTTACTTACAGATGGCGGTTCATTTATGTCATCGTCAATTGAAGCGCCGACTTTCATATGGCATGCCAGTCCCCTAGGAATACGAGTTTTGTCATATTCGCGTCATTGTTTCTTTCCCAGCCGTGAGGCCCCTGAATTGAGACCACCACTGTGAAAAAGAAGCCATAAATTAAAAGAGCTGCAGAGCTTGATCGTGCCGCTGTTCTACAATATCATTTCTACAAGAAAACATTTATTAGAAAGAAAACAAGAGTGGTCAGTCTCAGAAGCTGACACAAAACCAGCAACCAAACGGGTGCAAGTGAGCCAAACCTGCTCGCGAGCTACCTACTCGAGCTCTGCTCAAAATTTAAGAAAGACTCGGACTCGACTTAATCTTTTCGAGCTTGAACTTGCCACTGGTCGGCTCGAACCGTTCATAATCCTAAGAGCTTCATAACATGAATACAAGTTTATTTATCTTTTAAAACTTTTATGTATTTGGGTCCATCATCCACATCATTTGAGTTAATCGATGAGCTCAATAGAGCTCGATCTGTTGCTGAGCTTGATCTGGAGCTGAACTTAATCGAGTCAATCTTGATTATTTTACTGAGCTCAAATGAGCCTAGCAAGCTGAGCTTGAATTTGCTCTAACATTAGTCGAGCTCAAATGTCGAAGCTCGTGCTTGACTAGTCGAGTCAAGCTTGCTTGTACTCGAGCTGGATTTGGTTCGCATACACCCCCGAGTAATCCCATCTTTCATCCTTTGAATGCCAAATGAATCATGTGACAAGGTCCATGAAAATAAATCGTTGGATTTTGTGAACTCTTTTAGTTGAGTTCCAATACAAAATTCACAAGCGCCAAGAAGAAAATCACAGCAAAGAAAACCAAAATGAGGCCGCTGCATGCATTCCTAGTCCCAATCATACAACATTTTTGTATTGTCTCGTAGTCGACTTTAATTCCAAGAAAGCATGGAAAGCTTCCTTTTGACACTTTTGAGCCATTAAGTATTCAAGAAAGAAAATATGGCTAGAGGTTGTCCCTAAAGAACCTCAAGTGGAAGGTCGGGTGTTCGGTACCCGAGGGCATGTATCTAGGACTCTGCCTTATCAGTTGCATGCCAGAGAAAAAGAAAGGTCATCTCCAAAGTGAACGTTACAGATGAATAAGCCGCTCCTTCATACAAAAAGATTGTACACTTGTGTGATCTTCTTGAGGAGTGGGATCCCGATCCCGATCCCAAGTGACGGATCCATTGTGTAAGATCCCAGTGGAGTGGGATTCCGATCTTGATCTTTGAATCGTTAAGATGTTGCAGTGGCGAATTATTTTCTTGCATGTCGATTTCATAAATCATATGATCAATTCATCATATTATGCAAGAAGATGAGAATAATTATACGGTATAAGATATGAATTAAATGATTCTTATACATGAATATGTGATCCTTTTAAAACTATCTACATAAAATTAGAAAGAAAAGAATTGCAGCAGGTAGGAAGGACATGCAAGATCCGTATATGAACCCATGATCTTCTATCCTTGGAACCTCATGCCATCTTTCATAGAGCCTACCATCTTGACAATCTCTTTTTCAACTGTGTTTAAATACTAAACCCAACTGATCAGATTCCAATCCAAAATGGGATTCCGACATAATGGCTCTAGAATTTTATTTACCGGAGATTAATTAGTGGCTAGCTTATTGTTAATGGGAATCGCTCTGAAGAAGAATCTCATCCTTGCACATATTCTGCAATAAGGAATTTGGTAGGAAGAGGGCTTATCTTTCTCTCGATTCCCTCAATCAAAACAATCCCATGAACTCAGGCTGCAGGAAGAGCGCGATGCGCCAAGCAATTGCCTCATTAGTCTTATAATCAAGCATTGCTTTGAATACTTGATGATCGATTTGCCAATTGGAGAAACTTTCACTGGTAATTCCTCCTTGACCTCAATGTACTTCATGGTGAAAGTCCCCCCTCCCGCCCTCAAAATCATATAATGTTAAGCTATAATAATATTTGCTCAAAGGATTAGAGGTTAGCTTAACGGGACAGGGCATGTGCTGCTGAGGGGCACATAGAAGGTATTATTCCCGTGTGTAAACCGTGACCCAACATAGGTGCTGGAGTGAGGATCCTGGCCTCGGTTAAACTAAGCCGGTTCCGGGTGATTGGCTGTTGCGGTTCCACCAAAACCTGGAATTGAAAATGGACTGGCTCCCCTCAGCTTTTGGTTCTGGTCCTGGAACGTGTCCAGTTCCACAATGATTGGGTTTCATGTGTGGCTCCAATTTCATTTGAAAAATCATTAAACAAAGGTGGGATTTTGGAACCTGAAACGAAGTACGTTACAGAACGCTGCTTTCAGTTCAGGTTCCAGTTCCAGCCGATGGGCCCGGGCCCAAACCAACCACCTCTATCATGGTTCTCAATGTCATTTCCCCAAGTAACTAATCAAAATACATGATATTTGTCACCTTTTGCATCCTCTATGGATGATGATGCTGATCGTCGTCTTATCTTTTATGCGTTGTGGATATGACTGTGCTTGGTAAAATAATACCTATAATCAGATGCCCAACTAATAAACCCTATGGTGGCCTCTGCATTACCTAAACCATACTAAAAGATTTTCAAAAAATTTCGAGGTTGGTAGCCGAAAAGAGAGTGAATGGTTGATCATATCCACCGCAAAACCAAAACCAAGCCTTCCCCGCACTCGAGGTTTCTGAAATCTTTGAGGCTAAGCAGCAAAGAATGTTGACTGCCTTGTTCTTTCCTTCTTTCAACTTTTCTCTCTCCTTTCCTGTGCCAACCCCCCTCTACTTATTTTTTGTAGCAAAAGCAAGCCCTCGAATTTCTAGATCTGATGAGGCTTTGAGAGAGAGTTGCCACATCTCAATCTCTCGATATCTTACTCTTTCAAGAGTTCGATAAATGCGATTTTTAGAAATCTTACACTTAAATCGAATACTAACTGGATCTGAATATTTCTGAACTTCTGACCTTTTGCCGAATACTAGTGAATCTTCCCCAACCAGATGCATACTTGGTATTGAACTTCTACCAGTGAGCTATGCCCCTCAGGGTGCAGATTCGAAATATTCAAGACAAATGCATTTGGTGTTTTTCAGCCAATTACAAAATTTCCAAGATCGTGTATCCTACCTGAGAACCCATGAGGTGCCAAGGATTGAGGGTTGTAGAATCAGATGGGGATTTTAAAGATCTAATATTCATTCTCTCTCATTATAATACTTGTTCATATAAAAATCTATGAGATTCATATAATCACTATGATTTTTCTTATATTGATGACTAAGATGCATTCACATGATTCATGAAATAAATGATTTTCCTATCATATGGTGGGATTGGCGGGTTGATCTTGGGATCCTATATAAAGTCAAGATGAGGAAGTCACTAAGACCATATACACGATAGGATCCTTTACATGGAACTGGCAATGTCAGCCTTCAGAAAAATCATAGGGGCACGGTTCTGTATCGGAAGATCGGCTTGCCTTCTTTTTCTTTCTAAACTAAACGCAATTCACATCTCTCAGAATCTGGTTACTTTCGGTAAGCTATTTGAACATGGATCTCGAGTATGCCTGTCCTCAAGTTCTCCTCTTTCACGCGTTCACGCGGGTTGATATTCGAAGCCTTCCATTCCTTGGAACTGCTCCCGCCTTTCTATCTTTCTTCAACTCTGACTTCATAGCTCGTACTCCACCAACCAAGCATTCCAAAATTGACTTTGGGTATGGGTATCGGAACAGATCAAGGCCCCATACACGTCTGAGCCTTGAGAACTGTTTAGTAACATGCTCTTCAGATAGAAGAAATTAGGCGGCCTGGTGGTCTCTTTCCATATTCCTAACTTCGGGATACGGCTATGATCGCAATAAAAACCTACAAGACTTTCTACTGCCTGGTCGTCCGAATCCCTAGCCAACATACGAACCCCGGCGCGCCCCTCCTTTTTATGCTTCTTTCCGTGATGAGGATCAGTTATAGGTCGTTTCAGGCCTATCACAATAGAAATCCGGAATCTGTAACGGGACAATTTTTCAAACTAAATTTTTTGACGCCTTCGTCGACTCGTGATGGCTAGAATCACCACGTGATTCTATTAGCCCCAATTCGGAACGTGTTCTCTTTTCGCTGTACACGTTCCTCAGCGGATAGCCCCTGCTCGTGCTTGACTGCACACGTTCTCCATGCACTCTATGTTCTAACCTGTCTCACACAGATCCTAGCTAGTTATGGTTCACACCTGAACCAAGCTGAGTTTACACACTCGCCTAGCTAAATCCTATGGTGGAAGACTACCCACACAACAGGAGGTTCAGCTGCACTGTTGGCTATGGCACTCGGCTTCACCTGGCTGAGTCACAAGACTCAAGGGAATGTCTGCACCTCACTGCAGAACACGGTTGCACTCCTCACAACAGCCACTAAACCAGCTGCTCATCACGGCTACACTCTTCATCAAGAGTTAGCCTCAGTTGCTTGCTGCACAATGAACGATTGGCTGCCCCTTCTTGCTGCACACACCCGACTGCAAGAGTACGTTCTTCAGCAACGCAACTGTCGCAGGTTCCCTTCTTCAGCACCAGGTAATGTTCGGTTGTGCTGCTGCACTCTATTCACCAAGAGATGGGCGGCTGCACTGCTATCCAAGGAAGACTCGGCTGCACTTACAGCAACAACAGTCTGCTGCAACTTACTGCAGATGATGTCCGGCTGCACCTAATCGCAAGAGACACTCGGCTGTACAGCTGCAGAGGGTACTCGATTGAGTCTGCTGCAAGAACCGTTCGGTTGCTCCTTCTTGCTGCAGAACATTCAGATGCAATGGAGCTTCAGCACTACATGCAATGAACAACTGTTGTGCACGGTCTGCTGCAATACACGATCTGCTGCAACTGCCCGAAGATCACCTCCGCCCTTCAGCTCTCCACGAGAACCTGTTATCTTCTGAAACTCCAGCCACTCTGTTGCCGCAACCTGCTGCAGATGGCTCTCGGTTCTCCAAGAGACAGCCCAAGTTCTGGTCTTCCATGACTCCACAGCTCCATGGGAAGCACTCTTTCCAGCCTCTACAGAACTCAGCCTTTCACGGAACTCAGCTTCACGGAAGTCCCAGCATTCACTGCTGCCAAGGAGCCCTCAACTGATCGTGGCTACCTTACTAGAGAGGGAGCTATGCTGAATTCGGCAATCTCTCGGCTGCCTACTGCTGCACGAGAAAACACCACCTGCTGTGCAATCCGCAGGTCCTCTTCAAGCCCTTCCTTCAGGCGGA